>JAZKJV010003932.1:0-544304 GCA_037367405.1 Ottelia alismoides | reverse complement strand
TTCTGACCCTGGTCGATATACCAGGCTAATCTCAATAGCCAGGACCCGCTATCACATTTATTTGATTTTGATTTGATTTTGGTGGTCAGCTTTACTTTTTCTTGATTGAGCTGAGGTTCCTATCGATCCGGGTCGCAAAGACCCGAGTGATATTTCTACCTGAGCCGGATTGATTGAATCCAGGGGCTCATCAGAATGGCGCTGTTGCCGGGGAGCACGGCTTAGTAGTTTTTCTTTTTCATTTTCTTTTTTATTTCTTTTTCGCGGATTTCCGTGGCTCTTTCGGAGTCCGCGGCTTTTCGCGGCTTTTTTATTTTTCACTTATTTTTGTTTTATTTTCTTTTTATTTTCTTTTTCTTTTATTTTTATTTGTGCTTGTTTATTTTACTTGTCATTTTACACATATACCCTTGTTTGTTTTTCTTGTTTATATTTGATTATTATTCTTGGTTTGTGACACTCTGACTCTTTCTTGCGAGGGCCCGAGGAGCGAGGCGGCAGCTTTCGAGAAGCTGACGCAACCGCGGGACTTGGAGGCAGCTCCCTTCTGCACGGAGCAGCAGGAGAGAGCGAGAGAGGAGCTGAGTGAGAGAGAGAGAGAGAGTAGTTTAGGTTTCTTTTAGCACATTTTATTTAATTAATTGTAATAATACAGGGACAGACTGTGGACTTGGACTTGTTTAGCGGGTTTGTTTCGCCGAGCATCGGTGTGCTTGGGGGACCCTTAGGATTTTTCACGCTTTTCGCGGTTTTGTTTTTCTTCGCTGCCTTTTACGGTTTTACACGGTTTTTCTCGAGCCCCTAGATTTAGGATTTTCTGCTTGACTGTGCCGTAATTAGTAGGATCCACACACTTAATTGATTGCATGTTCCTATAGAGCGTTAATTGGTTCTACTAATAAATCATTAATAAAAATAACTGACTCACTCCCTTCGAGCCTACGTGCCGTAGCCTGCCCTGCCAAGCGCTTCTCCTGAACCCGATGTGTCGGGAGGAGGAGGGTAGACCGAGACCGGACCCTTTGGCTTGATGACCTGTGACCAGTTAGACGGTTCTATCGAGTAGAAATTGCCTGCTTAGGACTCGGTTTTCACCGCTGCACCATATAGGTAGTTTCTTTCTTGTCTTTCAATTCTGCGTGGATCACTATGCATGTAGAGTGCTGGAGACAGGTACGCATTCTATCTTTGCATGCATCACTGATTTCATCGCGCATCAGCTTTTTCATCTTCTCCCCCTGTTTTTGACTTAATAATCAGGAGAACCGAAAAATTCGTTAGGCCTTTTGTTTTTATTGAAAAAGATTAAAAAGAAAAACCATAAAATTGGGATTGTTTAAGCTATTGACCCTGAAAGACACCTGATCTAAAAACTTGTCTTGGGGAGAGCAACCCCCTCACTGGTTGGTTTGATTGCGTGAGAGAGTGACCCGTACACTAGGTAGAGTCCTCCGGTGCTATTCCCGACTGATTACTGACTCTTTCGTGCGAGACAGTCGGTTGGGGTAGTATCGGGTATCCCAGCAGGTCACGTAATCGCTCTGATAGATTGCTTGTTCACCAAAATAAAATTGACAAGATAATTTGACCAAGCCTTTTACGGTCTTCAGCTCGCGTTGCGTTGGTGAACTGAGGGGTTTGTTTTCTGATCATAGTTTCTCTAGATCCCATCCGTCTTACTCGCTACATCGCTATGATGGGTAGACGATCTCTTAGGTAGCCTCTGGCTGCACCGCTTTCGGGCGCGTCTACCCGTTCATCTAGGTTGGCTCGCGAGAGCCGAGACCAGCTCTCTGAACCCGAGTACGATTCCGCCTTGTTCCTCCTCGACCCCCTTTCTTTCGGTTCCGAGAGACCAGTGCCAGAGGAGAGATTAGAAGATTTATCGGCACCTGAGTTCGGATCATTTGATTTTGCAGACACCATGGCCGGCAAATCTGACGATCGCAGTCGAGGTCCACAGCCTGAGCACTTTGTGTTGGACCAGGGTGCGATCAACTCCACCCTGATTGCCTCCCTCAAGACAGTTCAACAGCAGTTGAGGGATCAGGGAGCGTTCATGCTATATATGAGGAGAGAGATGGAGCAGATGAGAGCAGAGAAAGAGCAGCGGAGAGACGGGCCGAGGATCCCAGAGGATGCAGCAGCAGCAGCCGCAGCAGCAGCCGCCGCAGCGGCAGCCGCTGCGGCAGGAGCAGGAGAGCCACTGAGACCGATGCGGGAGTTGCACAACCCCGGATCTACACTGATGCATCATTGGGTCGTGCTACCAGCCATCGTGGGGGACTTCAAGTTCCCCCCGAGCACCTTGCAGTTACTCCCCCGTTTCCACGGGCTCGGCACCGAGGAGCCCCATCTCCACCTACAGGAGTTCCTCATGATTTGCAGCACAGTCCACGATGGTCAGGTGGACCAGGACACCATCAGGATGATTGCCTTCCCCTTCTCCTTGGCAGACAGAGCAGCCACCTGGCTGAAGCATCTGGGGAAGTTTGTTTACACTTGGGAGCAGCTCCGCACCGAGTACTTACACAAGTACTATCCACTCGGGCGGACCATTGCCGCGAGAGCCCTTATCAGTAACTTCTCCATGCTCCCCAACGAGTAGTTCCGAGAGCTGATTGATCGATGCCCGCACCACGACATTTCCAAGCCCAACCTCGTGCAGAGCTTTTTCAGCGGGCTGACACCAGAGCTCCAGGGCTTGGTGAACGCTTCTTGTGGAGGGTCTTACTTCGCCAAGGATCACGACCAGGTCTGGGGCCATCTACGAGGAGATGGCCGAGTACTACATGGTGATGTCCCAGACCCGGTTGTATACTCAGGGCAGACCCCAGCAGCAGCCAGGACCCGTGCAGTACCAGAGGATAGCACGGGTCCACGCTGGTCCTTCCAGTTCATCCGTAGTAGCAGCAGCACAGGCAGAGTCTTCAGCTGCGGACATGGGTATCATTAGCGAGAAGTTGGATCGGATGGAGCTGATTGAGAAGAAGCAGTGCCACGGCATCACTCAGATGGAGCAGATGGCACAGACTCTGAGCGACATGAAGACCCAGCTCATGTGTCTCCAGGAGGCACAGATGGCTTCCCAGCCCCGTCTTCAGTCGCGAGGCGATCACGGCAGCAGCAGCAGCTCGTCCCAGCGCTCTAGCTCACACCAGCAGCCTATACAGGTTCACCTTGTACAGGCGGAGCTGTACCAGCAGCCGCAGCCCACCTATCAGTCACCACCATCTCCAGACTTGTAGATAGTGGTATACCAGCATGATCAGCCTATAGCAGTACTCCCGCCAGCCCAGTACGATGAAGAGCCGTTGATGGATGTCAACGGGATTTGGTATGACCGCCCTCAGCTCGGTATACGACGAGACCATCCCAGATTCCGGTGGGGGACCGGAGGTACCCAGCCCCAACAGTAGCCGTCAGGACAGGGAGGCCAGTAAGGCCATCAGAGAGAGCACCAGCCGCAGCACCAGCCCCTAGTCTATCCTTCACAGCAGCAGCAGTCGTCCTATGGTCCTCGTCCCTATCAGCAGGGACAGTCTTGGAGGCGTGAGCAGCCTCACCAGCAGCAGCAGCATCCACCACACCCATACCCCTCTCAGCAGCAGCAGCACCAGTTCCAGCAGCCTCATTACCAGAGAGGCTACCTGTCGGGCTCTCATGGCTCACCTTACGAGAGCCCCGCCTTGAACGATATAGCCCGCCTCCTCACGAATCAGCAGGCTACCTTCAGACGGGAGATGGACGAGTTCCGCCAGGAGATGCGGGACATTATGAGAGGGAAGGCCGCCATCCCTGCCCAGATCGAGCCGAACCCCAACAGCCTGAAGCGGAAATCTGAGCAGGTAGCTTACACTGAGTATGCCACTCCTAGTGATCCATTTGATGATATGTCTGCAGACCTTTTTGATACTGATTTTGTCACACTTAGGAGCGGTAGAACACCAGCAGGCAGCGCCTCGTCTGAGCGACGCTATGAGGATACACTTAGAGCGCCAGATGAGGAGGAGGAGAGCGGTACTGAGGCTGCTAGAGATGATGATGGTGGTACTGATGCCACCAAGGATGCTGATTCTACAGGCGGTGCTGAGGCCGCCAATTCACCAGTTGGAGGGGGTGGTACTGAGGCCACCCAGGATGCCGAGCCAGAGCGCGGTACTGAGGTCGCGAGTCTTCTAGTTCCAGTTGATCCAGCCGATGGTGGTGCTGAGGCCACCCACACTTTGTTGAGAGATCTGTTGTTTTTCCCACTTCTGATGTATCTCGGAACCATGTTGTGAATAAAGGAAAAGGTTTGATTTTTTCTGGTCCCATTGTGGTGCGTGATGTATGTGTGGATCCGGCCATCGAGCCGTCTAGACCTTTTCCTAGTCCTTCATCTGAGAAGGACCCAGTGATCCCTTCCCTAGAGCCCTTCAGATGGGGAAGGGGAAGAAAACAGAAAATCCCAAAAAGAGAGATCAGGAGGAGTTCAGCCAGCAGATGATAGACCGATTTCACATACAGCTGACCCTTCAGGAGGCTTTGCAGCACATTCCCCTTCTTCAGCGTTCGTTGAGAGACAGGACTACAATCAGGAGGAAGAGGAGGAACCACCATTCAGAGATCCATGTGCTGACGAAAGCCACGTGTTTCACGATCCAGAACCATCTGCCGGCCAAGAGGCCAGATTCAGGAGCCCCTTATGTCAGATGTCACATTAGAGAGTAGAGGTTCGACCGTACTCTACTAGATAGCGGATCGCCTATCAACCTCCTTCCGGCAGCCCTTCTCGACCGCTTCGAGTTGGGCACTCTTAGATAGAGCAGGACAGTCCTTCAGTTTGCTGATCGATCTGTCAAGAGGCCGAAGGGGTTGTTGCGAGACGTTGTCGTCACTATTCAGGGCCTGCAATTCCCCGTGGACTTCGTAGTGTTGGACATGGAGATCCCTGATTCAGTGACCGATACCCCCATCATTGTCGGTCGTCCGTTCTTGGCCACAGCCAAGGCGGTGACTGATCATGATAGCGGGAAGGTATACTTTCGCATCGAGGGCGAAAGTGTATAAATATAGACGGTCGAGGATAGCGGAGCCAGAGAGAGATCATGCTCAGAGACCACTTCAGATACAGAGCAGCTGACAGTGTCGGGCTAGACATCCACCAGGACTGTGACTTTGTGATCGCAGACAATGAGGCAGTTTGGGCAGACCCAGCAGCACAAGCCATCCTCTCATTTTCAGATACCGCTGATGCAGAGATGATAGCAGAGGAGAGCTTGGAGAGCACATTCCTGGTTCAGGATACTTCTGAGGCAGCAGAGCTGGTTCTCGACCGTGACACTGAGTTTTGTGATGATGGTGGTACTGATGCCACCTTGTGTGATGCAGATCCCTCGGATTCAGAGTCTGATTGGGCAGATTGCGAGGATTACATGCCAGACCTGATTTCCACTGAGCCTACAGTTGAGGAGGAGGTAGATGCCGAGCAGATCAGAGACAGTTCAGCTGAGCAGCCTTCTTCAGATCCAGTTTGCGAGAGTACGTTCTCATTCTCCCGGGAAGATTTGGCAGCGTACACGCGGCTTCTTTCGAAGCCAGTTTTTCCAGCACCCAGCTGTCCAGAGCTGAAGCCGCTCCCCTACTTTGCTGAAGTATCGATTCCTTGCGGGTGAGCTTGAGATGTACCCAGTCATCATCTTGCCGATCTGACTGGAGAGCAAGAATCCTGATTGATGGAGGTTTTTGAAAAGAACCGCAAGTCAATCAGATGGAGCGTAGCAGATCTCCAGGGGATTAGTCCGGCCCTGTGCTCCCACCATATCTATCTCGAGGATGAGGCGAAGCCGTCGCGTGAGTTCCAGCGGCAGCTGAACCCAAATCTGAGAGAGGTTGTCATGAAGGAAATATCGAAATGGTGGAGCACCGATTTTATCTATCCCATCTCCGACTCCAAGTGGGTCAGCCCCTTGCATGTGGTGCCCAAGAAGACGGCATCACGATTGTGATCAGTGAGTCGGGAGAGGAGATTGCTACACGAGTACCCACTTCTTGGCTGGTCTGCGTTGACTACAGGAGGCTCAACCAGGCCACCAAGAAGGATCATTTTCCCCTGCCCTTTATTTACCAGATCATAGAGAGACTGGCAGGGAAGAGCCACTATTGTTTTCTGGATGGGTATTCAGGCTACAACCAGGTGGCCATCGCTCCTGAGGACCAGGAGAAGACCACCTTTACCTGTCCCTTCGGCACATACGCCTTCCGACGCATGCCATTTGGCTATGCAATGCCCCTGCGACCTTTCAGAGATGCATGTTGTCGATCTTTTCGGACATGGTAGGGGAGTGTTTGGAGGTCTTCATGGATGATTTCTCGATCTACGGTGACGGATTCGACTCCTGTCTTGACTGCCTAGACCGAGTACTCCACCGATGTATAGAGGTTCACTTGGTGCTATCTTGGGAGAAGAGTCACTTAATGGTGACTCAAGGGACGGTGCTTGGCCACATCATCTCCAACAGGGGCATGGAGGTTGATTCGGCCAAGGTAGATGTCATTAGAAAACTCGCACCACCGTCCAATCTGAGGCAGTTACGGTCATTCCTAGGGCACGTCAGTTTCTACCGACGATTCATTCATGATTTCAACAGGATTGCCCGGCCGTTGACTGACTTACTGACAAAAGACACCGAGTTCCTTGTCGATGACAAGTGTCTTTCATCCTTTGAGACTCTCAAGCAGTGTGTCATAGAGGCTCCTGTTCTCCAGCCGCCCGATTGGTCTCTCCCACTCGAGATCATGACGGATGCCTCCGATTTTGCCGTGAGGGCCGTGCTGGGACAGAGGAGGGATGGAGTCCACTTTTTCTATCCACTACGCTAGCCGCACATTGGATTCCGCGCAACGGAATTATAGAGTCACAGAGAAGGAGATGCTAGCCGTAGTGTTCGCCCTAGATAAGTTCAGATCTTACATCATTGGATCTAGAGTGACCTTGTATACTGATCACACCGCCATCCGATACCTCATGGTAAAGAATGATGCCAAGGCCAGACTGACTAGATGGATCCTTCTACTCCAGGAATTCGACATTGAGATCAAGGATAAGCCTAGAGTCCAAGAATGTGGTGGCAGATCATCTCTCCCGTTTAGAGCAGCTTGAGGAGTCTGAGCATATTGATCCCATTTGTGAGATCTTCCCAGATGAGGCGATCCTTGCTATCGCCTCACTCCCGTGGTATGCCGATATTGTGAATTTTCTCGTTGCTGCGAAAGTCCCACAAGATTGGCCCAGGCAGAGGCTTGAGACCTTCCTCGCGAAGGCCAAGTCCTACCACTTGAGGATCCCATTCTTTACCATGAAGGAGGGGATAGCGTCTGGCGTAGGTGCATTTCTCAGGAGGAGCACCATAGCGTCCTCACTTACTGCCACAAGCTTGAGGCAGGAGGACATCATTATGGGAGGAGAACGACACAAAAAGTGCTCCAATCCGGCTTGTGGTGGCCTACCCTCTTCAAGGACTCTGATGAGTTCGTGAAGAGGTGTACTGACTGTCAGAGGATGGGCACTTGTGGACAGTGTGATATGATGCCGATGCAGCCCATTCACTTCTGTGAGGTTTTTGACGCATGGGGCATCGATTTCATGGGTCCATTCCCTAAGAGTCAGGGATTTGAGTACATTCTGTTGGCCGTAGACTATGTTAGTCGTTGGGTTGAGGCTATCCCGGCCCGAGCCGCTGATGCGAGGACAGTTTGCAGATTTTTGAGGAAGCACATCATCACGCGGTTTGGGGTACCTCAAGTATTGATTTCAGATGGGGGGTCTCATTTCATCAACGACCACGTAAAGGCCCTTGCTAGCGAGTTCAGTATAGACCATCGTGTCGCTACACCTTACCATCCACAGACGAATGGTCTATCCGAAGTATCGAACATGGAGATCAAGACTATATTGCAGAAAGTCGTCCGCCCTGACCGAAAGGATTGGTCACAGCTTTTGGACTCGGTCTTGTAGGCATATAGGACGTCTTTCAAGACACCATTGGGTACATCTCCCTTTCGCCTCGTATATGGCAAGCCGTGCCATTTGCCTGTTGAGCTGAGACACAGGTCACTTTAGGTAGTCACTGAGATACTTATGGATCTAGATGGAGTAGAAGACCAAAGGAGGGCAGAGTTAGTAGCCTTGGAGGAGCTTAGAGATACCGCCTTCTCAAACAGCCTACAGTATAAGGAGAGAGTGAAGGAGTGGCATGATTCTCACATCAGCCACAAGCATTTTGAGCCTGGACAGAGAGTATGGCTGTTTGATGCGAGGCTTCGCTTATTTCCAGGGAAGCTACAGAGCAAGTGGAAGGGACCTTATCTGGTGAGAAAGGTACACGACAACGGTAACATTGACATATCCGAGTTGTCTTCTGAGAGTACCTTTCGTGTGAACGGCCAGCGGCTCAAGCCATTTCTAGATCATGAGCCACGGGTCGTTGATGTTGCCCCTATTCATTTTGCATGAGATGTGGTCTTTTGACTCACATCTATTGCATCTCACGTATGATTTTCACTAATCTTCAGACCTGTATAGATCCAGATGTCCATATCATCACATTCCTTAGTCCCACATCCCTTTCTTCATCTTTTGATTATGCTATACTTAGGGTGTACTCTACCCTAAGTATAGGGGGGATGTAGGATCTTTGAGTTTCCTTTTGATTCTTTCTACCCATGTTTTGCTGCCTATACTTAGGGATATTTTACCCTAAGTATAGGGGGGGTAGACCCCGTACATTCTCCACTCGGTTTTCCCTTTGTGTACAGCATGCTATACTTAGGATTACTTGATCCTAAGTATAGGGGGAAAAGCCGAGAGTCTCTTGATATTCTATTCATTCATTCATCTTTGTATATAGCCTTCCTTTTCACTTCCCTATACATAGCACGAGTTATGTCTTCTTCATCGCTCTTGACTCTGAGGACATCGTTCGAGCTAAGTATAGGGGGGTGTTTAAATTTCATATATACTTTAGCCATAACTCGTACTTTGTGTGAGTGTGTAAATAAATAAAATGGCTAAAAACCCTAAAAATCAAAAAAATTAAAAATTTGTCATGGACATTCTTTTATTTGCACATAAATAGCTAGTGTACAAATTATTTTTGTAAAAATGATTTCAAAAATCTTTTGTGTAAAGCTTGTGTAAATATTTTCTTATCAAAATTATGTATATAGTACAAAATTTTTTTCAAAATGTTTTGAAAATCAAAAGTTTGTAAAAATCTTGTGTAAATGTGTTTAAATACTTTTGCAAAACTTGCACTTCATGCATTCATCCATTCATGATTTCAAAACATTTTTCAAAAATTTTGCATGTTTGTAAAATATTATGTAAATAGCATCTTTGTATATATGTATATAGTTTTTCCGGATTATAGTTGACACTTAAATTAGCCTAGAATCAAATTGGGAAATGGAGCTTGATTAAGATCTTAATCCACCTAATTTATAAGAGGAACCTTATAGGGCTTAGGTTTAGGGCTTTTCAGGTCCATGGTGACTTAATTCTTTGAGTCCACTAGGCTATGATCATATGTCATCTCAATGAGCCTAAGTAGAGCACTTAACAACAACACATGACTCATATAGACAATGGCTTTACTTGGACACCAGCACTTTACACCGAGCTCTCTACGGATGAGGTGGTGAGGAGGCAGTCTTCCTTGACTTGGGGTAGCATATGAGGGTAGTACTTCTAGGCGGAACCTCTCTTCTTCTTTTAGTGAAGGAAGTGCGTCTCAACTTGGTCTGGTTGCCATGAGGTCTAACGACAGGAGTTGTGGGTTGCAATAAAGCTTCAAAAGAGGGATAGTCTACTGGCTCAAGAGGAAAAACTCCTTGTATATATATGCTGCACATGTATATGTTGTATAGATGCACTTGAAAAAAAATGCAAAAAGAAAATAACTCTAAAAAAGTGGTGGGTCTGATAGAAAATGATAATCCCACCGAAGTATGTATATAGTGCAATAAGCCAAGCTTGAGATTCATGATCCACCTTATGTAGCTTGCAGCAGGGAGACTTGGCTACACTGGTCAAGCTCCGAAGGATACATGGCTACACTGGCCATGGTCCATTCTCTTCTTTCTCCTCTTCTTGAGCCGGTTGAACTTGAACTTAGAAGGGAATACCCCGCTCCTCGAGGAAAGAGTGGCCAGATTGGGGTCATAGAGTTACCTTGTTGGGGAGGGTTGTCAAGTTGCCATTTCTGAGGTGGAGAGCTTATACCTCACATTCACAGGACAAGGAAAGATTCTTAGTCTTCAGGGTTTGTGTTTGATGACTTGTTCTGATCTGGATTATTGAGGAGACCTGATTAGAGAGTAGTGGAACTTAGAGGCTGTTGAGTTTTAGACTTAAGTCCAAATAAGGTTCCGACACATTAATAATCCAAAGATCTGTTCGAGCTCCATACCTCAATTTATTGAAGGCAAGTTTTAATCAACCTTGATCCATGTACATTCTTCTCTTTTTCTTTTTCTTTCTTTCTTTTTCACTTCTTTTTCAAATAAGTGTTTGCTAAGGGACTAGCAAAGTTAAGCATAGGGGGGTGATGAATACTCATTCATCACTCTTTATTCTTATATTTTAGCTACAAAAACCTTTGCAAATGCATGTAGATATTTGTAAATACCAATAATTACCAAAAGCATGCATTGTGTAAAAAGTAATAATTAGCATGTTTTTGTGCAAAAATAATAGAATAAAGATTAAAAAGAAAAAGAGGGAAATATTTAGAATAAATATTGAGCAACCTAACCCAAGGGAGGGCTCAGCATGGGCCTGACCGCATAAAAGCCAAAGTAGAGGGAGATAGGGGCTCATGTGTGTAAATATACCTGTAAATAAAATAAATATATTTTCCTCTAAAAATAGAATAAAAATGGTTTGTATATATTGTGAATATTTGTAAATATAAAAATCAAAACAAAAATAGAAAAAATTAAAAAGAAAATAAAAAGAGTCACTTTTGTATATATTCATCATGTACATACAACCATCTTTATATTTATTTCACCTTATAAATAAATAAATTAAAATTCCAAAAATTTTGTATATATTTTATCTTTTATGTTGTAAATAAATAAAATAAAAGCAACAAAAACAAAAACAAAATAAAAAGAATAAAATTAAAAACTAAAAATCACATTGTAAATATACCATGTATTTACATGTACATATCGATTTATTTCACCCTTGTATATAAATAATAAAAATAAAATAAAAATACCCTTTTATTCCTAATTTTATGTTATAAATAAATAAAATATGAAATGGGAATAAAAATGCATAAAAATAACAAATTAAAAATCAAAAATCAAAACCCTATATTGTATATATACCTATATATAACCCTATTGTGTAAATAAACTATTTTTATTTTGAAAAATTAATTAAAAATCACAAAAAAATAGAAAAAAATTAAAACAAATATTTTTCATATTTTAAGTTTTTATTAAATCGGCCATTTATTATTTTTAATTGATTTTCCAAATCATTTCCAGATGGCCTCCTCTCATTGGTCCACGGGGATGTTGACCGCCCGGTCAACTCCCCCCCTGTGGACCACTTCCCACGGGTTTTAGACGCCCGACCCGACTTCTCCTTATTTTGGCGTCCAAACCCGACCACCTCGCACCTAAACCCAGAGTCCTAATTACACTCCCATCATCCGGGAACCTCGCCCGACATTGTGCGTAAGGATCCGTGCTCCATCGAGCCGGACCCGAGCCATTCTTCCCGGACCTTGCAAAATATAAGAGCCGAGCTCCGCCACCCATTTCCTCATCTTTGGCTCCCCACCTTTCATTCCCGTGACCTCCACTGCCTTCCCTGAGGTGACAGCTCCCCGTTGGTGGTGTCGAAGAGAGGTGAAGGTGACCGGACCTCTGATCCGGCGAGCTAGCGCCGCCGTGCTCCGCCTGAAGCTGGAGCTCGAGCCTCGAGCCACGACGTCCCGTGAGGCAACGACCCAGAGCTAGCCCAGCTCCTCCACAGTCGACTCGTCCACCCAGGTAGCCCTAGTTTCTTTTCCTGTTCGTTAATTTCTAGTTTCGCCCAAATCTCGCCGTCGCCGTCCATCTTTGATTCCGGTCACATCCGCCTTCGCCTCGATCATCGGACCCTTCCATCACGATCGCCTCTCCTTCGCGCACGTTCCCCGCCATTCCATTCAACCCAGCTCGCACAAGAGCTGGGGTTTTGAGCTCCACCGTCTACCCCTCGCCGGAGCTCGACCGCCCTGCCTCACCGACCACCGTCGCCCCCTCTCACAGGGTCGAGGCAATTTGCCCTCGACCCGCGAGTCTGCTGGTGCACTTTGCAGGGACATCCGAGCCCATCTGAGGGCTTGGACCATCTGGTCCAGCAGCTTCACCTCCGCCGGACTCTCCAGAGCTCCTCGGAGCTCCATTGAGTCGTCAGAGGCCGCCATTCGACGCGGGAGCCCACAGAGCTTCTTCTCTGATTATCAGAGTCCTGCGAGGAGGCCGGGAGTGCACACAGCGGGCCGACGAAGGTCGCCGGCCATCAGTTCTTCCTTGACCTCCAGCTACCGTCCGATGCACCTCCAGCTCCAGTTTGCATCCCAGCCGTTCATCTGAGGAGCTACCAGCAGCGTTAGATCTTTGGAGGAGCGATCCAGACCGTTCGTTCGCCAAGGTTTATCCCACAGAGCCTCACGTCCATTCGATCTTCCACGTGGCGACGCCTTGGCCGTTCGATCAGCCCGAGGATTCCAGCGTTGGGCGCCACCCCGTTCTCAGCCGTCGATCAGCACACGTGGAGTCCATCCGACGGCCTACTTAATAAAGGGTAAATATTCCCTTAGGCCCTTAGCTTTAGCTTAGTTTTCTTTTGGTCCTGTAAATATTTTTAGTCTTTTATTTGCATTAGATAAATTGCACTTTGGACCTTATCTTTTCTGCTATTTGCATGTATACCCCTGTCTGTAGTGTGTTACGTGCATCGACACGTGTTTGTCTGGGATATTTGCATTGATAGCCTTGTAGTTATGGGATGTTCATGAATGAATGAAAACTTTTAGATAATTACATTTATACCCCTATGCGTGATTTATTTGTGCATGTGCGTATATTTTGGGTATTTTACACTAAGGCCCTCGGACTTTTAATACATGTTATTAAATAGTCCCAGGACCTTAGTTTATTTGCAATTAGGTCCCTGTATGCCCCAGACACGCGCCTCGCGTGTGACTTCTTGGGATTTTTGCACCGGACCTCCTGGAACTTCTGGTATTTACGTACAGATCCCTGTGCACTTTACCTAGGTTTTGATTTTGAATAAAATATCAAACTCACTCCAAATTCAATGAAAATTGGATACATGGCTCCTACCATGTTGTAAAATTTTCTAGAATTTTTGGAGATATTTTTGCTTTTATTTGCTATTTTTAAAAATTCAAAAACTGCCTTTTTCTTTACTGTCTGACTTGAAAAATCACAAACAAATATTAAAACACATCTAAAAATTAAAAACAATTTAGTTAATGTGTATTTTGTCTTGTTTGATTTACTGACCGATTTTGGTCATTTTTCATTGTATAAAACTCATAAAAATTGAAAAACACCTAAAAACTCATAAAAATTCTAATAATTAATTTAAAAATCCAAAAACAATAATTTTAGTAATAATTTTCCTTAGACTTTCTAGTTTATAGGAAAATTACCTTCAGGAGCTAATAAGGCCCTTTTGCATTTTAAATTGGCCTTTTACTCCTGACTGGACAGTACCTTCATTTCCCTGCCTTGTTTGATTTTTAGAAAAATAAATAAAAATCAGAAAAATACCAAAAAGTTCATTAAAAACTGTAGAAAATATAAAATACATAAAAACATTTTTATTCGAATTTTTGAGTGATTTTTGTTACATTAAATAATTGCTTGAAGTTGGTTGTTTTACTTGTTTTCTTATTTTCATTATTAATTAAAAACCCAAAAAAAATAAAAACAATTAAAAATCCACCAAAAAGAATTTTATTTTATTTTATTTCTTTTTGATACTACTTCGTAGGCCGCAAGGCCATCACGTGCTCCCTGAGTCCGACCCTGGTCGCTATACCAGGCTAATCTAATAGCCAGGACCGCTATCGCATTTATTTGATTTTGATTTGATTTTGGTGGTCAGCTTTACTTTTTCGTGATTGAGCTGAGGTTCCTATCGATCCGGGTCGCAAGACTCGCAACGACCCGAGTTATATTTCTACCTGATCCGGATTGATTGAATCTTGGGATCATCACCCTTCGGCCTCTTAGTCGGCCTATTAGTAAACTGAAGGACCGTCCTGCTCCTAAGAAGAGGACCAAACTCGAATCGGTCGAGTAAGGCTGCCAGAAGAAGGTTGATAGAAGGCTGCCAGAGTACGATCGAACTGCTGCTCTTGAATCTCGCATCTAACATAGGGAGCTCCTGCATCAGGTCGCTTGGCTGGCAGTTTGTTCTGAATGGTGCAGCAAGTGTAATGGGTGAGCACATGGATTTGATCATGGTGGTTCCTCCTCTTCCTGCGGAATGTAGTCTTCTCTTTCAAGTTATTTTTGAAGAGGGGGATGTGCTCAAGTGCTTCCTATAGAGTCAGCTGAATGTGAAACCTATCAATCATCTGGTTGCTGAACTCTACTTGTTGGGTCTTTTTGGGATTTTCTCTTTTATTCCCTTCACCCGGTGGAGTGCTTCAGGGAAGGGGATAGTAGGGGCCTCCGCAGATGGAGGACTAGGAAGAGGTTCCTGTGCTTGTGAAGGAATTGAATCCATACCATGATCATCATTCAACACATATGGATCTGAAGTGTAAACAGAAACCTTTCCTTTATTCATTTTTTGGTCTTTTTGTTACCACAGTCCTGAGATACAAAAGATGTCAACACTACATGTGGGAGCTCAACAAAAGTAGAAGTGGTGGCCTCAGTACCACCAACAGCATCTGTCTTTGCGGCATCAGCACCGCGCTCTGGCTCTGCATCAAAAATAGTGGCATCAGCACCAACGTCTGCATCAGGTGTCTGGACGGCGTCACTACCGTCATCTGGATCTCCATCATTGGTGGCCTCAGCACCACCGTCATCAACATCATCATCAGCGGCATCAGCACTGCTACTCTACTCATCTGGTGCTCATGGTTCAGCATGTTGATGTCGCTCACATGAGGCGCCGCCGGCTGGCATCCTACTGCTCGTGTAGTAACAAAATCAGTATCATGCAAAGAAGACGTGTCACTCAAATAATCTCTAGGAGAAGTATCCTCTATAAACTGTACCTGCTCAGACTTCCTCTTCAGATTGTTCGAATTTGGTTCAATCTGAGCTGGTATGGCGGCTTTTCCCTTGATTAAATCCCTCACTTCCTGTCGGAACTCATCCATGTCTCGCCAGTAGGATGCTCGATGTTCAGAAAGCAGTCAGGCGAGGTCATCTAATGCTGGGTTCTCGAAGGCAGGTGCCTGAGAATCGGACGTATCCCCCTGCTGGAAATGAGGTTGTTGCTGGGAGGAGAAGTGCTCACGGGGCTGGGAGTATGACTGTTGAGGCTGCTGACGCTGCCTCCACTGTTGTCCCTGATAGGAGGGAGGAGGACCATGCTGGTTCTGCTGGTGGGCATACTGGGGTTGTTGCTGTTGCTGCTGGCCATTTTGATATCCCTGAGCGGGAGACTGCTGCTGGGATGAGGCGCCACCAGTGGTCCAATAGAATCCGGGATGATCGCGACGAATCCCGGGCTGCTGTGGGTACCGATCGTACCAAATTTCATTGACTTCCATCAATGGTTCTTGCTCGAAGGATGGTGGAGGTAGAACTGCCAATGGCTGATCAGGCTGATAGACCACCATCTGAGTGTCCTGAGATGGTGGTTGTGATGGGTAATACTGTAGATGTTGGATCGGCTCTGCCTGAATGTGATTGACTTGGCAGTAAGAGGCAGAGGGCTGGGTTGAGCTGCTATTGCTGGGATCAGCTCGTGACCTGGGAGGCTGCTGAGTAGACGTCTGTGCCTCCTGAATGCATAGAATCTGTGTCTTCAGGTCACTCATGGTCTTGGTCATCTGGTCTATTTGGGCCAGTCCTTGCATCTGCTTTTTCCTGAGGATCTTGAGACAGTCCAACTTCTCACTATTGATGCCCATGTCAGATGTGGCTGATTCGGCTTGTGTTGCGGCTGCCGACGGAGTGTGAGGACCGGCATCGATGCGGGCGATTCTCTGAAATGATCCCGCTCCTTAGGTGGGCTTCTGTTGTGTGTAGACTCGGGCTTGGGCCATGACTGTCGAGTTCTCTGCCATCCCTTCATAGATGGCCCAAACGTCATCTTCACACTTGGAAAAATAGGACCCACCACAAGAGGCATTTACAAGCCCCTACAGCTCCGGTGTCAGCCCACAAAAGAAACTCTGAACCAGATTGGGCTTGGATATGTTATGATGCAGACACCGGTCAATGAGTTCTCTGAATCGATCCCAAGCCTCATGGAACTGTTCATTAGGGATCATTGTGAAATTGATGATCATAGCTCGGGCTGCATTCGTCCGGCCGAGTGGATAATACTTCTTCAAGTAGGCGGTTCAGAGTTGTGCCCAAGTGTCGACAAAACTCCCCAAATGTTTAACCCAGTAAGCGGCTCTATCAACCAAAGAGAACGGGAAAACTATCATCTTGATGGTGTCCTCGGTCACCAGCCTATCATGAATTGTACTGCAGATCATTTCAAATTCTTGCAGATGTAGGTGTGGCTCTTCGGTCGGCAGCCCATGGAATTTGGGCAGTAGCTGAATAGTGTGGGGGCGAAGCTTGAAATCTCCATGAATGGGAGGAAGTCGGATCCATCGATGAGTGAGGGATGCCACTGGATTGTGCAACTCTCGCATGATTGTCTGTGGCGGTCTCTCAGCATCAGGATCTCCTCCCTCTGCATCTGTTCCATCACCGCCTCTGCCCCTCGGTCTGTCGTCTCTTCCTTCTCGCATCTGCGCAATCTCCCTCATGAGGTCACCCATGAATGCGTCCTGGTCTCTGATCTGTCTCTGCATAGTCTCCAGGGATGGCAACAATGAATTGTTGATGGCAGCTTGGTCATATAAGAATGGAGGGGGTTCCTGCTCATCTGGGTGTTCTCCTCTGTCTACCATTTCTGGATTCTCTGAAAAGGCAAAAGAACCCTTCTCAGGTGCCGTTAAATGATCTGAGCTCTGTGATGCAATAAACTCTGATACTCTTGGACTGATAGAAGGAGAAGGGTGGTCGAGGGGGAACAGGTTGGAAGTGAACTTAGGCTCGGAGAGTGGGTCTGGACTCCTCGAGGTTGTCCTAGATGAATAGGGAGGAGTGCTGGATAGCGGTGCCGCCAACGTCGGCCTAAGAGACCTCCTTCCCATCATCGTGATTATTGAGAATAGCAAGGTTGAGAAATGAAGGGGGGGGGCTAAATTGTTCACAATTGTGCGGTTTTTTTGATCTTGACCTAAATTCAACTAGCAAATCAAACACAAAACAAGGGGTTCACCAACTCAACGCGTGAAGCCGTGAAGGTTCGGCTTTTATCTTTGTAGTTTTTAGCTTGAATTCAGGCAATTATCTTTTAACGAGTCCTTAGAGCACTACGCCTATAGGAGCGAGAGTACTGCCGGAAAAGTATTATCGTACTTGTCCTCCTCCTGTACTTCGGATCTCGCTCGCAACGGAATTACCCTTGAGCATGCAAGACCCTACTCGAACGTAAGATGATGAGACAGACACACCCGTGAAGGCGTGGCCTATGCTCGATATTTCAGACAAGGTCGATGCTCTACACAATAGAGAGTCATCAATGGTGACCAAGCCCTACTCGTTTGCATACGATAGTAGCGCCAATACTTCAGAAATCCAGGTGATACACATGGCAGCCACAGACTGGTTTTTGGGCTCTAATCCTTACGAAGCCGCTCTACTCACTTGGAAGGAGACCTTCCCATGCAACCTGAATACAAGTGAGGGTATTGCTCACCCCAAGCAATGAATCCAATTACCAATTTATTTAGGTCAAGTTTTCTTAGCAGTCCCTTTTTTAATTTTTTGGTGTTATCACTTGCTTGAGTCAATTCAAACAAGCGCCTAACGTTTTTGTATTTTCTTGCCTATTGATCTAAAAACAGAGGCAGAAGAGTCAGAAAAGCAATGCAAGTTGGCATCAAGATGGAAATCTCACCTTTGTGCCTAAATGATGAATGCTAAGATAGAAAGACTTACAGTGCCTCCACCTTTCTCCATGCGGGATGCAAAATAGGAATTTTTTAAACCTAATCTATATGCCGATATGCACAAGGAAATCGTCCTAAGCAGGCAATTGCTAGCGTGAAGAACCCCAAGTTGGTCACCAATCTTCAATCCAAGAGTCCGGTCTAGGCTCACCCCTCCTCCTCTCGACAAATCGAGTTTAGGAGCAGCGCTTGGCAGGGTGGGCTTGCGGCGCGACGGCTCGAAGATGGTGAAGCGACTGTTTAATTTAAACTAAGTCCAAAAACGCACTGTAGGTACATGCAATGGTTATTAGGGTGTTTGGACCTAATCTACTCGATCAAGCAAAGCCTTAAAGCTAAGGGCTCATTCCACAAAAGAAAAGAAAAATAAAACAAAATCAGAAAATGACAGCGATGAAAACGCGATGAAAGTCGCAGTGAGCCCCCAGGTGTACAAACACCTGGAAATTAGGCTCGAGTGTCCGAAGTGTCCAAGTACCTGTATTATTACAAATTAAATTAATCTCTCTCTCACAAAAGAAAATAAAAGCAGCTAACTATCCTCTCTCTCACTCCTCCTGCTCTCTTCTGTCGACTGGGCTAGAACCGCCGACTCCGCCTCCTAAGGATGCACCGGATGCCCTAGGCGATCCTCCTCGATCCGAGGTCCCTCGCAAGAAGACAAGAAAGACAATGGTTAGACATCTCAAAAATATATATCCAAAATAGAGAGAGAAAGTAAAGCAATTATGTAGACAATTAAACACAATCAATCAAAAACAAGATCTATATGTTGTTGCTCCCCGGCAACAGTGCCATTTGATAAACCCAAAAGTCGAACGGTCGTGTATTCCACACAAGGCGGGAACACAATCGATGTGTTGACCACTCAAGATTCGGATTTAATCAACAATTAACCCACAATCAAATCAAACAAGGACAAGCAATAGTGGAGTTAAAATTTATTATTAACTCTACATAAAAAGGTGTATAGGTGTAAGTATGTAGAGGTCGAACTCAGGAAGCAAGGCAGGATAGATCAAGCAAGTGCAAAGATGTAAGGGTGATTAAGTGCCTACAAGTATGCAAACTTTTTGTGGGTTTTTAATTTTTATTTTTTTTATTTATTTTGAATTTTTAATTTTGTATTTTGATTTTTAATTTTCTGATTTTTTATTTTATTTTTATATTTTATATTTTTATATTTTCTTTTTCAATAATAAAATATATATAAAATATGAGGAAAGAGAGGATGAAGTATTTATAAATATAAGTAAAAATGCTCAAAAATTAGGAAATAAAATGTTTTTGGTCTTTTTATGATTTTATAATGTTTTTGTGATTTTTGAGGATTTTTCTGAATATTTTTGGTATTTTTAAAAGCCAAAATACAAGAAAACGGGAAATAAAGGTTCTGGATGAAATTAAAATGAGGGTTAAAAATACTAAATAGTACCCAAAATTCCTCAAATTAATTTAAAATAAAAGAGAATAAATCAAAGAAAATTCAGAAACTGAAATTGCATTTTTTGGATTTTTCTTGAATTTTTTAGATTTTTAGGAAATTTTTAGGGTTTTCTGATTTTTTAGGTTTTTGTTTTGAAATTTTTAATGATTTTGGACTGTCACTAAAACACACTAAAATACATAAAATATTTTTTGGATTTTTTCAAAAAGCTTTACTAATTTTTATGGGTTTTCTAATGCAAACAGTAGGAAAAATGCATGTTTTTTATTTTTAATAAATATTATAATGCAATAAAAATGCAATGCAAAAATGTAGCGTGAAAATATGATGCAATCGGAGCTTAATGCAATTTTTGAGGAATTTTTAGTGATTTATAGATGCATGAAATAAATAGATATAGCAACAAGAAACTACAAGCCTGGCAAGGGCATAAGTGTAGATAAATAAACTTCCAAGGGCAAGAGTGCAATTTTCACGCAAAATATATAATTAATAAATGACTTTCCTGGACTAATTACAAATACCTAAAGCCGCATGGGATTAACTGCAAAATACCCACCCGGGCGCGTGACTGGCACGCGCCTGGGAAGGACCCAACTACTATTTCCAAAAACACAAAGGGCTTATATGCAAATTAACCAAAAATAATACACTTAATGTCAAAATCCCTGGAATGAACCGAAATAAGCAAACCCGTGAGGGGGTCCTTGCAAAATACCCCGCGCCTCACATGAACTGGTCACGTGAGGTGACGTGGCCGAGGACCTAAGTGCAAATATGTAAAGTACGGGGGTCTGTATGCAAATATTACAATAATTTTAAAACTACCACTGAAAGTTTATGGGCTAACTAGTAAATACAAAATTGCGTGGGGTAAGGGTGCAAAATACCCCACTCGGACGCGATCCAACGGTGGGGAGTCTCTCACTTGACACGTGTCCGCACGTCGTCGCCCAATACCGCTTCGGTGATGGAGGGCCACAATTAGATCAGGTAATGTCGATCTGACAGTGCTGGCGGGTCCTCGATCCTACGGCGGCTGCGCATTCTAGAGCTCCGCCTCGATCCAACGGCTCCGAAGGTCGGAGCAAGAACAGTGGAGGAGCGTCGGTGAGGCGACCTTCTCCAAGCTCTAGCTCCGTCTCCGGCGAACTTCTGGGCTTCAAAATGGGGCTGGAGGTTCCTGGAGGGTCGATGCTATCTCTTGGTAGCTTCAAAAGGGCTCGGCGACGGCCGAGGCTCGCGAGGGAGGGCGGCGGAGCTGGAGAGCTCCACGGAGGTCCGGCGAGAGGCAAAAATGCTCCCAGGCTCGAGTCAATGAGCTTTGACCTGCAAAAACAAGTGCGAGGGTTCATGGCAAAATGCCTGGATCCCGCGGAGTGGAGGTGGCGGCGTGAAGTGGCGCGAAGGTGGTCGGTCGGAGGAGCACTCCGGCGAGGGTGTCTCTTTGATGTTTCGACCGATGAAGCGCAAGATTAATGATGGGAAACGAATCCTAGGACTAAAGCAAAGAAAAAGCAAAAGAAAAGGGGGTTGCCTCGACGGTGGAGACCGGAAGGAAGAAGTACCTCAACCGCCGGTGAAGTGGGAGGTGGTGGAGCCGCCTCAGTGCGTGCTCGACCCGCCTGAAGACCGCCGGAGGAAGCTATCACCTTCATGGGGCCTTTGGGCACGATTAGGGGAGCTGCACTTGTGGCAGAGGGGTTCAACATTTGAATCGAAGGTCGAGGTGCAATATATGGGGTTGACGGATGGTGGAGAAAGAACGAGGCGCAGCGACTAGCACATCGATCCATCGACCGAGGTTGCATCAGGGCAGGCATGCCCATTAATCGAGGGTCAAAAGTCAAGAAGATGCTAGCGTGAAAGGATGCAAGAATAAGCCTCGAAAAAATCGAGGAGGGGTCAAACCAAGGTCTGACATGGGCTACAGGGCTACGGAACGACCAGTTGACCGGGGTCAACTGGGACTGGCACTTGGTTGGTCCACGTGGACCAACTAGGTAAAATCCCTGGAATTTTTTTTAAAATCATTTAAAAATAGTAAATGATATTATTATTTTTAGGTTATTAAATAAAAATTGTTTATTATTTTATAAATTATTTTATTATGAATCTTAATTATTTTTATGGTGTGTATAATTACAAGTTACCATTTATACCCCTTATAAGTATATATATCTATATATTTTATTGTTTTATTTTTATTTTGTAAATTTAATTTATTTTTTTTGTTTATTATTTTATAAATTTATAAAGTATTTTTGTACACTTAAATATATTTTTATTTTCTTTTTTCTGATGTAATTTATATGCTTAATAAAATAAAAGAATGGATTATATATGTATAAGTATAGGTACTCTACCTATGTATTATATACAAGTATTTTATTTTTGTATTTTATTTAGGTTTTTATTCGGATTTTAATGAACACATATATTATAAAAAATATTTACAAAATTATATAATATAAAATTATAAAAATAAAGAATAAATAATAAATTGAATATTTTAATCTGTACAATATCCAAGTGGGGTCCAAAACTCAACTTTCTAACCGTAGCTCCGCCAAATGCGTAACAACCGCCATTAAATAGCTTTTTTTAAACTATATACAATTAAAGGTGAGTTTGATGCATTTAGAGTTTTCATTTGTGAGATACATGTCTAGGAAGTTGGGATTCTTGATTTTTATTTAGACCATAACTTTTTATCTGTGTATTATTTTTGAATGAAATCAATTTTGTAATTTTATTTATTTAATTATCTACAACTTTCATGTATAAAGTTCCTTTATTTGATGTATAGAAAGTGGAACCAAAAATAGGTCCCAAAATGAATGAAATAAAAGGGAATTTTATTGTATTCTGGCCCTTATCTCCCCCTACTTTATTCCTTGCCGACCTATTCATCGAGATGCCTAGGTCTCGGGGTTTCGGGTCATAAAATATTTACAATATTTTATTATTTTTCTTTTCTTTTATATATTCTATAATTTTGGCTTTAATTACAGTATTTTATACACCAATTACATGCACATGCATGAATGCTAAGATGCTCTAATTAAGGGTATTTACACGCATTTGCTAGGGTTTTTGAGGCCAAAATGATAGAATAAAGATGATGAAATGTGGATTCATCAGCCATCTACGAGGTGATGGTGGAGAACTACACAGTTATGTCCCAGACCCGACTATATGCAAAGGGGAAGCCCACACCACAAGCCGTATCCTATTAGAGGATAACACGGATCAATGTCGGTCCATCTACATCATCAACAGTCGCAGCACAGGCAGAGTCGACGGTCGTTGATATGGGGATCATCAGCAAGAAATTGGACCGCATCGAGCTCATTGAGAAGAAGTAGTGCCAAGGCATGTCTCAGATAAATCAGATGGCACAGACGCTGAGTGACATGAAGACCCAGATCATGTGTCTCCAGGAGACACAAACGGCTTCTCAGCCCCATCTCAGGTCACGGGAAGATCCCAGCAGGAGCAGAAGCTCGACCCAGCCCTCCGCCCAATACCGACAGGTGCATCATATTCAGGCGGAGCAGTTCCAGCAACAACAGCAATAGTATGTCCAGCCACCACCATCTCCAGACACTCAGATGGTGGTCCACCAGCCGGATCAGCCCCTAGTAGTTCTCCCCCCACCCCCTTATGAGCAGGAGCCATTGATGGAAGTCAACGGGATTTGGTATGACCGACCTCAGCCTGGGATCCGATGAGACCATCGTGGATTCCGCTGGTCAACCAGAGGTGCCTCATCCCAACAGCAACCTCCAATTCAGGGTGGCAAGTTCAGCCAGCAACAGCGGCCCCAGTTACCACAGCCACAGCCAAATCCACATCCACCTTACCAGCAGCAAGGTCCTCGTCCCTATCAGCAGGGATAGTCGTGGAGGCAGCAGCAGCAACCTCAGAAGTTTCATCCCCAGTATCCCTCTTATCCTCAGCAGCAACAGCCTCACTTCCAGAGAGGCCACCCGTCCGTTCTCATGGGCCCGCCTACGAGAACCTAGCTTTAGATGACTTAGCCTACACTATCTCCAATCAGCAGGCTACATTCAGGCGGGAGATGGATGAGTTTCGTCAGGATATGAGAGAGATAGTGAAGGGCAAGGCTGCCATACCTGCTCAGATCGAGCCGAACCCGAACAACCTTAAGAGAAAATCTGAGGAGGCAGAGTTTACAGAGGTTACCATCCTAGTGATTCACTTGGTGATATTTATGCATACACTTTTGATGCTGACTTTGTTACACTTAGGAGCGGTAGGATTCCAGCCGACGACGCCTCATCTGAACGACGACCACATGCAGACTCAGGAGCGTTAGATGAGGAGGAGAGCAGTGATGATGATACTCATGATGATGTTGATGATGGTGGTGCTGACGCCACCAAGGATGTTGATCCAGGTGATGGTACTGAGGTCGTCACTTCACCAGATGCAGGAGGTGGTGTTGATGCCACCAGATTTGATGATGAGCTAGAGTGCGGTGCTGATGTTGTGAGTTCAGATGTCGCGGGTGGTACTAAGGCCACCCATTTTATTCCTGTTGCATTTCCTTCTATTCTTGTCTCTCTGGACTATTCTAGAAAATTTAATAAAGGAAAGGTTCTTCATTTGTGAGTCCATCTGTGATGAATGGAGATTTATGTAAGGATTCTGTTTCACCACAGCAGCAGGGACCCGATCCTATCCCTCCATATGAGGAGGGCCCATTCATCCCCTTCCCTCTAGCA
This sequence comes from Ottelia alismoides, assembly GCA_037367405.1. Lineage (NCBI taxonomy): Eukaryota > Viridiplantae > Streptophyta > Magnoliopsida > Alismatales > Hydrocharitaceae > Ottelia > Ottelia alismoides. Next base: position 519,825 of record JAZKJV010003932.1, on the reverse strand, counting down.
TTCTGCGTGGCTAAGGGGAATAAAAAAGAAAATCCAAATAAATCACAGCAGCTAGAATTCAGCCAGCAGATGATAGACAGATTCCAGATATAGCTGACTCTACTTGGAGCACATCCCTCTCTTCCAAAGGAACCTTAGTGAGAAGAACACTATTCACAGGAAGAGGAGGAACCATAACTCAGAGATCTATGTGCTTACTCGTGCCACCTGTTTCGCCATCTAGAACCGACTGCCATCCAAGAGGCCAGATGCAGGAGCTCCCTATGTCAGATGTCACATACATGAGCAGAGATTCGATCGGACTCTATTAGACAACGGTTCTTCCATCAACCTATTTCCAGAAACCTTACCTGACCGATTCGAGTTTGGCCCTCTCCGATAAAGACGGACGGTCCTTCAGTTTGCTGATCGATCTGTCAAGAGGCTGAAGAGATTGCTGAAGGACGTGGTAGTCACAATTCAGGGTCTGAAATTCCCCGTGGACATCATTGTGTTGGACATGAAGATCCATGAGTTTGTGACCGATACCCTCATCATTTTAGGATGCCCGTTCTTGGCCACAACCAAGGCATTGTCCGATCATGATAGCGGGAATGTATACTTTCGCATCGAGGGCGAGAGTATACAAATAGAGACGATCGATGAGATAAGAGCGCAAGATTCATCTTGCTCAGAGCCGCTTACAGATTTAGAACAGATGATAGAGGCAGAGCGAGACGTCCACCAGGAGTGTGATTTTGTGATCACAGACGATGAAGCAGCTCTGTCAGACCCCGTTTCACGAGCCATCCTCTCACCTTCAGATCCTGCTGATGCACAGATTCCAGTAGAGGAGAGCTTGGAGAGCACATTATGTGTAGAGGACACATTTGAGACTGCAGATCGTGTTCAGGAGAGCGAGGTAGTAGATATTTCTGTGATTTATATTCAGATCCCTCAGAGTCAGATATCGATTGGTCAGAGTTTGATGAATTGATTCCATGTCTGATTCCCGCAGAGCCAGCAACTAGGGTGGAGATTGATCCCATTTAGAGTGCAGATACACCAACAGAGCAGTCTTCACCAGATTTTCATGTTCATCGAGAGTTCACCCATGCAGATTTGGTCACTTTCACTCAGACCTTTCAGAGGCCAGATCTGCCAGCTCACAGTTGTTCCGAGTTGAAGCCCTTGCCGCAATCGTTGAAGTATAGGATCCTTGCAGGTGAGCATGATATGCACCCAGTCATTATCTTAACAGATTTTACTGGAGAGAAAGAATCTCATTTGATGGAGGTTCTTGAAAAGAACCGCAAGACGATAGGATAGAGTGTAGCTGATCTCTAGGGGATAAGTCCGGCCCTGTGCTCCCACCATATCTATCTCGAAGAGGATGCCAAGCCGTAGCATGAGTTCCAGTGGCGGCTGAACTCAAACCTTCGAGAGGTTGTCATGAAGGAAATCTCGAAATGGTGGAGCGCCGATTTTATCTACCCCATCTCCGACTCCAAGTGGGTTAGTCCATTACATGTGGTGCCCAAGAAGATGGGCATCACTACAGTGGTGAGTGAGTCTAGAGAGGAGATCGCTAGCCGGGTACCCACTTCTTGGAGGGTCTTTGTGGACTATAGACGATTGAATCAGGCCATCAAGAAGGATCATTTCCCGCTTCCTTTTATTGATCAGATTTTATAGAGGCTAGCTGGGAAGAGTCGTTATTGCTTTGTTGACAGGTACTCTGGTTACAACCAGGTCACCATTGTGCCTTAAGACCAGGACAAGACCACATTCACCTGTCCCTTTGGGACATATGCTTTCAGACGGATGCCCTTTGGTCTATGTAACGCCCGGCGACATTCCAAAGGTGCATGTTGTCCATCTTTTCGGACATGGTGGGTGAGTGCTTTAGGTCTTCATGGATGACTTCTCGGTCTATGGTGATGGGTTTGATGCTTCTCTTGACTGCCTAGACCGCATCCTTTAACGATGCATTGAGGTCCATCTTGTGCTATCTTGGGAGAAGAGTCACTTCATGGTGACTCAAGGGACGGTGCTTGGTCATATCATCTCCAACAGGGGCATGGAGGTTGATACGATCAAGGTACATATCATGAGGAAACTCAGTCCACCATCCAACTTGCGAAAGTTACGGTCTTTTATGGGGCACGTCGGTTTCTACCGGTGCTTCATTCATGATTTCAGTAGGATTGCCCGACCGTTGATTGATTTGCTGACCAAAGACAACGAGTTCATTGTGGATGATAAGTGTCTTGTGTCATTTGAGACTCTCAAGAGTCTAGTTGTTGAGGCTCCTGTCCTGTAGCCACCCGATTGGTCTCTCCCATTAGAGATCATGACGGATGCCTCCGATTTTGCCGTAGGGGTTGTGCTGGGACAGAGGAGGGATGGAGTGCCATTTGCCATTCACTACGCTAGTCGTACATTGGATGTCGCATAGTGGAACTACACCGTCACTGAGAAGGAGATGCTAGCCGTAGCATTTTCCCTAGATAAGCTTAGATCATACATCATTGGATCTCAGGTGACTATCTTTATAGACATACCGCCATCAGGTACCTCATGGCAAAGAAGGATGCCAAAGTGAGACTGATTAGATGGATCCTTCTACTCCAGGAGTTTGATATTGAGATTAAGGATAAGCCTGGAGTCAAGAATGTGGTGGCGAATCATCTCTCCGGATTAGAGCATCTTGAGTATTCTGAGCAGATTGATCCGATATCTGAGACCTTCCTAGATGAGGCAATCCTTGCTATCGCCTTGCTCCTGTGGTACGCCAACATTGTGAACTATCTTCTTACTAAGAAAGTTCCACAAGGTTGGCCTAGGCAGCGACTTGAGACCTTCCTCGCGAAGGTCAAGTTCTACCATTGGGAGGATCCCATCCTTTATCATGAAGGAGGGGATAGCGTCTGGCATCGATGCATTCCTCAGGAGGAGCACCATAGCATCCTCACTTACTGACACAAGCTTGAGGCAGGAGGACATCACTCTGGGAGGAGAACGACACAGAAAGTGCTCCAATCCGGCCTATGGTGGCCTACCCTCTTCAAGGATTCCGATGAATTCGTGAAGAGGTGTACTTACTGTCAGAAGATGGGCACTTGTGGACAACGTGATATGATGCCGATGCAGCCCATTCACTTCCGTGAGGTTTTTGACGCATGGGGCATTGATTTCATGGGTCCATTCCCTAAGAGTCAGGGATTTGAGTACATTCTGTTAACCGTTGATTATGTTAGTAGTTGGGTTGAGGCCATCCCCATCAGAACCGCAGATGCTAGGACTGTATGCAGATTTTTGAGGAAGAATATCATTTCATGGTTCGAGGTGCCTAGAGTGTTGATATCTGAAGGGGGGTCTCATTTTGTCAACGACAAGGTAAAGGCCCTTGCTAGCGAGTTCAGCATAGACCATCGATTAGCCACTCCATATCATCCTCAGACCAATGGTCTTGCTAAAGTGTCGAACAGGGAGATCAAGACAATATTGCAGAAGGTAGTCTGCCCTGACCGGAAGGATTGGTCACCGCTTTTGGACTCGGTCTTGTGGGCATATCGGACTTCCTTCAAGACACCTTTGGGTACGTCTCCCTTTCACCTTGTTTATGGCAAGCCTTGCCATTTACCTGTTGAGCTTAGGCACAAGTCACTTTGGGCTCTCATAGATATACTTTTGGATCCAGTGAGTGTAGGAGACCAGAGGAGGGCAGAATTGGCAGCCCTGGAGGAGCTTAGAGATGCAGCCTTTTCGAGCAGCCTACAATACAAGGAGAGAGTGAAGGAGTGGCATGATTCTCATATCAGCCACAAACAATTTGAGCCAGGACAGAGAGTATGGTTGTTCGATGCCATGCCTAGATTATTTCCAGAGAAGTTGCAGAGCAAATGGAAGGGACCATACCTGGTCCAAAAGGTACATGACAATGGAAGCATTGACATATCTGCGATGTTGTCTGAATCTCCCGTTCATGTTAACAGGTAGTGGCTCAAACCATATCTAGGTCATGAGCCACTGGTCGTTGACGTCGCCCCTATTCATTTTGTGTGAGATGTGATCTTTGACTCACATCTATTGCATCTCATGCCTGACTATCACTGTATTCTGCTTTGTATAAATCCAGATGTCCATATCATACCATTCTTCATTCCCACACCCCATTCGCATCTTTGATTATGCTATACTTAGGGTGTACTTTACCCTAAGTATAGGGAGGGTGTTGGACTTTTGATTTCCTTTTTTATTCTTTTTACCTCTGTTTTGCTGCCTATACTTGGGGATAATTTACCCTAAGTATAGGGGAGGTAGACCCTGTACATCTGTCCACTCGGATTTCCCTTTGTGTACAGTCTGTTATACATAGGATTACTTGATCCTAAGTATAGGGGGAAACACCGAGATCCTTTTTCATTCTATTCTTTGATTCGTCATTGTAGTATAGTTTTTTTTTCACTTCCCTATACTAAGCATAAGTTATATCTTCTTCATCGCTCTTGATCCACTCTGGGGACATTTCGAGCTAAGTATAAGGGGGTGTCGTATATATTTCATATATACTTTAGCCATAACTTGTACTTTGTGTGAGTATGTTAATAAATAAAATGGCTAAAATCCTTTACCTAAAAAACCATAAAAAATTTAAAAATTTTTGTACATAAAATTCCTTCTTGCACATACATAGCTATTTATAAAATTATTTTTGTACAAGTATTTGTAAAAATATTTTTTTGTAAAGAGTTTGTAAATATTTTGATAGCAAAATTATGTACATAGTACAAAATTTTTGTAAAATATTTGAAAAACAAAACGTTTGCAAAAACTCTTGTGTAAATGTGTTTAAATACTTTGCAAAACTTCTGCATTCATGCATTCAATCATTCAAACATTTTCAAAAATTTTGCACAAAAGCATTTTTTTATATACTTGTACAGTTTTTCTGAATCATAGTTGACATTAAACTAGCCTGGAATCAAAATGAAAAATGGAGCTTGGTGAAGACCTCAATCCTCATAATTATAAGAGGAACCTTATAGGGTTAGGGTTAAGACTTTTCAGGTCCATGGTGACATAATTCTTTGAGTCCACTAGGCTATGATCATATGTCATCTTGATGAGCCTAAGTAGAACACTTAACAACGCACACATGACTCTCATAGACAACGGCTTTACTTGCACCAGCACCTTACACATAGCTCTCTATGGAGGAGGTGGTGAGGTGATGGGCCTCAGATCCGATTGTGATTAAGTGATTGTGTTTTTGGTGTAGAGAACCGCAAAGAGACCCGAGTTACATCAAACAAAATTCGGTTTTAAAATAGGAGAGAGAGAAAGTGAGGTGAATTAATAGGCTTCTCTCCTACTTAAAACCTTACACTATTTTATTTAGCCAGGTAAGTGTGCGTGGGTCGAACTCAAGGAGGCAGAATAGAGATACTTTGATTTTTGAGTGAAAGTATATTTTTGAGATTTTTTTATCTCTTCTCGAAGCGACTGAGAAAATGCGATATTCTTTTTATTAATTTTTTATTTTTAAGTTTTTATTCGGTTTTATATTTTCAATTTTTATTTATTTTTCAAAGTGATATTTTTCAAATGATTTACCTACAATATAATATGTGAAATATAGGTGAAGATATAGATGATATTATATAGTAGGTGAATCGATCGATCAAGAGGTCGAAGAAGACTCGAAATAAAGTCAAGACACAGATGATATTCAATGAATCAAAACACGACGTTAAAGCGACGAAAACACACAAGAAATACTGAAAAACCTCGTTGGGGTAGTTGTGTAATTACCTGAGAAAATCGATAAAAAATAGTGTCGAAAAAGTGTCCAAAATCCCCTTACAACACAGGGGTAGAAATGCAAGAAATAAAATAATAAGTTCTATAGTTAGGTCCACGGCGGGGGCTGGAATGTGAAGAAAGTATGAATTATTACATTTAGGTCCCCGCGCGGGGACCTAAGTGCAATTTCTGGAAAGCTTGGAGCGGTTTGGAGCTTATGAAAATTCGTTGGACTTATATTGCAAAATTCTCGTCAATTCATAGCTGATGGTTGAGATTATAAGATGGCGATTGATCTGGAGCGTTGGTTCATGCCACGTGTCGCCAGCATGTAACGTCTGGTGTTCCAATTGTTCTTGAATTCTGTTGAGCAGCTGGCGGAGAGGGGTATTTCGCTGACTTTTCGTCATCGATCAGAGAGTAACTTGGGCCTCCTGTAAGGACAGAGGGGTGGCTCCTCCACCCCTCAAGCTCGCCTACAGGTGAGCACGATCGGAGGTGGCGGAGAGCGGCGAGGCGTCGTCGAGGAAGATGACGGTCCACTGCTCGTGGAAACTGACGTTGATTGTTGCGCCTTCTTTGATCAAGAATCACGTGATGATTAGAAGCTCTAGATAACTTGCATTTGCTTCAGATGGTTGTTGGATCTGCAAAGAGGAAAGATACGTGCTCGATTTGCGAAGAAATCGGCCAGCGAATTAAGGATTGCAATATCAAAATAGCGTTTCTGGACTTGATGAAATGTGCGTAAAAATGGTAGCAAGAATTGAGATGCGATTTGGTTTGATTTTGAAACGAAATAGATATGGATTTGAATGTGCATTTAAGAGGTATGATTAGATGACCTAATGATGTGATTAAGGTTTCTAATGAGAGCACGAAGATCGAGAAAGAAAATGATGAAAGATGGATGAATACTTGTGGTTGCAAGGTGTAGAACCGCTGCTCATGATAAGCTATTTTATTCATTCAAAAGATAGCTTAACAAATATCTCGAATAACCCCTTCTTCAAGAACTTATTGTTCTAATTATTTAAAAGAACCAGGCCGTTGGTTCTTATAAGCTATTTATTTGTTAGATCGCATGAAGGGGTTATGGAGTGCGCGGGAAAATTAAGTGAAGAAGGGGCGTTGGAGTAGAGCTCCAATGGCCTGGTTCTCGAAGAAGAACTAGGTGCTGACACGTGTCAGCACCTGGTTGGCCAGATGCATAAATAGCTTATAAATTAAATAATAAAAAACAAATAATGTTATTTTAAATAAGTATAAAAACAAGAACTGTAAATAATTAAATTATTTAAATTATAGAATAATTACTTTTTATAAATAATAAATATTATTCGAGATATAATTATTACATTAAGAAATAAGTATAGATAAATAGGTCTTGGATTTTTAATTTAATAAATAAATAATTACAAATTAATTTTATATTTTCTTAATTGTTAAAATAATAAATAAAGTCTATGTAAATTTTGAGGGATTTTGATAATTTAGTTTACATATAGTAATAAATACAAGTAGAAGTTAACTAGTTCATTTTTATCTATAAATTAGGGTTTTTGATTTTATTAAAATAATAAATAAGCTCCGAAAATTCTGAAATAAATCAACGTTAAATTACAAGATCATGTAAATAATAAGAAATTATAAATTTAATAAAATTATAAATAGTATGTTCTAAATAAAATAAATAGCCTAGAAACCCTTTTGTCGTTAGGTCCCAAAACAAACTTTTTGCAAACAGACTCCGAATTCAATGAAAACCACCTCTATTAATTAGATAATATTATTTTATGAACTTTAAAGGTGAGTAGAGTGGAATTAGAGTTCGTATGAGGAAGTTATGGGGTTCAGAAGTTGAGAATTTGACAATTTAAAAGTAGGATTTCTTGGCATATATACAGGAGAATATTTTTAACTTATTTTTATATTTTTATATACATTTTTAGAAATAATTAGAAAAAGAGTTTGGTGAAAAATATGAACATATAAATTAATTAAAAATCAATGAAGTTTTGGTATTTATTTGAAAAATATAGAAGTGTATGAAGTTTATCTTAATTTATTTTTATGGTTTTCTTTCCTTATCTCCCCTTACTTATTGGTTTGTCGACCAATACTTACTGACTTGGTTTCGGAGATTAGGTTATATATATATATCTTGCAGCTATATTTATATTATCTGAGTCAAATTGTACATATATACATATCTACAATCTGCCTTATTTTCTTTTCTCTATTGTTTATTTATTTACGTTTTGATGCATAAAAGTGCATTTTTATTCATAAATGAGGTTTTAATAAAAGATGAGAATTAATGGATACTTACATGTATTTATTAAGGGTTTTAAGACAAAATACGATAGAAAAGTTAATGAATCATGGATTCATCATGAGGAGGCAGCCTTCTTTAGCTTGGGGTAGCATACGAGGGTAGTACTTCTAGGCAGAACCTCTCGTATTCTTTTAGTGAAGGAAGTGTGTCTCAACTTGGTCTGGTAGCATTGAGGTCTAAAGACAGGTGTTGTGGGTTGCAATAATGCTTCAAAAGAGGGATAGTCTACTGGCTCAAGAGGAAAAACTCCTTATGTATATATGTTGCACCATGTAGATATGTTGTACATATGCACATCGAAAAAAAAAGTGCAAAAGAAAGAAAAACTCCAAAAAAGTGGTGGGTCTGATAGAAATTTAAATACCCACCGGAGTGTATATAGCCAAATAAAGCAAAGCTTATGTTACCCATTCCCATCTCATGAAGCTTGCAGCAGGGAGGCTTAGCTACACTGGTTGGGCTCCCTAGGATACAAGGCTACACTGGTCATGGTCCATTCTCTTCTTCCTCCTCTTCTTGAGCCAATTGCACTTGAACTTAGAAGGGAATACCCCGCTCCTCGAGGAAAGAGTTGTCAGACCGAGGCATTAGAGTTACCTTGTTGAGGGGGGTTATCACTTTGCCATTTCTGAGATGGGGAGATACATACCAGTTACACAGTACAAGGAAAGATTCATGGTCATTAGAGTTCGTGTATGTAGACTTGTTCTGACCTAGATTATTGAGGAGTCTTGACCATAGATTGGTGGAACTTAGAGGCTGTTAAGTTTTAACCCTAAGTCCAAATAAGGTTCCGACAAACTAATAATCCAAAGGTCTGACTGAGCTCCATATTTCAATTTAATGAAGGCAAGTTTAAAAATCAATCTTGATTTCTCTTCTTTTTCTTTTCCTTTTCTTTTCACTTCTTTTTCAAATAAGTGTTTGATAAGGGACAAGCAAAAGTAAAGTATAGGGGGGTGATGATTACTCATTCATCACTCTTTATTCTTTTATTTTAGCTAAATATCTTGGCAAGGCATCATGTAAATAGCTGTAAATACAGTAAATTAGCAATAAGCATCATTTGTTATCACAATTAGCATGTTTTTGTGCAAAAATAAAAGAATAAAGAATAAAAGAAAAAGAAGGAAATATTTAGAATAAATGTTGAGTGATCTGAACCCAAGAGAGGGCCAAAAATTAGCCTGATCGCCAAATAAAATAAGTAGAGAGAGTAGGGCCACTATACCTTGTACATATTTATCACTTATGTATATATCTTTATTTATATAATTTATTTCTATAAAAATAAAAATAAAAAGGTATTTCTATTTCCTTGTACTTCTAAAAATAAAACAAAATTAGAAAAAACAAAATTAAAATAAAACTCTCTCTCTCTCTCTCACCTTGTACATAATACATGTAAATATGTATGTTTCTCTATTTAATTTATATTTGTAAATAAATAATAAAAATAAAACAAAAACATTTTTATATTCTAAAAATTATGTTGTAAATAAATAAATATAAAATTGGGGTATTTGTGTAAATATAATAAAATAAAATAATTATACAAAATACATGGGTGTTTTATACCTGTATACAATATACTATATTGTATATACCATAAATTATTTTTTCATAAAAATAAATAAAATTACAGAAAAATAGTTTGGAAAAAAATAAATATTTTTCAGGTTGAACTCTTTTTAATTTAAAATCATTTGCTATTTTTAATCGATTTTATAAATTTTTTTGACTTTCTATTTTCTGATTGGTCCAAGAGGAATGTTGACCCCGGTCAATTACCCCTCCCGTACCTCTCCTCGCACGGATCTGGTTTTTGCACCGTTACTCCCAATTATTCCGACTGGATCCTACACCCTCTTGCCCCGAATCTCTTCTCGTGCCTGCCTAGTAGATCTGTGATCCTCGCGGATCCCTAGGGAATCGCGGATCGCCCTCGGTTCGTGCACCCCGACCCGTTTCCTCCAGCCACCTGGGACATGCTATAAAGATCTTTGTTTGCTCCCCCAGCTCCTCATCTCACGTCGCACCCTTCTCTGGTACCTTAGAAACCTCCGCCTTGGTGACAACAATCGGAGGCCACCTTTGGTCATCGGGGAGGAGCTGTGCAGCTGACGCTCGCATATCGTGGTCGGAGCACAGTTGCGAAGATCCTCCTCTGCCAGACGCAGCGAAGTCGAGGCAAGGACCCTGCCTACCAACTCCTCTGGAGCTCAGATTTCTCTTAGGACCATCGGGTAACCATTTCCGTAGTCCTTATCTCCCTTATCTGATTCAATCTTTCATCTACACCCCGCCATCGCTCTGCCAGCTCTGACCAGCTGGTCGGAGCGTCGTTCTCTTCACACAACCGTTCAGATCGACATCCATGCTCATCCTCCATCTTCCTACACCATTTTATCACCCTAATCATGGCTCCGATTGCCAAGGTTAGGCAATAGATCTCATCCATCGCCTCCGCCGGAGACCCCCTTCCATTCGCTCCCGCTTCTCTTTGTTTTAGGCCAAATAACCCCGACCGGAGCCTTGCTCCGAGTCCGAGCTTTCTCTTGCAGGCCTTAGCGTGCGTGGATACTACCCAGATCACCGTCGACCACCCTTGTCGGAGTTCGCCCAGGTCCCAGCCATCACCACGGAGATCTGACTGTCAGCGACTCCATCAGAGCCGGTCATTAACGCGGAGGGTCCTCACGATTCTTTTGGCACCGACCGATCATTCATCGGAGCTTCGGATCCTCGTCGGTGCTCCAGCAAAACTCGCCCAGACGTTGTTCTTCTAGAGCCCCCCTCTGCCGTTGGATTGACCCTCTCATCCAGATGCCATCTCAGCCGTCCATTCACAGCAGCTGTCAGGCTATTAGATGTCAGATCTAACGACCCCCGTACCAGCCACGTCCCCAACATCTGATAGCCGTCATATCTGATCTCTGGCATGCCAGAGGCCGTACGTTCATGCCCAACCAGTGGCCGTCACCTGTCTCGCCATACGCAGCTCACATGTCGGCATGGGTAATTTGCTCATTATACCCCGCCTTTATTTTAGTTTGTCTTTTAGTTTGTAAAATAAAGTATACAATAGACCTTTTTGCATTGTAGCACCTGTAGTTTTTTATATTTGCATTCCAGCCCTTCTCTTTGTGTAGCACGTGGTCTCCCACGTGACTTCTGGGTTATTTGCATGTTTTGTCCTGGACTTCATGGTTGTTAATGAATGAATCTTTATTAATAGGATTTGCATTTATACCCTTGAGTGTCGGGTCCATGTGCTGCCTACGTGCGGATTTGGACTTTTTGCAAACTAAGCCCTGTACTATTTACACATGTTATCGCTTGGCTTGAAACTTTACAATAATTGCATTCTGGTCCCTGTGTGCTATGCCTTTTGTTTTTGATTTAATTTTGACACATGGCCTCTGCCACTGTTTAGGAATTTTAGTGATTTTTTGGCTTTGTTTTTCTTTTATTATTTTAAAAAATTCAAAAAAAACTTAAAAAGTGTCACTGTTTGTTCTCGAAAATCAACTAAAAATATTAAAAAGCCTTGAAAAATTCTTGATTGCTTCTTTTATGTTGTTAGAATTTCTATCCAATTTTCACCTTATTTCTATTTATAAAAACCATAGAATTTAAAAAACAGTAAAAATCTTAGAAAAATCAGCAAAAATTCATAAAAAAATAAAAAAATGTTTTTTCAGTTGCTGTAGTTAGGTTTTGTTTTATAGTTTCTCATAAAAATACTGTTGGGATTTTATAGGCATTTTAAGTAGTTTTAATCTGCTTTTAGATCCCATCTGTACATTGCTTGTTGTTTTTTGGGTTTATTTCATTTTTAGAAAATTAATTAAAAATCACAAAAACCTCGTAAAATCAACAATAACATTTGAATACTTTAAAAACACAAAAATATTTTTATTTGATTTTTTAAATATTTTTGGTGCTTGAAATAATTGTTTGAAGTTGCTTTTTGGCTCTCTTTTATTCTTATTTTCAATTTTAAAAATCATAAAAAATTTGAAAAATATAAAAAATCCACCACTTCTTTTCTTGGATTTCCTACTACTTCGTAGACTTTGCATTACGTGCTCCTTGTTTTCGACCCTGGTAGTTATACCAAGTAAAATAAATTAGCACGACCGCTTGCTTGCTTTGAGTGTTTGATTTCTTTCGTGGTGGTATGATTTTCTTGTTGAGTTCAATCCGAGTGGTTGAGGTCGCAATGACCCTTTATACCATTTAACCCCAGTCGCTCGGGTCACTCATCAGTAGCCAGTCACAAAGAAGTAGATGACCACAACCCAAAGGGAGGCCCAAATATTTAATCGATCTTGTACTACAAGGGCATCTTAACTCTTCTGAACAAGCATCCTTTTCCTCCTCTGAAAGACCAAAAGGGACCATGCTAGATTTTTCTCTGTTGATCTTAAGAACAGAGAGTTCACCAAATATCTCCAAAACCAACGACATACTCCTTTCCTCAGCAAGCCCACCTTCGATAAAGAAAATTGTATGATCTGCATATTGAAGAACCATAATAGATATGTCCCCCAACGAATAGCCTGCCGTGAGACCATGAGCCACAACTAGATCCACTATACGAGGTAAAAGATCTTCTGCCAAGACGAAGAGGAGCGGCGCTAGAGGGCACCCTTGACGAACATCGCGCTGCGGCTGGAAGTATCCACTCTCGGGACGACCATTCACCAGAATCGAGTAAGAAGCAGTGGTGACACATCGCTTCATCCAAGAGATCCATAAATATGGAATCCCCTTTTGGCCAACACAGACCATAAGAAATGTGAATCAACACTATCATACGCCTTGGAGAAGTCCACCTTCCACAACACCCCATGAACCTGACGTCGTTGCCAGTCTGCTATAATCTCAGAGGCTATAACCAAGCTGTCACCAATTTGTCTTCCTGATATGAAAGCAGATTGCACTGGAGAAACCAGGTCTTGAAGGACCTCACCAAGCCTCTCAGCAAGAACTTTAGCAATAATTAGATAGCATTAGAGAGGGCGATTGGACGGTAATCCTCAACACGTTCAGATGCCTCATTTTTCTGAAGAAGAAATAGCATAACTTTATTGATTCTATTGAAACCTGCATTCCCATTGCTAAACTCCTCCAGAACTTCAAAGACATCATCACCCACCACCTCTCATAACTCACTGTAGAAAAAAATAGGAAAGTCATCCGGTCCAGGCGCTCCCTCGCCATTTAGCGAGGAGACAGCAAGCTTCAACTCCTCTTTAGTGAAAGGTCTAATCAAGTGCTCGCTCTGCTCGGGTAGGAGGGTTGGAGCCCCCATTCCTGCCCATATCCAGGGTCTCAGCACCACCCTTCTTGAGAGCTCATGATAATAATTCACTAGTGCTCTCCCAATCTCCTTTTCAACCTCCACTCTTGACTCCCCCACAACCATTGCCCGGATTAGACTTCTTCTTCTCCTTCCACTGGCCGTTGTGTGAGAGAACTTTGTATTCGCATCACCTTCCTTGATCCATTTCTATCTTGATCTCTGCTTCCATTCTACTGCCTTCTTCTTATCTTCAAGAGCAACGACCTTCATGAGATCCCCTCATTCTTTCAGCTCCTCATCAATCAGGTCTCTAGAGTCCTCTAACCTGTCCAGCCTCGCAATCCCTCCCTCTACCATATTTTTGTTTGCCCTCCTGGATTCTCTTACCTCACGCTTGAACATGCTCAATCTCTTCTTCAGGCTGACCAACTTCTGTGACAAGCATGAGGCAGCCAACCCCTCTCCTTCCACTGACCTCTAATGATCAGCAACTAGCTCATGGAATCCATCTTCAAGCAGCCATGCCCTCTCAAATGTGAAAAAAGAGCGTGGGATATCCTCCTCACCACTGTCCCAGACCAGAGGAGAATGGTCTGATCTAGTTCTCGGGCGAGAAGAAACTTCACACATGGGGAATAACCGCAGCATCTCGGGAGAGACTAAAAAATAATCTAGTCTCGAATGGTACCCTGCCTTTCTCCAAGTATATCTAATGTCGATGGCATCCATAACCTCCAACTACAAATCTCCGACTAGATCCACAAAACCTTGTGAGCCATGATCCTACGCCCCCCCACCCCCCGCATTCCTGGTCTATCGGTCGTGAACAAAGTGACGCTAAAATCACTAGCCATGGTCCAAGCCGTATCAGGGAGTGCTTCTCTCACTTCCTGTTGCTCTGCCCATAGGTTCCCAAGTAGTGAGTGGTCAATTGGCCCATAGACACAAGAAATCACTATCCTAGAGCCAAGATTCTTCACGAGAAGCTCAACCGCCAGCACAAATCTGCCCCTTTTCTCCGATAGAGAGTCAAACAGGTCCCCTACCCAAGCCACAACAGTACCGCCTGCACTGCCCATAGTATTTAACACAGAGAAGTTGTTCATGCGGGTTAGTCCGAGAGACTTCCATAACAAATCTGGACAATCATTGAGCTTTGTCTCTTGAAGGAAAACGATATCGACCAACCAGTCATTCAAAAGAGATCCCACATATCCTCTTTTCTCGGGGTTCCCTAAACCCCATACATTCCAAGATGCCATCTTCATTTGCAACCTTCGTCATTCTCGATGATAGGGGTCACCCCCGCCACCTTAGCCAAATTAAGTTTCTCTGATCCCCCTACTTCCAGCAAAGAAGCATCAACAACACCCTCCTCAGTTCTTCTGCATCTCTCCTTCCTTGGTCTGTATGGCTTCTTGCGGTGTTGCCTACTTTCTTCATCACGGGGGAGATGAGCGAGGTATATAAGAAATTATACTTTTTTCAGATGGGGGCACATACAAAATAAAGTGAGGGATTTGATAATCCGACAGAAAGAGCTAGATGGCAGAGATGGCCAGTGATATTTGACGTCGAAGGTTTAATTATCCATGCAAATAATAGGCAAGGCGCGCAACATCAATTGTGCATTAGTTATTTGATTTGGGCCATTCAATCTTTGGGAGCCAATTGTGATCATACTGTAATTTCTCTTCTCATCAGTTCTTGCAAGTCGTTTACCAGTCTACATCAAGTGAAAACTTGTATAGCTTCATAAAGTTAACTGAGCAGGAACTGTTACGACTTGGGTGAAGTTGTGCCGGGTACTTTGGAAATACTTCTTACATCACTCCTTCCAAATGAACCATCAAGTTAATTGATCACCATCTCCTACTTAGGCTAGTTTGAGATAATCACCATTTGCCTTTCTTATATAATACATATATGGATATTCAAAAAAACATCAAGAAGCATGGTAGTGCTAAAAATTTCATTTAAAAAATCAATTTACGATAAATCAGACATGCTTATATGTTTAATTTTTGTGATATCTGAAACACTTATTCTTTATAATTTATGATATACTCTTATTTTAAAGGGATTGGGGAGCCTACACCCATGTGTAGGTAACTTACCTACACCCACCTCTTGTTTCTTATTTTTTTTGATTTTTTTTGAAATGGATCTTTAGGGGATTTACTTAGAATATTAAATGGAATATGTGTTTCAAATTTCATGTAAAACAGACATTCCTAACAGCTCCATCGGAAGGGGTCGATTTCAGCAAATCTCAGACCGTTAAAATTTGACTGTCATGATGGATAAGTTAGAAGTCTCAAAATAAGTTGAAATTTGAATGACGATATGTCGATATATTGTGATCTAAATTCTCCAAGGAATTAATTCAAAAAAATAAAAAAAAATGAGGGAAAAAGAGTTGGGTGTAGGTAAGTTACCTACACATGGGTGTAGGCTCCCTTTTCCCTATTTTAAATATATTAGATATATATGTAGTTTTATTTTTAGTAAATATTTTTCGGGGAAAATCATTTAACAACTACTTTTACAATGGTTATTTTAAAATTTAGATGCACTTATACTCAAAAATTTTTTAAATCCATCTATAAGGACGGATTTAATTTAATTTAGACTTAATTTGTACAATTTGGGCCACATGAGCTACATCATATCTGAAATAATTTTTCGAATTAGTAGTGATGAGAAAAGCAAGAAAGTATGAGTTACGATAAATCATGCCATACAAATACCAGAACTTTGTAATTTACAGTATTATAAGTATGTGTTAATACGCCCATAAAGTGGGATTTTTAGCAAATTTATTTTTTTGATTGAATATTATTAATTTTTTGATGTTCTTATAACCTAAAAATAATCAAACTATCAATAAGATTAGATTATCATCGTACAACTAATTAAAGAAAGATGTTAAATTGTGAGAAAGACAACAAATAACATTTTTTTAAAAAAAGAAATGATACCATATTTTTTTTTGGGGGGGGGAGTAAACTTGCACATTACACTTCTATTTTATGATACTATTGGGTAAACTTTCAAATTACCATTTCCTTAGTTAGGTCATTATCATATAATCATTGTTAACTTTTTATACATAATTATCTATTCAAGTTTTATTAAATCCGGACGTAATGACATGAAGGTTTTCTTGATTTCCAGATCCAACATAGAGAGGGATTGGATCATTGAACATCATATTGGATGTATCTATATTATTTGAAAGACCTCAGGTGAGTCTTTCAATTGGTCCGATAAAATCGTGATTTTGTGTTAGTTTGGTCAGGCTTTGGAAGGTTCTTATGTTGGTAAAACAAAGAGGAGGCTGAAAATGGAATGCAACGATCGATGGGCTGTCTTTCCGAATTAAGGGCCAACCCAAAACCAAGAGATCGGACCCACTAAGGTCAAGTGGGCCTCGGTGTTTTCAATGCACTTTAGATGGTTTGCGAGCTGAGGGAAAGCTGCACGTGCTTGATCAAAATACAAGTAAAATTCAAATAAATTAAATTAAAATTATATATAATATAAAATACACACAAACATATGCGTGGTATGAAAGTACTAATAAAACCTGAACATACACAGAGCAAGTAATAAAAAAACCTGGACACATACATAGACGTACACATATACGTACAAAGATACTTGCATACGTACACAAGTCCGAACATACATATATAAATCCACAAACACACATGCACATAGGAAATTAGAAATAAGCTTACACACATATTTATACATACGAACATATGCGTGTGTTTATGTGTTAGAAAATAGCATGATGTGGGTCTCAAAAGCTATCTTCCACATCATCAGATCCCCCAAAACTATCATCCATATTTCACGTCTACATGCCAAATATGTTAGAGACCTGGATTTGCTCCATGTGCTTGAATGGGGCCCGGATGCGACGAGGGTCGATATGGGGCTCTTCCTTCTTCGTGATACATGGATCTGCTACATGTGCTTGAATCGACTCCAAATGGATTTTCAAGTCACAGTTTCTACACCAAAAGATTCCATGGCTCGAGGGCTCTCTCCTCGACTGGGTGATGAAGCTGGAAACAAAGGGATGTACGAGCGGTGAGGAGCTCTAGCGATGGCTGATAGAAGGAGCTCGATTCCTAGATCCACAAAGGATCTGGGTTAATTCGATGAAGGGTAGTGAGGAGAAAGCTTAGGTATATGAGATGGGATGAAGATCGGGGTGGAAGAATGGTCGGAGGACGATGGATTTGGCCTGGAGCTCGATCTCCAAGTCAAATTAGGGCTTTCGAATTAAAATTAATCTAATAGCCAATAATCCAATTAGCGATTTCGAGACCTAAAGATTACCTAGAAAAGTGAAAGAAAGGCCTCAACTTGGCCGGGAGGCCAAGGAAGCTGAACCACTAGAGCGAGCTCTAGAGATGGTTGGATCATGCTCCAGCGAAGCTTCTCCTTACTGCAGAATGGCGGTCTGCGTCTCCTGTCACCAGCAACAAACCAAAAGGCCGAGCTGAGGGGCTAATTGTGACTCCAAGAGTGATCGAGCGCCCAAAATGGTAAAAGGGGGACTGTATAGACATAGTAGCTCGTGGAGTTCGAGGAGGTGTTGCATGTAATGTGAGGGGGTAAGGTGAAAGGCATGACATCAGCATGGAAGGTGGAGGTGTGGGATATGGAAGGGTGGAAGGCTCAAGGTGAGGGGTTGCATGGTAATGGCGTGAAAATAGGGAGAAGAAGAACTGGCTCGTGAATCTGACAAAGTGGTTGAGGGGAGACATACAGTTGACCAAGGTCAACTAATGGAGAGTTTTGGTTGGTTCACATGGACCAACCAGAAAATAGAGATCCCAAAATTATATGCAAAATCGATAAAAAAATATTAAATGAATTAATTATTCTTTTGTTAAAACACAAAAAATGTTTGTAGTTATATGTAGTATTTAATGCTTATTTTTATTGATTTTTACAAGGCTATTTATAACATGATATTAATTACAAGTATATATAAGTAAATACTCATGTATTTCCTATATTTTTATTTTTTAAATTTTGTATTCTGTATTTTTTTATTTTATATAGGTATTTTATACATTTTTTATTTTTCAATTACATATTTATGTATTTTTGTAACATTTTTCTGATTTTATTAACACACTTAATTAATTATATACATATATCTTATAGGTATATATAGGTATACTTCATCTATATATTAAAGTATATGATTTATTTTTATTTTATTTTTATATTTTATTTTATTTTAATTATGTACATGTCTTTTAAATAAAAATTACAAATTTATAAAAATCTATAAGGAAGTGAAAAATATAAACAATAAAAATGTTAAATATTATATACATGTATACTGCACAATGTGGGCCAAAGCCTAACTTTTGCATCTTAATTTTAAATTGAATGAAACCACATTTATTAAATAGCTTATTTGATTTTATGAATAATAAAGTGAGTTTTGTCAATTTGATCTGTTTGGAGAAGATACAAGTCAGCAAACTTTTCTTTGCGGCTTTTTATGTGTGTCCTGGGCACACGGTGCATTGTTTTTCAGTGATCGATTTTATATTTTTCTTTCTATTTTTATATACAATATACATATTGAAACTTTTATTATTTGAGATGTAAAAATAATAAAAAATTGGGATCTAAAATGCAATTATTTGGCAAGAAGAATTATGGTTTTTGTATATCTTCGGTATAGTTTCTTTGCCTTATCTCCCCTTACTTTATTCCTTGTCAACCAAGTCATCATGGTGACTGGTCTTGGGGGCACGGGTCACTCAGTGTCTTTGACACTTCATCCGTTTTCTTTTCTTTCCCTTATTCTTTTATTTTGGGATTAAATATAGTATTTTATACAATATTTATATAGTATTTTACCTGAATTACTGAGCGTTATTTTTGATAAATTAATTATATATACATGCGTTTAGATAGGGATTTAAGGTCAAAATAAAAGAATAAATGTGATAAAGTTAGGATTCATCTGTACCCCAGTACCCAAGTCAACCACCAGATCGATGTTTGAATGGTGGATTAACAATGGGATGAGGAGTATGGAGATGGATTGTTTTGTCCAAAATAATCTTCAAGGAGTAGATATGCTTTATATATATATAAGAGCCTAAGTTATTCTTGTCATCGTAAGAAGGAGGGTCTAATGAAAGTTCTAGCCCACAATTGAAGGGTTTTGGAAGAGCTGGTCAGCCTCCCACAAATATTAGAATAATTTAAAAAGGAAAAAAATAAAGAAAGTAAAAGGATAGCTTAGGAATAGATGGGGATGGTCTTTATGTCCGAGAGGCAGAAGGGGGCATGCATTAGTGATTGGGGTAAAAAGTACATTGTTGATCCCTAGGCTTCTCATGGTTTGGAATCAAAGAAAAAGAGATACTCGATGATTAAATGGTTTTTTTTTCAGAAGAGATCGTGAAGTTTGGCACTTAGACCTCAATCAGCCAGCAAATTATATATCTGATTAGTTAGCCTTAGGTTGGAGTCTCACCCTGAAAAGAGGATAGAGTATATAGTGTCACGGCGTGAGGTATGATTCAGTATGGAATCCCTAAGTTTTGGGATGTCAAGATGGGAGATTGATCTTCTTGATAGGGCTTTAAACCAATTTTGTTTGGACTCGAGTGTTGAATGTGCCTGTGCCAAGGATACATGTTTATGTTTAGCCATGTCCCAAAGGTCTAGGTAGAGAATTGAGAATGGAGGGTTGAGATCTATGTTGTCAATGCAAAGTAGGGTGCTTCCCCTTGAATCTAAGGACTTGGAAGCCATAAGGTGAATCCCTATGAACCTTTCTTCATGGATATACAACAAGGGGAGTCCTCATGGGATATGAGTTTCCAAGATGTGACAAAGTCTCTTATTGTGAATTCTTTCGTACATGGTGCGTGCAAAGAGAGATCTGGTATTCTCTTGGAATTTAATTCTACATTTGGAAAGTATATAATAGTTGAAAGTCTCCAAGTTCATGATTCTTTGGCCATTGTTAGATTTAGGACAACAGATGTGTTCCCAACAAGTTTGGTGATGATGTTTCTTCTTCGAAGAGCCACTCCAAAGAAACTTCTTTCGAATTTTATTGATATCGAGCAAGATATTCTAGGGGACTTTTAGGGAGGCCAACGTGTAATGGATTTGCGGAGCTAACAATGCGTTGAGGAGAGATACTCAGGAGGGAAGATAAAGCATGGTGGATTTCCATTCAATGAGTTTTTTTTTCAAATTTCTCAATGATTGTGAGCCAATCGTTTCTTTTAAGGGGTTTATGAGAGAGTTGGATCCCTAGATAAGTGATAAGGAAGTTATCTAGGAGGTTATGTTAAAGATTGAGGAGGTTATGTTTTTCTTCCAGTTGAAAGGTTGAAGCAATGTATTGAAGATTTATCATCATTCATAGTTAGACCAGGGATCTCCGAGAAAACGTTTAGGTAAACTTGATGCATTTGAGGGCATTTACATCGAATTCATGAATATGAGGATGTCATCTTCCTCCCAAGGGGTCTAGAAACCTTCAATCAACTTAGCTTTAACTAGATTTTAAAGAACACCCTCATGGATGTTCACCATGTTTATGAACAGGGGGATAAAGGGTCTCCCTGCCTAACCCCACAAGATGGTTTGAAAAAGTTAGGCGTGGAGTTTTAAGTTTGAGTGAGATCATCATACTCGTAGAAAGGTTGAAATCTAGTTGACAAAGGTCGGGGGGCAACCGGTAAGTGATAGGATTTTGATCTTGGCGCTCCATTTAAAGGAGGTAAAAGCCTTTTGAGGTTTCTTTTGAAGACCATGTCGAGTCGCTAAATACGGTAATTAATTCGGTCACTTTGTAGCACGTGTACTTAGCGATTCGGTCAGAACCGAGAGAAGATCTCCGTGAAGAGTGTCTCAGCTTAATTTATATCCCGGGCAAGTCCGGGGTCGAACTCAGGGAGGCAAAGGAACAACTTGGGGTTAATTCAAAAATAAAGATTTTAGATATCCAATGCAGTTTTTTTAGATTTTTTATGCAAGTAGAATGCCAAAAACAAAATACGAGTGAATTACAACACTAAGAAAACATACAACAAGGCCAAATTAATTTTAATGGAAAAGAAGTCCAAATTAGCCAATTCGTATTTTTCCTAGAGTCCTAATCCAGAGATGAACACAAAACATATTTTTTTAGAATTTTAGGGGTTAAAATGCAATAAATAAAAATACACGCTTTTTATGGGGTTTTTCGTAATTTATCACACAAACAGTAAGCAAAAATTATGAAAAAATTACTGGAATGAGAACATGATGCAAGGAAGCTACAGTAATTTTTTTGGAATTTTTTTGACAAAATATGAATTTTTTATGTATTTTTTAGTGGAAACAGAGTAACAGTGAGTAAATATTTTCTAATAAATCCACATTATAAAATTAATCCGAGTGCGAATTATCCCAAAAAGATATTTTCATGAGCAATCCAGTAGAGGTGAAATTTCGCAAAAAAGATATTTGTGGATTTAATTAAAAATCAAATACGAAAATCACTCTACAATTTATTTAAGGCACAACACAACTCTACTTTGAATGAAATTTGGACATTAACTACATCACATATCAAGGCATCGCATATAATATTTGTGGAATTTTTAGAGCAATTGTTTGTGAGATATTAATTTAATGGCACAGAATAGGTAAACTATGCAAAATTTCAGTTAAATAATTTTAATTAATTACCCATATCTCACAAAAATACAAATAAATACTCACATTACAGAGGATAAGTTGCTCAACATATAAACATTTTTTATTGCACAAATTGATACAAAAACGAAGTCCAAATTAAGGCATGAACACAGGGTTGTCTTTGCAAAACAGAAAGACAATAATTACAACAAGATATGTACAAGGACCTCTTTGTAATTATAAAAACTACACAAGAACTTTATACAATTGTTACAATAAAAAAATTAAAATACCTTTCTTCTTCCTTGTGCAGGTGACGATGGTGGAACCCAAATCAGGGACGAGGTCGGCGGCGGCGGGCGGCTACGCGCGACCGGCGGAGGCGCGCTGGTCGCCGCGGTGGCGCGGCGGAGCTTTAGGAGGAAGGGAGCGGCGAGGAGGCCGCCGGTAGGTGGCCGTGGAGAGAAGGAACGGGGGGGGGGGGGGGGCGGCGGCGGCGGGATGGGGCCGCTGACGGAGAGACGAGCGGCGGAGGTCGCGGGAGGCTGGGGTGGCGGCGCCGTTCGCGTGGCCGCGAGGGGTCGGAGGTGCAGCAGGCGGCTGGGAGGCCGCCGGTTGGCGGCAGTTGGGCGGAGGAGGCGGCGGCGGTGGGTTCTCCCACCGCTGCTGCTTGCTGCCCCTTTTTTTTATTTTTTTTTAATTTTTTTTATCAATTTCTGCTGTTCTAAAAGATTTCTTTTTTTTGTTTTAATTTGTTTTATATTTTTTTTTAATAATTTTGTTTAACAGGAATGCAAATAAAAAAAACAAAGATGGTGTGGGGATGGTAAAATGGAGATGGTGATAAAAAAATGCTATGATGATGGTGCTAAACAAAAAACCCTTTTTTTGTTTTTCTAATTTTTTTTAAATTTTCTTTAAATGAGAATATTTACACAAAAAAGAAAGAGAACAAAAAACGGTGATGTGGAGATGATATAAAATGTTGGTGGTAGTGGTAATGAAGATGAAATAAACAAATGATGGATTTTTGTGAGGGGAAATGATGTGCTAAAAAAAATTTGCAAAAAGACCAGATAAACTAAAATTACCTACGATGAACGCGGATGCCTATGGAGTGCTCGTGAGAGCACGGTCTTCGCTCGAATCGCCGGCGCGCGATGAGCTCGAGCAGCGCGTGGTTGCGGCTGCGATGTTGGCCAAAAAACCAACGGATCACACCGGAGAGAGGGCCGTCGTCGCTCGACCGCGGTTGCGTCGCTGTCACCGATTCAACTCTGGGAACTTGGCTCTCCTCACATAAAGATGGATCAAGGGCAAATTGAGGAGGATGGAATGTATATATAGATGATGAAATGAGAAGTTATTATGTGGGTGGAGTTGAATGGGAAGTTGGATTATTAATGGAGTTGAATGGGAGGTTTAAGAAATGGTGGAGTTGAATGGGAAGTTGGTGGTGGAAGAGAGTTGAATGGTGGTTATTGTAGAGAATGTAAAATAATTAAATAAATAAAATGAAATAAAGTAGGCTACTTTAATTACAACAAAATAAAGAAGGAAAAAATAATGGTGAATTTACAAGTGAATACAAAACACCATGTACACATTTTTTTACTTTTCTAATATGTAATTTTTTTTGTCTTTTTAATAAGAGATATTTACAACGGAAAAATACAATAAAATACTACAATTAAAATACAACACAAGTATGATTTTTTTGTATTTTTAGTAATTAAGAAAGATAAAATAAAAATTAAAGAAAGAATGAATATATACATGGTATACAATGTACATCTAGGTCCCAAAACCCAACTTTTGCAAATGAGCTCCGATTTTAATGAAACCACTTCCGTTGGATAGATAATTTTCTAACTTGAACTTTAAAAGTGAGTTTGGTGAATTTGGAGTTCATACGGAGCGGGAATTTAGCTTGGAAGTTGGTCTTTACGGCTTTTTCCCATTGGGATCTAGGAGCATTTATTTGAGATATAATTGGTTTTGTATTTTTGTATTTTTATATACATTTTTATGGACAGGTTAGAGAAAGAATTAGCCTAAAAGGAGTTGAAATGAAATTATTAAAAATACATGAAGTTTTGAGCTATTTACAGGTATAAAACTCCTTTATTTTTGCGGCTTTTTATGTGTAATTTATTTTGTACAATCTAATATACAATAATTAGTGTGTTTTATTTACAAGAGTCATTTTGTTAATTTATGGATTTTATGAACATTTTTCTGGGATTTTACTCTGGGATTTTGCTAAGATCAAGATATTGAGATGATGAATCGTGGATTCATCATCCCCCTATACTTAAACTTTGCTAATCCTCGAGCAAATAAAGAATGAATAAGTTGGATTAACCCTGACTGTGCATGTGAATACAAGACTTGATCCGTTCAAGAACTCTTGGTTTTAGAGATCCTAAAATTCTAAGCTGAACCAAGCTCTAGTCAAAAGGTACCCAATTTCCCTAATCATCAGACTCTCTTTGTATACGTATATATAAGGGATATGACTTTAAGTGTTGACTGCAGTTACAAGAGTAGAGTCACAACGTCACCCAAGGTTCCAGTCCAAGAGACTCTCCTATGGACCCGATCCTCAACACTAGGGAATAAATCATTTCTTGCATCCAATCCACCGTCTCTTTAGTTGTCAGACTTAAAAGTGTAGATGGAAGGCCAGTTGATGGAGGGCATAGGATTGTGTCATTTCTTCTCTCCCTCTCATTGGAACAAGGATCCTCTCAAGTGCCTTATTACGCAACACATTTTTTTGGTGTTGATCAGTGCGTCCGTCAAGAGAAGTTGGAGCCGTCTGCACTTGTTTTCCTGGGAGTACACCGGGGTGTGCCTTTTTTGAGTACCTATCGTACCTTCTACACCCAGACTTGTAGCATTTACGATGCAGAGCCCTTTTTTGGTGCAAGCCCGACTCCTGGTCCTAATAGCGGTGGTCCAAGTGGACACTTTGAAATGGTTGGGAGCGCTCGCCTTTGGTGGAAGCTCTTTTGATAATTGACTTTGTAGAATGAGAGCTTTTTCTTTGACATTTCATTGCTTTGTAGTATTTGTGGCTAGCTCCACTGCTTTTACCAAGAGTTGGCGCACACTGATCAACAATTTTTTTATTTTATCACACCCTGGCACATAGGTAAATATCAAGAGATAGTATAAGAACCATGTTCTCATACTGGCTAAATGTGCTGACACTCAGGTTTCATGAAGCCTTCATTGATTTTATCCCATCCTCGAGCATCATTAAATCAAGTCCAAACTCAAATCCCTCATCCCAGTTCCTCAAGTGAAATTACAACTCATCTCATCATAACTGCAGTCGTGTATGTGAGGTGCAGATCATATTCTTAAGGTAGAGACTAAGCATGCAATATAGCACACACATCTTTCAAACTAGGGAAATGTGAATAATTAAGTCAAGGACCCTAATGACTAAGGCTGGTTAACTCAAAATCTCAAGACCTCATAAACCAAGTGTTCTTGAACATCACTAGTCTTGTGTGAAAGTGAATTGTGTCAGGGATTAAACCAACTTATTAGTTAGTTTTTTTTTTTTAGTTTTCACAAAGGTTTTCTTTTTTTGTTGACAAACAAAGGCAAAGAAAGAGTTTTTTTTTTGTTAGAAAAGTTTTGCTTTTTTTTTTCAAGAGTTTTTTTTTTGAAAAAGATAGGTAAATAAGAAAAGATTCTTTTTTTTTATAGCAAAAGAGGATTTTTTTTTTGAAAGTTTTTTTTCTTAGCAAATAAGGAAAAAGAGTTTTTTTTGTTTTACCCACCCCATAATTATTGTATAATATATACAAAAAATACGTGAAAGTACGAGCTATGGGTAAAGTATATATGTAATATATACACGCCCCCCTATACTTAGCTTGTGCTATGTCCTCATGGCACTAGGTGACAAAAAGACATAGCTCGTACTAAGCGTAGGAAAGCTAAAATAACAAAAAGAATAGAAGTCGATCCGCCCCCCCTATACTTAGGCTTTGGACAGCCTAAGTGTAGAAGAAGAGCAAAAAATGGGGCGGACGAGGTCAAGAGGAGAAATGATAAGTAAATACACATGGAGGGCATCGGCCCCCCCTATACTTAGGCTTTGGTCAGCCTAAGTATAGGACAAGAGTAAGTGTGAGAACCGATGTGATCTTGATGTTGCATCTTCATGAAGAGTAATAAGATGTATCTGCTCTGTGCTCACTCTGTATGAAGTTGATGACCTCGACTTGGACTAACTGCTCTTTGGAATTAACAAAATGCTTCAACAGTTGTCCATTCACCACATGAGATTGTGCACTATCTGTGAGATCAGATATCTCTACACTTCCATTCTCGTGCACTTTCTTAACCACAAAGGGACCCGTCCATTTAGATTTGAGCTTCCCATGGAACATCTTCAACCTGGCATTGAACAACCATACCTTTTGTCCAGGGACAAAGTCTTTGCACCTAATGTGCTGATCATGCCATCTCTTTACTTTATCCTTATAAATCAAACTGTTGTCATATGCCCTGTTTCGGATTTCCACGAGCTCGTTCAAGTTCAAGTCTCGGCAAAGCTTCCCTAGGTGACAACTCCAATTAATCTTCTTAATTGCCCATTCGGATTTATGAATCAATTCTGCGGGCAAATGGCATGGCTTGCCATAGATCATTCTAAATGGTGAAGTACCCAATGGTGTCTTGTAGGCTGTCCTATAGGCCCACAGAACTTGGTCCAAGAGCTGAGACCAGTTCTTCCTATCGGGACGAACCAATTTCTGCAAAATACTCTTCACCTCTCTGTTCGAAACCTCTGCCATGCCGTTGGACTGTGGGTGGTAAGGACTAGTAACTCTATGATCAAATCCATAGTCCTTAGCTAAAGATCTCATATCTCGATTCACAAAATGGCTACCCCCATCAGATATCAAAACTTTTGGCACCCCGAACCTAGCAATAATATGGTCTTTCACAAACTTACAGACAGTCTTGCTGTCTGCGGTTCGGGTTGGGATAGCCTCCACCCACCTAGATAAATAATCAACCGCCAACAAAATATACTCATGTCCATGGCTGTTGGGAAAGGGACCCATAAAATCTATGCCCCATGCATCAAAAACATCACAAATAATCATCGGTTGCATGGGCATCTCATCTCTCTATCCAACTGTCCCTCCCATCCTTTGACAGATCGGACACGACCGTACAAAATCAATGGCATCTCTAAACAAGGCCGGCAAATACAATCCACATTGAAGTACCTTGTGAGCGGTTCTCTTTCCCGAATGGTGTCCTCTAGCCTCAAGTGAATGACAATATGTGAGGACACTTTGGTATTCCTCCTGAGGAATACACCTTCTCCAAACACAATCCGGTCCTTCGAAGAAAAGGAAAGGATCGTCCCAGTGGTATCTCCTCGAATCCGACTTCAGTCGATCAATGCTGCTCCTAGTCCAACCATGGGGAACCTGCTTGGAGACAAGATAGTTCATCATGTTGGCATACCACGGGAGGGAGTCAATAACACAAATTGACTCATCTGGGAAGGTCTCTCTAATCCGCTCATGATCAGGAGAATCCTTAAGTTCAATCCGAGAAAGGTGATCAGCCACAACATTCTTCACTCCAGGTTTATCTTTAATCTCCAAATCAAATTCCTGAAGGAGTAAAATCCACCTAAGAAGACGCGCCTTCGCGTCCTTCTTTTCCATTAAGTATCGAATGGCTGTATGATCAGTATATATTGTCACCTTAGAGCCCAAAATATATGATCTGAACTTCTCGAGGGCCCATACTACCGCGAGCATTTCCTCTTCAGTCACTGTATAATTTTTCTGTGTAGGATCTAAAACTTTGCTCGCATAGTGAATCGCAAACGGAATCCCCTCTCGCCATTGTCCTAACACAGCTCCTATAGCGAAATCTGAAGCGTCGGTCATGATCTCAAAGGGGAGAGACCAGTCAGGAGCTTGTAGGATAGGCGAGGCACAAATCTTCCTCTTCAAGAGCTCAAAGGCCTCCAGACACCTGTGATCTACAATGAACTCTATGTCTTTCCCTAAGAGCTCAGTCAGTGGGCGGGCGATCTTTGAAAAATCTTGAATGAATCTCCTATAGAATCCAACATGCCCTAAGAATGACCGCACTGACTTCACGTTGGTAGGTGGATCGAGTTTCTTGATCACCTCCACCTTGGCAGGGTCAACCTCCATTCCCCTTTTGGAGATGACATGCCCCAACACGATACCCTCCGTCACCATAAAGTGACTCTTCTCCCAGGAGAGTACCAGATTGACCTCTCTACACCTCGTGAGGACTCGATCCAAGTGCGCTAAACATGTATCAAAAGAATCACCATGGACCGAGAAGTCATCCATGAACACTTCCAGGAAATCTCCCACCATCTCGGCAAATATGGCTATCATGCACCGCTGAAATGTGCCCGGGGCATTGCAGAGCCCGAATGGCATGCGCCTGAAAGCATAAGTGTCGAATGGACATGTGAATGTGGTCTTTTCCTGGTCCTCAGGGGCTATGGCCACCTGGTTGTAGCCTGAGTACCCGTCAAGAAAACAGAAGAACTCTTTCCCTGCGAGTCTCTCCAAGATCTGATCAATAAAAGGCAAGGGAAAGTGATCTTTCTTGGTCGCAGCATTCAGGCGCCTGTAGTCAACACAGACACGCCACGACGTGGGTACTCGTGTCGCGATCTCTACCCCCTCCTCGTTGGTGACCATCTGAATTCCCAACTTCTTCGGGACAACATGAAGTGGGGCCACCCACTTGGAGTCAGAAATAGGGTATATAAACCCTGCCTTGCACCAATTCTCAATTTCATTCTTCACCACTTCCCGTAGATTGGGGTTAAGTCTCCTCTGAAACTCACGGGAAGGTCTCACGTTATCCTCAGTAAAAATGTGATGCGAGCAGAGAGCGGGGTTGATGCCCACGAGATCCGACACTGTCCAGCCTATTGCTTTGCGGTTCCTCTCTAAGACTTCTAACAACCTAGACTCCTGCTCTAAAGACAAGTCTGAGCTAATGATGACAGGATATCTCTCTTTGGGTCCCGCAAGAAAGGCATACTTAAGTGTAGGAGGTAGTGATTTCAGTTCTGGCAATGTGGTATCATCAAGCAGATCTGGCTGAACTGAATCTGAATCTGGTTCCGTGCTGCATGAAGGTGGGCTAAGCTGAGTAGTACTCGCCACCAAATCAGAAGTATCGGGAGTCGGATCGTCAAAAGTATCCAAACAATCGGCAAAAGCCACGTCCGACTCATCATCTATATCCCATGATTGTTCCGAAGAGGATGGAACTGACAGATCCGGATGGATCTCTAAGTCATCATGAGAATAGGTTGATGCATCTCTAGCAAGATCAGACAACACCTGGCAAACTGCATCATGCACTATATCCTCTCCAGATGAAAGGGTCTCGCTCTGTCCTGAAGGAATCTGTCCCCAAATCCCAACTGTGCTAATCATACTGCAATCTGCCTCTGAAGATGAGTACTCTGTGCTACTCTCTGAATCGGGTCGCTGACACTTGGTTTGCTTCATCTTAAGGTTCACTTCTCCGCCTGGAGAACGGAACTTCATCATTCCCGTACCATAATCGAAAGCTGCGCCTGCGGTCCTAAGGAAGGGTCGCCCGAGAATGATCTGAGATTCTCTCCAATGATTGGGGGTCTCCATGTCCAAGACTGTGAAGTCCACCTGATAGTTCTGCCCCTCAATCGAGATAACGACGTTCTTCACTTCTCCCTTAGGTTGTGTTACGTGGATTTTTGGGGCTCGATTTCATCATCTCGCTTCGAGCCCTTGATGACTTATCCTCCCCGATACCCGATGATTCACGCCCAGTGTTTGTCTCGGGCGTTGGATCACAGATCCGCTCCAGCATCCTCGATCTTTCCACCTGCATCACCACTCAGTACAAAAACCTTCTCCGTCTTCCTTTGATTCTTTGAATCTCCTTGGTCCTCGTTTTGGCCCTCTTTCTCTGTGATCAGGATAGACGTTGGTGACAAGATCGTCTCCAGCTCCTCGGTACGAGCTCAGGCGAGCGAAGGAGCTCTTCCACCCATCTCCGGCGGTCGACACTGTCGTTGAGGTCCACCTTCATGGCTTCGACCATTGAGGTCCATTTTACTGCATTTCTAGCATGGCTGAGATTCTTAGGTTTATTACTTGCTTGTATTTTACGTTTAATCGCATGTTTTAGCCACTTAATTAACCATCACAGTTAACAGGAGGTCCACTCCAGCGAACTCCTCCATTGTGCTTCGCTTGTTTCTTGACGTACCGTCCACCCTCACCTCTTTCCCCTTCATTTCCCCCACACATTCCACTAATCACTCCCCAGATCGACCGCCGATTTTGTTGTTTCGTACCTCAGCTCCTCCGCTCACCGGAGGTACGCCTGCTACATCCACCGTTCGCTCCCCTTCATCAATAAGAGCCCCAAGCCCCTCTTTTTTTTCTTGTTTGGACTTTACTTGCAGGGTTCGGAGCCTAAGGATCAGATTAGGAGTCGATTTTGGAGGAAGCAAGGATGTTTGTGGCACCTCGCCTTCCCTGACTTTGAGCGGGCCAGAGCCATTCGATTCCATTGGGACCATCTAATCTCAACCGCTCGTCGCGAACCGTCATCGAGCTACCATAAGGCGACGCATGGCAAGTGGATCGCCTCCGGCCGTCCGATCGCACAATGTGGGTATTTTGCACTTTCACCCCATCCATTTTATGTATTTAATATTTAAAACTCAATCATTCATCTGTAATTCTTTATTTTTGTAATATTTACGAGTAGATCCCCAAACATATGCATATTTACATATAGGTCCTTGGTCACGTCACCTTACGTGCCTGCACATGTGAGGTACGGGCATTTTGCTAGGGGGCCCTCACGGCTCTTATCTATTTTTGTTTAATACAGAAACTATTTTATTTAGTTATGTATTTTTGGTGAAATTGCATACAAGCCCTCGAACTTTCTGATATTTACATTAATGCCCCTACTAGTATTGCATTTTCTCTTTGTTTCTGGTTTTTATTTTAAATAACAATTAAACTCGAAAAAATCTCAAAAAAATATTTATAGACTCTTGTTGCATTGTACTTTCATGGCATAATTTTTATTTTGCAATTTGAAGTTTTTTATTATTTATTAAAAATAAAAAACATCCCATTTGGTCTCTGTTTGCAATAGAAACCCATGAAAAATATAAAACATTTTAAAAAATTCCCCAAAAAATATATTTTGTTTATTTATACGTATTTAACTTTCGGACTAAAAATCACTAAAACTTATTAAAGAAAACTCAAAAAATAGAAAACTCTAAAAATCTTCATAAATATTTATAAAATTCCTAAAATTTTCAAAAAATCCATTTTCTGTTTATTATTTTTCTCTATAATAATATTATTATATTAAAATTAATTTTAAGATTTTTTGATTCTGTTTTCTATTTTTATTCTCCATTTTAATTCAGTCTATTAATTTTAACTTTGATTTTAGGTATTTTTGGATTTAAAATATAAACAATTAGAAAAAATTACTAAAAATCACAAAATAGTAAAAAAATAATTAAACCCAAAAATATTTTATTGTTTTATTATTTTTATTAATATTTATACCTAGATTTGTCTAGATTGTATATATACTTGTTATATAGCATAATATATATTATATCTCTTTTAAAAGAAAAAGAAAGTATAAAAATAAAAATCCAAAAAGAAACTATAAAAAATCATATAATTAAAAATCAAAATATAAAATATAAACTCAAAAATAAAATAAAAAAATAAAAACCCACAATAAAAATATAGATACATAATTCCACAATCACATCTTGCACTTCATTGCTCCAATCTAGTTGTTTGCTCCATGTATTCGACACTTTACATACTTGCACTATACTCACATTTTGTAGAGTTAAATAAAATAAATGTTAACCCTACATTTGCTTTGTATTGCTTAATTATCATTGTGGGTTATTTATTGTCTGAAGTTGGGTTTCTTGCGGGTCATCACAACGACCACATCTCCGCCCTGTATGAGAGGTATTTTAGACCCTTGAAGAGTCCTCTTCAATAGTAACCTACTCATGTGTTTTGTTGTGTTTTTGGTTTTTTATTTTTTCTGTGGATTTCTAATTATATTTAATTTTATATGGTATTTTTAATGTTATATATATATTAAATTTTTATTTTCTTTTTGAATATTAAATTCTTTTTTATTTTTTAAATTTTTATAATATATAGGTATATGTATAATAACTATATACTATATGTTATATATTAAAAATATAGAATAAATATGTCAAAATACAATTGAGAATAATCCTTTTTTTAAAGGTGTTAAAATATGTTTAAGTTAATTATAATTAATAATACTATTAATAAGTATATACAAGTAATAATATGTATGCATATATAGTATATAAGATTTTCTATTTATAAATATATCTATATATACTTAAAATTACAAAATAATTTTATTTTATGTTTTAATATTTTTCTCTATTTTTACAATTTGTAATTAATTTTTGCTAATTTATAAGTATTTTTAAAGTCTAAAATAGAACAAAACATGGCTACAATAAATAGGCAAGAGTTTTTGTTTTAAGAAATAGAAAATGAGTCCAAAATTATACAAAAATAATGTTAATATGTGACATATAATATGAGATAAAATATACAATAGGAAACTTTTTTATTAGATTTTTGCGGACTTTTTGCTAATTTTTCTAGGGTTAGGAGGATTTTTCAATTTTTATTATCTTTCTTTTATATTCTTTTGTGATTTTTGGTCTGATGTTATAAAATACACCCATATATATATGCTCTAATTTACTAGATTTATCAAAATGCTTATTTTTTGTATTTTTGTAGCTGAATAGGGGAAATAAAGCTCCTAAATGATTTTTAATAAGTGGAAAAAGTTGCAAAATAGTAAATAAAAAATATAGTGAATATCAGAACAATATCAAGCATTCACACAATTTTTCCAATATTTTTTATGCATAGAAGCTATTTAAAAAAAGAAAAGACATAAATAAACTAAATTAACCTAGCAAGTGTATATTTGCAATTAAAAAACCATGTCCAAATATCACAAAAATATTAACTATAAATTGAATTTTAGTACTAAGATGATTTAAAAGAAGCCACAAGGGCCTTCCTGCAAAATGCCCATGCATGTGGGTCGCCCCGTGAGGTTATATAGTGTGGACCAAAATGCAATAAGCAACAAGTTCAAGGGTCTGAGTGCAAATATTATAGAACTTCTACGCATGCAAATGATATTTTAAATACTAATCCTTAAATACAAAATGGTAGGGAGTTGACTACGCAATTTACCCCTAAAGAGGTGCTCATGGATGACAGGATGGGCTTGACTTATCCACGTGTCGGGTCGTCAACAACTGATACCCCTTCATCAGCAGACGCCTGAGATTAGATCCTTGGTGGGATCCGACGGCTGGAGGTGCAAATGATCTGACGATTGCTATACACCTGGAGGATTGGATCTTGATTGAATGACCCTAACGATCCTTGGAAGAACACCCCAAGTACCGTGCCTGGGTGAACTTCAATCTACCAGCCTTCTTTCGTTGCTTTCACAATCCCAAAAGGATCCCGGGAGCCTTGTGTGTCTGTAGGTGGCCTTAGGAGTGTCAGATCCTAGTGATGATGACTTGGAACTCAAAACGTTCAACAGGACTTGGAGCTCAAAATGAAGCTCCAATGCTTTACTCTAGGTGTGTCTTTGGCCCTTAGGCTGCACAAAAATCAAGCAATGCTCGAGCCAAAGATGCTCGACCCAAAATGAATCTGAATAGCTTGGGGTAATGGAGGGGTAGAGTGCTCCGGAGAATGATGACAAATGGATCTCTAATATGCCAATTCCTTGCGGGAATCAAGTGAAAAGATGGGGCTTTTTGCAAAACAGATGAAGGCGAATGAGATGGAGGTGGTTATTGGTCAACATAGAGGAAGGAGACGATGGATTTAGTGCCGAAGCTTGTAGCTCATGCAACTTTGGATCTCAAAATTAAGCTAGGATTAATGCTAATTACGGAATCTAAGATGTAAACTACACTAAGAAAGAAAATGTTATATGAAAACAAAATAAAATCAGCTCTAACATGTACGTAGTAGGGAGCAGGGAAGCATCGTCAGAGCTGACCTCTGGTGAGATGGATCTCCACATCTGATTCTCTTTCTTCATGCCAAAGCTTCGGTGAACTTGCAGCTGTCACCAGCAAGCTCCAACAGATGAAGGATTGGGGTTACGAAGAACAAAAGGGGGATCAAAGTTCAAAAGGGGAATTGGGTGGTTTATTTAGAGATGAATGGAGGTTGTACTTTGCAGCTCTGATTATGCTCAAATCAATGAGGATCGATTAGATCTCAGGCTCGAGCGTGAATTAAGGTAATCAATCTCCACAATTTTCATAGAACGCCAAGCTAGGCTATGAGTGGATCAAGCAGGAAATTAGGCGCAAAATCAGGCTCTGACAAGTTTAATGCTCGAGAAGGATAGTAGGGGGTAATTGACCCCATGTCAACCAGCAGAGGAATCTGGTTGGTCTACATGGAACAACCAGAAAAAAAGAGAATGAAATTCCTAATTAAATCAAAAAAAATAAGAAGATGATTTTTTTTATTTTTTATCAAATTATAAAAAATATTTCATATGTTATGTATAATTTTATTATGATTTTATTTATTTTTAAATTGATTTATTATGTATTATTATTTACATGTATATAATTAAGTATATAGACATATATTTGATGTATTTTTTTATTTTGTATTTTACATTTTACTTTTTTATATGCATAATTTTTATAATTATAACTGATTTAAATACATAAATAAATATTTTTATTTTATATTTTTGAGTTTATTTACATAAATAATTAGAGATATATATTATGTAGGTATAATATAGGTTTATTATAACTATATATTCTGCAAATTTATTTATTTTCATGCATTTTCATGGTTTTATTTTATTTTCATTATGTATATGTATTTTGAATAATATTTGCAAATAAAAAAGAAAGCGAAAAAATATAAATAATATATATTGAATATTATATAAAAGTATCTTGCACAATGAGGGTCCGAAAGCCAACTTTTGCATCTTAACTCCAAATTGAATGAAACCACCTTCATTAATTAGATAATTTAATTTTATGGAAAATAAAGGTTTCGTCTATTTTTAATTAGTATGGAGAAGATATATGTATGTAATGATTTCTTTGTGGTTTTTTTATTATGTGTGTCTCGAGCACATTGTGCATTATTTTTGTATGAAATAAATTTTGTATTTTTTCTTGCATTTTTATGTGCGATGTTCATGTTCAAAGTTTATTGATTTGAGGTATAAAAATAGGAAAATAAAATAGGTCCTGAAATATATTTACTGAAGAATAAAAATTAGGGTTTTCGTGCAATTATTGGCCCTTATCTCCCTCGACTTTATTCCTAGTTGATCAACTAAATTCTTGACTTAGTGTCAGGGTTTAAGGTCAGTAAACTACTTTGGCATTAAATTTTTTTCTTTCCTTTATTCTTTTACTTTGGCATTAAATACAATATTTTATACATTATATGTGTATCAATTATTGAGTGTTATTTTACACAAATTACTCTGATATGCATGCATTTAGCTAGGGATTTAATTCTAAAATGAAAGAATAAAGGTGATGAAATGGAAATTCATCAGAAGGACCATCTAGACAACTACTGTTCCACGAAAATAATTTTGTCTCTAGAAGCATCGAAGAAGTAGTCTTTATTTAGAATGTCGACGAAGGACAAACATAAATTTGTATCGCATCTTCGCGTAATTTTTTATTGTGTGAGGTGATAGTCACTGATGAATATGTAATTCATCACTTTGAAAGTTGAAAATAAAGCTATGTTCTAAAGTAATTATTTGCATTTTGAAAGTTATATTTCATATTTATTGTTCATGCATGAGTAAATAATATACATATTTTAGCATTGATAATTGCATTAATAAGAGGCCAAAAATTATGTGTATATTATCAAATGTATAGTAACATGATTTCCCCTATTTTCCTTTTTTTATACAAATCACAAATGCAATAAAATCAACTCCATAATGTAAATATTACAAACTTTTAGAAAAATACTAAGCTGTATATTTGACAAAATAACTAGACCCTAGTTTGAGAAAAAAAGTCGTAAAGGCAAAGATCTCTCACATACAGTCTCCTATGAACCTCTTCTCACGTTAGAATTAATGTACGTTTAATTATCTACAAAACAAGACTAAATTCAAAAGAATCACAGTTCATATGTGAAACTTGGGTTTTGAGTCCTCATTCTACATTGTATATATCGACTAATTTAACCTTATTATTTTATGTACAAATTAACTCCTTTTCATTTAATTTCTTTGATTTATGTTTTTAATAATATATGTAAAATTCAAAATATGAAATGAATTAAAAATAAAATCACATGAATCATTTTGAGTTTGCATATATACTTTCTGCATAAGTCATTTTATTTTATTCCTTTATTTTATTAATTATTTAAAATATCAAAATTAGATTAATGTGTAAATATTTTTTATATTTTATTTTGAACTTTTCTGTATTTCAAAATCATAAAATTTTCAAAACCTAAAAATTCAGGTATTCTATGTATATAGAATACCACCAAAAATACCCTTTGTACAGATGACTTCTTTAGGTTTTGACTCCTTCATGAAAGTTGTAGATCTCATAGAGAAGATCAACTTTCATAAATACCACTTTTTAATTTGATATCATGTTCTATTTTATTTGTATTTTTCTTTTAATTTATTTTCTGAATTATATGGTGGAGACTGATGACCTAAAAATCCCACAGTCCAAGTTAAGGTGTAAATTAGGGTCGTCGCGACCCGAACCGCGAGGCTAAGTCAATCAAGAAAAAGAAGACCACCAAATAAAAATATCAAACAATCAGGCAAAGAGCAGTCTCGCTATTTTATTTTACCTGGTATAGCTACTAGCTAGGGTCGAACACAAGAAGCACGGATTGGCGAAACGCCTACGAAGTAGTCAAGACTCTCAATAAAACAAATAAAACATTTTTGGTGGATTTTTAGATTTTTTTAAATTTTTTTGTGATTTTTAAAACAAAGGAAAATGAATAAAAGAAGGCAAAAAGGCACAAACAACTATTTATTTAACACAACAAAAAGAGTCAGAAAATTAAAATAAAAATATTTTTGGATTTTATAATTTTTCAGGTGTTTTTGTTAATTTTCTCAGATTTTTATGATTTTTAATGAATTTTCTAAAAATGAAAAAAGAACAAAAATGAAAATCAATTTGCAGCAAGAATCTAAAGGCTATTTAAAAATATGTAAATAGCCTATAAATTCCAGAGACAATTTTATGATAAAGTAAAAATAAAAAGCTAACTACAGGAAAAGAAATTACATGTTCTTTGAATTTTTATTACTTTTTAATAATTTTTATGAGTTTTTTAGTGTTTTTCAATTTTTATGGTTTTTATAAATCCAAATCGAAAAAAATGTATAGAATAAAAAAGACAACAAAAGAAGCTCACAATAATGTTTTTAGAATTTAGGGGGGGGGGGTTAATATTTTTAATTGATATTTCAATTTAAACAGAAGCAAAATGCAAGGTTTTTGAATTTTTAAAACAAGAAAATGAAAACAAAAATGTCCCAAAAAATCACTAAAATTTTTACACAATGGTAGGAGCCATGTTTCCAAATTTCACGAGATTTGGGTGAAATTTGCTATTTTATTCAACCAATCAAAGACAAGTAACACATAGGAATCTATATGTAATTACTGAAAAGTTATCAGCCAAATAATAACACGTGTAAAGAATCTAGGGCTGAAAATGCAAAAAGCCTAGGGTCGCACGAGGAAGGTACGTGAGTCATACAAACAGGGGCATAAATGTCATTCCCATTTACAAAAGATTAAACAGTAACAATCATGAAGCTCAAGAGAAAATATGCAAATATACCAGAAAACACGTGACAGACCACGTGTGACACACCTAGAGGGACTATTTTGCAAATAAAAGAAATACGAGGTCCTGAATGCAATTTATCCAAACTTAAAATAACTTCTAAAAATATTTACACGACGAAACTGAAATATAAAAAGTGAAAAGGGCCTAAGTGTAAATTACCCTTATATTATAGATCCTACGGCCGATCGTCGTCCACTTAAGATCTGACGGCTGAGAGCGGTGGATAACGGTTCGGCGATGGACGGCTGGGGCTCGATCCTCAGATGGATCCAACGAACGAGAGCCTCGGATGATGGACGATCCGCATTAGAACTGGAGGCTGGTCTCGATCCAACGGCAGAGGAGGGTCCTGGATGAGCGGCGAAGAACTCACCGCTGGCGAACTTCGACCGGCTGATACGCATGACTGGAAGGTCCTCCGGAGCTGTTCTGATGGGAGAAATGGAGCTCGAGACCGTCCACAGCTACTGATGGGCTCCGATGAGGCCGGGAGATCCTGGAAGACCCC
This sequence comes from Ottelia alismoides, assembly GCA_037367405.1. NCBI lineage: Eukaryota > Viridiplantae > Streptophyta > Magnoliopsida > Alismatales > Hydrocharitaceae > Ottelia > Ottelia alismoides. The sequence goes on along the minus strand of JAZKJV010003932.1, from coordinate 481,141 downwards.
GACGATGCTAAGGCACCTGGAGCTCCTGTGATCGGGTGTTTGGACCTCCAGATGAGGTCCTTTCACGGTCAAACCTGCACAGGACGAAAGGCTGGGTCGAGGGCAAAATGCCTCGACCCGTTAGCGGGTGGAATGGGCGAACGGGTGAGGCGGAGTGAGGCTCTCTAGTGAGGCGACGGCGGAGGAGAGTCGATACCCTGTTCCGGGATGAATCAGGGGGAATGAAGGGGCGAAGAAGGTGGAACGAGGTCTGGCGGAGGTGATGGGATGGTCAGAATGATGAATGGGTGGCCGAGAATGCTAGGTGGTCCGATGAAGGTGGGATGACTGGAATCGAAAAATCGAAATCTAACGCTAACTAGAAGCTATCTACGTTACCTGGTGGATGCAATCGTCTGAGCTGGAGGTCGTGGACCTCCGGGGGTCGTCGCCTCGATGGTTCGATGCTTCCAGAGGCTTGGGCTCGCCAGTGGCGGAGCATGGCGAGAAGGCTCGCCAGATCTGAGGTTCCCGGCACTCAAAACCTCATCGCGACTCTCTCTCGCATCATCTATCACTCAGATGAAGAGGAGGAGCTCATCGGAGATGAGGGGGATGGCCAAAGATGAAGAAGAAAATGTAGCTCGCCAAGATGATATACTCGATGAGGTCTGAGAAAGATGGAGCTCGAGCGTACGGATCGAGGAGGATCCGCTCTTCCCTAAGGATCCGTGGGGGTCGTGGATCCAAGGGGAAGAGGGGAGAGGTGGAATCGGAGCGAATGGCGGATGGATCTGCGAGGGATAAATAGGAGAAGTCGGGCTGAAACACGGATCCAGGCGCAAGTGGTACTGGGAGGGTAGTTGATCGAGGTCAACAGTCCCCCGTGGACCAATCAAATAATTCCGAGGTCAAACTTATTTAGAAATTAAAAATAAAATAGCAAACGATTTTATTTAAAAATATTTACAAAATGAAAAATGTTTTTTTATTTTCAAACTATTTTTTAGTGATTTTTATTTATTTTTTGATAAATAAATTATGTTATATACATTATAATATATATAGGTATAAAATACCTATGTATTTTATATTTTTATTTTTAATTTCTTATTTTTGAAATACTCCAATTTTATATTTTATTTATTTACAACATAAAATTGAGAGTAAAAAATAATTTTTATTTTATTTTTATGGTTTATTTACAAAGATGAAATAAATACAAGTGTGATACATATATACAAGGCATGCACAATGTGGAGAGAGAATTTATTTTTATTTTTATTTTCTGATTTTTATTTTATTTTTAGAAATATATACAAGATATTAAAAACTCATTTTTATTTAATTTTTATGAAAATAAAATATGTACAACTAAGAAGGAATATATGGATGAATGGCCCTATCTCTCTCTACTTGTTTTATTTTGCGGTCAGGCCAATGCTTGGCCCTCCCTTGGGATTAGGGTCATTTAATATTTATTCTAAATATTTTCCTTCTTTTTCTTAATTTCTTTACTCTTTTATTTTTGCACAAAAACATGTTAATTATTGAATATTAACAAATGCATGCATTTTGGTAACTTATTGTATTTACAACTATCTATATGGTGTTTTGCAAAGATAAATAGCTAAAATAAAAGAATAAAGAGTGATGAATGAGTATTCATCAGAGACATGTGGCATCTCCAGGAGCCGCCATATGGCCCCCACTTAATCTCACTTAGATGCCCTCATCCTAGGTCATTGGATGAAGGAATCTTCATCCCCATATCTTTTTCAATTTACTGTTATTTTTTATTCTCTTTTTTATTTTATTTATTTCTTCGCCATGAGTCACGTCTACGGTCTTTTGATCTTGACCGCTTGAACGGTCGTGCTCCAGCTTCCTCCTCCCACAAGATATGGATACGATCCATCGCTCTGCCTTCATTACACAACTTCCTCTCACTCATCCTCTCGGTCGAGCCCTTGCTATCCACATCGCCACCTTCCCATGCTTCTCGTGCAAGACTTAATACCCAGATCAAAACCCCTTCAAGCTCCTCTACAATCGCTATCTGCCATTCTCATGATGAGATTCCCCTAGCTTCATGTGAACTCGATGATAATAAGGGTTCAACGATTGACGACGACGACGAGCCTTCTCGACCTTCAAGCACGATCCAGGGTTGGGAAACCATTCCCCCTTGCTGCAACACTTTCCTGGAAGCTACGAAGCTTCTTCAAGTCCATTTCCAACTCGAATCGAGGTGACAATCAGAGCCCTATATTGAGGAGCTCGACCTCTAGAGAACCCATATCCAGGTAAACCCTATCCTTTTGCATCCCTCCATGCTTCTTATTCTTCTTTCATATTCTGTTTCTGTTATTCTTGTCTCTCCTTTCTTTTTGCTCAAACCGAACCAACGATAATCAAGACCACCTACACCTCCTCTACTATCCACCTTTCCGTTCTACCTTTTGTGATCTTCCATCTCTAGTGAAACCATCACCACATCAATCGCTCTTTCCAACCACTCGAACTGGAGTAGTCTTTTCACTTCCCTCCTTTAGCTCATGATCTATCGAGCAACGGAGTAGCCGCAACAGCACATCAGACCCCCTTCGATCGACAATCTCATCATCTTCACTCTTCCCCACTTCAGTTCTTTTCTTCCTTTGCAACCTATCAGCACCCCACTCCACTTCCTCCTCCCTCCACAGAGCTCCTTCATCCATCTTCTAAGCTCTGTAGGACCTCTGATTGAAGCACAAACAACCACCACAACAAGAAAAGGCTGAATTAGTGTGCACATGGTGGATCCTCATTTGCACACCCAGTGAATGCCATGTACATGCCCAACTGATGGGCGAACACTTTTGCTTGCCTAGCATGTACTCGTTGATAGCCCACTCGTCTTGTTAGGCGGGCGAGCACCTATGCTCGCTCATATATCTGGGCATGCACAAGTGATTGCCCCACTGGGTTGCCAGTTCTGTAACGAGCAAGCACCTTGGCAAGCACATGTGCTCGAAAAGTAAAATCTTGCAAGGATTGTATGATCTCCCAAGGCGAAACCGCAGTAAAGGTGATGACTGCTCTCAAAACTCAACTAATTTAACAATTAACCCACGATAGATATAACAATGAGAGCAAAAATAAATGTGTGGAGTTAAAATTTATTATAACTTTACAAAAGATGTGTATAGGTGCAAGTAGTGTAGAGGTCGAACATATGGAGCAAATGGGAGAATGGTGCAAATAAATAAAAAATGTGTGCTTCTTGTTGTCTATTTATTGTTATGGATTTTTATTTTTTTTCCATTTTTTTGTATTTTTAAATTGTTTTTAATTTTATATTTTTTATTTTCTTTTCATAATTTCTGATTTTTAATTTCCTTTTCTTTTTAAATATATAATATAGAATATATAAGGTTATATCTACAATATAAGGTAATATGTATAAATGCTAATAAAAGAAAAAATATAGAAAATACAAATTTTGGGGTTTTAAATAATTGTTTTTCTGTTGTTGTGATTTTTACATATTTTTGCTGATTTTTACGGATTTTTGAAGTCAAAACTATTCCAAATCGGGTATTAAATAAATATGCTAGATTAATTTAGAAATTAAAAATATCAAATAATGTTCAAAATTGTCCGAATCAATTTTAATATGCAAATAATAATATACAGAAAATTAAAAGATAGAAAATGATATTTTTGGATTTTTAAAGAATTTTTTAGATTTTTATAAAGGTTTTTTAGACTTTTTTGTTTTTATGTATTTTAATTTTTCTATTTTTTAAAAATTTTGCTCTAAAGACTTAAAATATTTAAATAAAATTTTTTTGCCAATTTTTTAAAATGATTTTATATTTTTTTATATTTTTTTAAGTTAAATAGGGCAAAAATGTGCTCTTTTTTATTTTTAATAATTAATTGAAGTCTTAAAAATAAAAACAAAAAATGTAACATGAAATTAAACACTAATAGGCACCTAATCCTATTTTTGGGGATTTTCTAGAGCACATACACTTTATTTAATAAATAGAATAATGCACACAAATAATTAACTATGGTTGGCATAAATGCAAATAAAAATAATCACAAGGGTTATAATGTAAATATACCAACATATTATAACCATCGAGGAATGTTTATAGACCAAACACAAAATATAAAAGTTGCAAGGGCTTAAATGAAAAATGTCACCTCATGTGGGACAGCACGTCAGGAGACCTGGCATGGACCAAAATCCAAATGCAATAAATTTCAGGTGTTTTTTATGCAATTTTACTAGAACTCTTAAAACTAAAAATAAAACATACATGATTAAAGTGCAATACAAAAGCGTGGGGCTAAGTATGCAAATTACTTTTAATGCACGTGAATGGACTGGCGAGATCCGCCCACTAATCCATGTGGCAAGCTCCTAATGTGCGATGACGAATCAGCACGGGCGGTGGAGATTAGATCTCCAGGTGATACGGCTCAAGCTCTGCTCATCCAACGATGCTTGTGCGAACTGGGCGCTGCTAATGATCGGACGACGAAGAGGGGAAGTGGACGAAAAGGGAAGAAGCTCCGTGGATGTGAGCTTCCTCCGGTGCGATCTCCCTTCTACAACACCCGCAGCTACTACAAAATGGTGCAAACTCTTCCTAGAGGTGTCATCGAACGGCTGGTGGTGTCAAAATGCTATGAGGGTCAGCGAAGCTCTCCCAAAAGGTCATAGGAGGTGAGGATCTCCAGATACCTCCGGCGAGGGTCAAAACCCTCCATCTAGAATGATTAGACTCAAGCCCTTCACAGGAAAATAATGGGGTCTAGGGAAAAGTGCGTCGACCCTATTAAGTGGGAAGTGGAAATGTAAAGGGTTGTGTGGTGGCTACTCCGACGAAGTGGTGGTGGTGGAGTGCCGTGATCCAGATCCACGGTGGATATGGTTGGTTGGAGTGTGGTGGGGTGAAAGAAACAGTGAGGGAGTTAAAGGGAGGTGGAACGTGCGGCAGAAAACGATAGAGGCAATGTGGAAATGTTCACCAGAGCTATCCTTCGGTGAACTACAAATGGCTAATTTACGCTACGACAATGGATAAAATCCTAAACTAATTGCATGAAACAAATCCTGAGGCTAATGAATATCTAATGATGCAAAGAAAAGTACCTCAACTTGCTGGAGCCTGGAGATGAACCTCGCGATGGTGATACTCTGCCAGAGATGGGTGGAAGTTTCCTTAGACCGCTCCTCGATCCAACCAAAAGCACAACGAGGAAGCTATCACGTTCCTCGAGTTGTTGGGTGCAAAAGGAGGGAGAGAAGCTAGCCAGAAGGGATTCAAAAAAATGGAGGAAAATCAAGGATGGGATTATGTATAGGCTCTGGAATGGGGCCAAAGAACAAGGCGAGGAGCTCGATTCAAACACCCAATCCTCGAGGAATCATCCCCACGTGAATGAGGGAAATCGAGGTAGAAAAATGGTGAATGAATCAACCCAAATGGATGCACAGATACTTTGGGAAAAATCGAGAAAACAGGTCATAGGCTAGGTGTGTCAGAGTAGTAGGGCTAGGTCAGCAAGTTGACCGAGGTCAACTAGGGAGCCACCTGGTTGGCCCACATAGACAAAACAGGAAAAATCAGCCAAAAATTATTTATAAATTCAAAAAAAATAAATGATTTTACTAAAACAAAGTTATAAAATATTTTTTTATTATTTCTGTAATATTTTAGTATGATTTTTACTTTTTTGGACTTTTTTCTTACAAGTTAATTTTTAAGGGTAAATTTATAGGTATATTTATCTATGTTTTGGATATTTTATTTTTATTTTGTATTTTTGATTTAACTATTTTATTCACAAATTTTATTGAAAAACCAATCTATCGAGTCGTCTAAAAATAGACTACTTTCATTGTACTAATCGGATTTTACCAAAAAAGATTAATTTTTAGTTAGTCTTCCTATTATTTTTATTTATACTCCTAAACAAGATGTGTATACTGTCAAGTACGATAGAGTCGAACTCAGGGAGGCAAACTATTGGAAACTAGGGTTAAACTATAAAGAATTATGGTCTTATGGGTTTCCTGATTTTTATTTATTTTAGGGAATTTTCTCAATTTGTATTTAATTCTTATGAATTTTATATTGTTTTTATTATTTTTAAGTATTTTATTATTTTTTATTATTTTAAGAAATGTTTTGTAATTTGTATTTGATTTTTATTTTATTGTTTTTATGTTGTTTTACTGTTTTTATGAATGTTTAAGAGGTTTTTGGGATTTTAATGGGCTTTGTGTTATTTTTAAGGTTGAAAAATTAGATTTTTATTCAAGAATGTGGAGTATTTTCGATTTTTACTATAGTAAATGATGGCAAAATATTTTTATTTTATTTTTTTATGGAAAGTAGATGAAATTATCTTTAAAATGATATATTGTGTGATTTTATATGATTTTTCTTGAATTAATTATGGTTTTTTTGGAAATTTATATATATATTTTTTATTTTTTTAATATTCAATTTTTATTTTTATTTTGGTTTAGAATGAAAAATATAGTTAAATATACTACATGTACTTTTTGTTAGATTTTTAAAAGTGTTTTATATTTTTTATGATTTTTTGGAGTTTGATATATTTATTTTTTTAACGATTTATTTAAAAATAGAAAATATTTTTATTTTTTCAAAATTTATTTAATATTATGTATAGGGTATTTATGAGTAACTTTATTGTATTTTTTTATTATGTGTTTTAAGCCAAGTAATATTATATACAGTAGTAGGGGTATGTGCATAATTTGCAGAAGATAAAGTGGTATGTATGAAAATGATGAAACACAGAGGGTATGCACAAAAAAATCATAGTGGATGCATGGCTCTTCACGTGTCCGCTCCTGCTTTTGGACCAGTTCATAATTATCAAATTGTATGTGGATGAGTTGTAATTTCATTAAGTAATCACGTGCACGCACATGTGCTGGAGTTGTAGGAGGATGTGCTTCGATAAAGCGGCGGTGAAATGCAAGATGCAATTGACTCGTGGAAAAATCTGAAGCATCAATCTTATTCTGATCGTGCGTCTTCTTTACAGTCTTGCAGATGACCTGTTCTTCATCAAGTCAACCCGGGCATTCAAAATCGATCTAACGAGTTGCGGTGCTCGATCTGAAGCGGATCGCTCTCGATGATTTGTGGTGTTGATTCGAGATGGAATGATTATTTCGCCTCGATCGAACAGATTTTCAGGTGTTTCAATAGATCCGAGGTCGGGATCTAACAACGGTGAAAGATTATGAACTGATCATTGATTGATAATTTTCTTCGTGTACGGATCAGATGTGGTGGAGATGGTAACTCTGAACGGTTGATCAGTGACTCGATTCAAGCGCAGATCTCTGAGACACGAAATGGGGCCCTCCAATGTTGATGAATACGGTAATCGAAGTGTAGGAAAAAAACCACGGTACTCCTGTTAATTGAATTCTTGAATAAATGAAAATCTCTCTCTCTCTCTCGATTCGCTTAGAATCGGAGTCAACTCAAGTAAGAGGAAACAAACTCATGAGAATATCAAACCCATGCTACCCGAATGTCTAATCATTTCAACAAAAAAATTACAAATGTCCATAATGCTTTCTTAAATCATCTCGATAATTAACATCAATAGCATACTGAAGAATAGCACTATTCAAAACAAAGCACTCTAGTAAATATGTTTTGATCACCCCTTAGATCTAATTCAAACCAAATGTAAATCTCTTCCACAGATTTAATTTCAGAGATCTGAAATTAATACGCATTGTAATCAACTGTAGGTGGGTGTAGCTAGTGAGATGAATAGATAAATCCCTATGGGTAAATTGAGGAAAGGGAATCAATCCCAGATCCGTGATCGATCTGGGGTAAATAGGTTGCGGACGAGTGATGAAGAAGCGGGGGATGTGTTTGGGAAATGAAGTGGATGATCGGAATGGGTATGGAATCTGCCACCACATTCTTGACTCCAGGTTTATCATTTATCACAATATCAAACTCCTGGAGTAGAAGGATCCATCTGGTCAGATGCGACTTTGAATCCTTTTTGTCCATTAAGTATTTGATGGCGATGTGGTCAGTGAAGATGGTCACCTTGGATCCTAAAATGTGAGACCCAAATTTATCTAAGGCAAATACTACGGCTAGCATTTCTTTCTCTGTAACAGTGTAATTCCGCTGGGCCGAATCCAAAGTCTTTCTAGCGTAGTGTATGGCATATGGAAGGCCATCCCTCTTCTGTCCCAACACATCCCCAACGGCAAAATCAGAGGTGTCTGTCATGATCTCAAATGGGAGAGACCAATCAGGTAGCTGAAGGACTGGAGCCTCTACAACAATGCTCTTAAGAGTCTCAAAAGCTAAAAGACACTTATCATCTACGATAAACTCGGTGTCTTTTGCGAGAATATCAGATAACGGTCGGGAAATTTTGCTGAAGTCTCATATGAAATATTGGTAGAAATTGACATGCCCAAGGAATGACCGTAACTGCTTCAGATTGAACAGTGGATTGAGTTTCTTTATGATATCCACCTTTGTTGGATCCACCTCCATGCCCATGTTGGAGATGATATGATCTAGGACCGTCCCCTGAGTCATCATAAAATGACTCTTCTCCCTAGAAAGAACGAGGTTAACCTTTGTGCATCTCTGAAGCACGCTGTCTAGGCTAGAAAGGCAGCAATCAAAATCATCGCCGTAAACCAAAAAATCATCCATGAAAACCTCCAAGATATCTCCAACCATGTCCGCAAAAATAGAAAGCATGCATCTTTGAAATTTAGCCGAGCATTACATAATCTAAAGGGCATCCATTTTAAAGGATACATTATGAACGAACAAGTGAATGTTGTCTTTTCTTGGTCTTCAGGAGCAATGACAACTTGATTATATCTTGAGTACCCATCGAGAAAGCAATAATGGTTCTTCCCAGCTAATCGTTCGATGATCTGATCAATAAACGGTAGCGGGAAGTGATCCTTCTTGGTCGCCTGATTCAAACGTCTGTAGTCCATGCATACTCGCTAAGAAGTCGGTAATCGAGTAGTGATCTCCTCTCCATCCTCATTTATCATTGTAGTGATACTCGTCTTCTTGGGTACCACATGGAGCGTACTAAGCCATTTCGAGTCGGAGATGGGATAGATAAAATCGACACTCCACCACTTGGATATTTCCTTCATAATCACCTCTCGAAGATTCGGGTTCATCCTACGCTGAAACTCACGAGATGGTTTGGTGTCATCCTCGAGAAAGATGTGGTGGGAGTATAGAGCCATACTATTCCCATGGAGATCAGCTACTGACCACCCGATCAGATAGGATTCTTGTTCATCGGTCAGATCGAAAGCGATGATGATCGGAAACATTTTAGGCTCTCCAGCAAGGAATCAGTATTTCATGATCTAAGGTAGAGGGTTGAGCTCAGGGGGAGAAGAAACATGAAGAGCTGGTTTGACTAGGGCTTGGGTATAGGTGACTAGGTCAGTCTGCGTAAGATCGACCTACTCTGACTCAGAAAGATCTGGAGATTGCTAGATATTCTGATCTGATTCGGTCTCCAGGCTGGTTGTAGGAATTATAGATGAAGTCTGAAGTGATAGGAATTCAGCGAAACACTACCAATCAGCATCTTCAGAATATGACTAATTTGCGGGTAATTGACAATTATGATTATCTACTTTTAACTCGGAGGGATTAAGAATGTCAGAATCATCTGAAAAGGTCTCAGAATCATCTCCATCAAAATTTTCACTAATCGGCTCCAGGATTGTGTTCTCCAACCTCCCATTATCTGTTATTCGAGTCTCGACCTCTACTGCAGGTGTGATGAAAGATTGGGTACTACGTTTGGCCCAGACGACCTCATCATCTGTTTGTATGAAATCACAATCGTGATGACTATCGGGTTCATCATCAGATGCTCTCTCTGACTCAGCTAATCTGGATTGTTGGTCTTGGATCGTCTCTATAGGTATACTTTTGCCCTAGATGTGAAAGTACACCTTGCTAGTACCATAATCAGAAATGGCCTTTGTTGTCGCCAGAAAAGGTCGTATTAATATGTTCGGGTATCGGTCACACATTCAGGGACTACCATGTACAACATTATGAAGTCCACAGGGAATTGCACACCTTGAATGGTGACGATAACATCTTCGATTAATCCCTTAGGCCTCTTGACCAATCTATCAGCAAACTGTAAGATCTTTCGGCTTGGTTGAAGAGATCCAAAATCGAACTTGTTGAGTAAGGATAAAGGAATAAGATTAATCGAAGACCTGCTACTAATAGAGTTTGATCGAAAGTCTGATCGAAAATCTCACATCTAACATACGGTTCTCCCATGTATGATATCTTGGTTAGGAGATGGTTCTGAATTGCGTGACATGTTTCCTTGGTTAACACATGGATCTCAAAATAATGGTTGTGTTGCCTCTTCTTTCCGCGGACCGTGGTTCGCTCTTTTAAGCCTTTTGCATAAGAGGGAGGTGTGCCAAGGCTACTGAAAGAGTGAGTTGGATTGTGAACTTGTTGATAATCTCTTTCATCAGATCAATTATTTAAATCTTTTTGGTATTTTTTATTGCCTTTTCCTAAGCAGAGTGCTTATGGAAAAGGAATCTGTACATCCTCCTAGTAAGTCTCTACAATAGGAGGATCAGATAAGAAGGAAATGTTTTTGAAAAATGGGGACTTTCATTTTGTGAATTATCAGAGAAAGATGGAGATTGATCAACAATCTTTTTATTTCTCTTTCGAGTTCTTCTCTTCTGTACATTTTTTGTGATTTTATCTCATCATCACTATATATAAAGAAAGGTAAAGCTTTGTATCAATGTTCGGTTCTGGCCGTTGCTCTTCAGACTTGGTGGCTTCAGCACCACCATCTATATCCTCATTGGGAGAGGCGGATTTAGCAACGCCATCAACGTCCTCAACAAATTCGCTTGTATCATCAAGTGTATTCTCGGCGAGCCTAATTGAGTCTCTGTATACTGGCATCTTACCGCTCCTAAGAGAAATGAAATCAACATCATCACAGTAAAGAAAATCATTTGGAAATATTTGTGACTGGAGGGTGGGCTCGGTCAAATCTACCTGCTCTAACTTTCGCTTTAGGTTGTTCAGATTCTGTTCTATCTAAGCAACCAAGGCAGACTTCCCTTTAACCAGATCTGTGCCATGAGTTTTGAACTCATCCATTTCTCGCCTAAAAGGTACCTGCTAGTCAGTGATCAGATTGACGAGATATTCTAATGCTGGGTTATCATGGAATGGACCATGAGACTCGGAAGATTCACCTTGATGGTATTGAGGTTGCTTCTGAGTTGGCTGTTGTGGAGGATGATTGTGTTGATACTGAGAAGAATAAGAATCTACCTCCACTGAGGTTGTTGGTACTGACGAGGATGGGAATGCTGTTGTTGTTCTCTACTTTGCCCCATTGGTTCCTGCGGTGGCTGCTGGGAAGAGGCACCTCTTGTAGACCAATAGAAACTAGGATGATTGCGATGGATCCTTGGATGTTGTGGCTAGTTGTACCATATCCCGTTGACCTTAGTCAATAGCATATGCATCTCAGAGTAAACTGGGGGCATCAATTCCAATGGGTAATCGATCTGATACACCACCATCTGCATGTCAGATGACGGTGTCTGCTGGTGTTGTGGATACACCGAAGACTGGTGAGTCAGTTGAGAGAGAACATGGTAGATGTGTTGAATTAGAAGTCGCTGAAGTATGCCTCAGTCTTGGCTTCCTGAGTCAGCATTTGATCTTGAAGACTTGTTAGAATCTGCTTGTATCTCTTAAAGGCACATAATCTGTGTCTTCATATCTCTAAGACATCCCTCAAGCTCGTCAATCTTATCGAGCTTGTTTAAAGTCTGGCACTTTTTATCGATTATTTCCATGCGATCCAACTTCTGATAAACGGTCCCATATCAGTTGTTAAGGATTCGATAGGTGTCGATGCAACAGAATAAGGATTCCCTTCGATTTTTTCCACTCGGGAGTGCTAGTGATATATAAATGGGTTCATCTTATTATAGACTCGTATCTAAGATATCGTGGCATAGTTCTCTGCCATTTTCTCATAAATGACCCAACCTGATCCTCATGCATCGAAAAATACGATCCACCACAAGATGCGTTTACCAGTCCCTGTAATTCTGGTGTCACCCCACTGAATAAACTCGGTACAAGAGTTGGCTTTGAGATTTCATGATGGGGATACCGATCAATGAGCTCTCTAAATTGATCCCATGCCTTATAGAATTGCTCGTTCCCGATCATGGTGAAATTACTGATCTTGGCTCTGGCAGCATTCATTGGACCAAGTGGGTACTACTTGTTCAGATATGCAGTTCTCAGCTTCTTCCATGTCGAAAAGTATCTCCCTAAATGTTTCAGCCAGTAGGCTACTCGATCTACGAGGGAGAAAGGAAAAGCGATCAATTTGATTGTGTCCTCATTTAAGTGTGCACCGTGCACCGTACTGCAAATGAGCTCAAATTCTTGGACGTTCAGATGTAGTTCCTGAGTTGAAAGCCCGGAAACTTAGGCAACAATTGGATTTTCTTAGGCTTAAGCTCGAAGTTTCCGTGAATAACAGGGAAATAGATCCATCTATGAGTAGTAGTAGCTCCACGGTTGTAGAGTTGATGCATTGTTCTGTTCAAACCAAGCGGCTATCTCTCTGCTCCATCAAGTTGCTCTGGTTCCTCAGCACCTTGATTCTCAGCATTTGGATTGTCTTTGTGTGCTCCCAGCTAAGTTAGCTTGGCTCTGACATCGTTCATCAGTCTACCTTGCTCACGAATCTGATTCTGCACAGTCTCAAGGGATGCAAGTAGACTACTATTTATCGCATCCTTTTCTATGACAACTGATGTGGTATTTGGTCCCTTTTCCATCCATGTCTTTTGGAAAAGCGAAAGAATCTAGATCCGGTTCATCCAGGTCAACATGCAACTATCGAGAGTTTCCTCGAACTGGAGGTGATGATGAGGGAGAATAAGAAGAAGAAGAAATCGAAGACGAGATTCTAGGGTTAGAATCACGCCTGGAAGTAGAAACTTGAATAGATTTTGATTTGGGAAGAGAGACATCCCGAACCTATCTAGATGAATGGGAAGGAGCGCGACAGAGTTGATCGGTCAGAGTAGACCGATGTGATCTACTACCCATCGTCTTGATAGATTATTATTGATCAAGATATTTGAAATAAATGACTTACACCGCAAGTCAATCGCAGAACAAACCCCAAATTCACCAACTTAATCCAGTGATGACCGTAAGAGTTCGGTCATTTATCTTGTCAGTTTTAGGGTTATTTGGCAGACAAGTCTTCTCATAGATTATTATGAGATGATAGGTGCCCGAAACTTCCTTGGAATACTGTCCCGAGTTCTTACAAGAAATCACCTATTCTCAGCTAGTATGGGAGTAAATACGGATCGTTTCCGACTACCCATGTTACTTGAGGACCGTGCTATTATGGTGTTCTCTAAACCTCCCACTCAGCTAAGGAAACTCATACCATTTCCAGCTACCCGAGAGTCCCCACTGAAGAGCAAGTGATTAGATGCATGCGATAATTAGCACTTCAAAAGAAAACCAGACTCTGGCTCTACCTTAAGGGTCGTCTCTCACTCACAGATCTGGAGAGTACCTGTAATTCATTCGCTGGGGATTGCTCCCCCAAATCAAGTGGATTCCTTATGTTTCATTTTGTGGTCAGATAAAATTAGCAGTCCCTATTTTAGTTTTTCGATTATCGCTTTTTTTGAGTGTTTTCAAACAACGTCTAATATATTTTTGTCTTTTTTTGATTTTTTTCCTAAGTACACAAGAAACTAGGTTATGCCACCTAAGCAAGCACCTAGCTAAGGTTCCGCAGAGAGGGGAAAATCGAGAAATTCTAACAAGTACTTATCCTAGAAAAAACCATAGAAACCGTCGAGAAAAATCGAGATGCGAGAAAATCGCAGTGGGTGCCCTGCTCCCCCATGTGCACGACACCTGGTGAAACAGACCCCGAGAAGAAGGTAGGGAGGTACAAATCAGGATACCCTGAAGGGGCCCCTTCCTATGAATAATATTTTATATTTTTATTACAGAAAATACAACTAATCAGCTTTGTGGTTCTGCCCCACGCTGTTCAGCCTGTGCTGCACAAATTAGAAACAAAAGGTCGTGAGGTTAGGAAATAAATGGCGAAGAGGAAATCCTCTAACTATATGATCTACCCTAACGTCGCCTCCCCGGCAATGACGCCATATGAAAAACCAATCGATCTAGTAATCTAAAAATAGGCTACTATCGCTTTATTAATCGGTGGATTTTACCATAAAAGGTAATTTTTAGTTAATCTTTTTATTATTTTAATTTATACTCCTAAACAAGATGTGTATACTGTCAAGTACAGGAGTGTCAAACTCTTGGAGGCAAACTATTGGAAACTAGGGTTAAACTATCCAGAATTAATGTTTTATGGGTTTCCTAATTTTTATTTTTTTAGGGAATTTTCTGAAATTTTATTTATTTTTTATGAATTTTATATTCTTTTTATGATTTTTAAGTATTTTATGATTTTTTTTATTATTTTAAGAAAAGGTTTGTATTTTTATTTGATTTTTATTTTGTTTTACTGTTTTTATGAATTTTTAAGATGTTTTTATGATTTTATAGGTTTTGTGTTATTTTTGAGGTTGAAAATTGGATTTTTATTCCAAAATGTGGAGTATTATAGACTTTTACTATAGTAGACAGTGGCAAAATATTTTTATTTTATTTATTTATGTAAAGTGATGAAATTATCTTTAAAGTGATATATTATGCGCTTTTATATGTTTTTTCTTGAATCAGTTATGATTTTTTGGAAATTTTTTATTTTTGTTTTACTATTCAATTTTTATTTTGTTTTTGTTTAAAATGAAAAATAATGTGAAATATACTACAGATAATTTTTGTTAGATTTTTAAAAGTGTTTTTAGAGTTTTTATGCTTTTTTGTAGTTTGTTATAGTTTTTATTTTTAATGATTTATTTAAAAATAGAAAATATTTTTATTTTTTAAAATTTATTCAATACTGTGTATAGGCTATTTATGCGTAACTTGGTCAATGAATAACCAGAATAGAGGCTCATCCATGCGAGGGCCGTCAAGGTGAGTGGGCTCAAAGGAGCCAGATCCATCAGACAGATCAATAGAAGCGGTCTCGGTAGCCGATCATTCGTCTACTCGCAGATGAGACCCTCAAATCAAGATAATGTGGCAGCGTCCCTCAGACACCCCTTAGGGAACATACTGTCAACTAAGCAAAGAATAATCAGAGAAAAATGGCTTGTCCTTACGAGGACCGTCGAGGAGAGCAGACTCAACGAAGTCTAGTCAGATAGGTCCCTAGAATCCGACAGATCGGATACGACAAGAAGCCAGTGAGGACTGGGAATATATCAGACGACTCGGTTCCGTGCTCCCGCAGATAGGAGACACAATCAGCAAGGGGAACCGAGCGTAAAGAAAGTGTTGCATTTTCCCACAGATAGTCCTCGGGGAACAATGCAAGCTAAGCACGGAGTAGTCAGATCATATCTCGTCCTTGCAAGGGTCGTCAAGGAGAGAGGACTCCGAGGAGTCAATCAGAATAGTCTTTGTAGATGACATATCGTCTACCAACAAAAGAGACTGTCGATCTAGCAAGGTGTCATAGTCTCTTGCAGATAACCCTAAGAGAGTACTATGAACTAGGTAGTGAATGATCAAGAAAGTGAAGCTCATACTTGCGAGGACCGCCAAGGAGAGGAGACTCAAATGAGTCTGTCACATTGGCCTCATGCACTGACACGTCGGGCACCTAATCAGTAGGGAGGCTAAATAGTCAAATCTGATGACTCGGTTCCATGCTCCAACAGATAGGCAGCATAAACAATGACAGAACCGGTCATAGAGAATGTGTTGCATCCTCCCACAGATAGTCCTCGGGGAGTGATGCAAGCTAGGTCAATCCAGGCATGGGATTGATGGCATCAAATCTCAGGTCCTCAATAGCAATCACTCAATCAATAATCAGGAGGGCATAAGATCATAGAGGGATGAATAATTATATCAATCACAATACGCCCCTCAGGTCAATCCAATCTAGCTGAGATGGAACAAAAGATAATCAGGAATCCTCAAAGTGCCACAGGTAGACAATAGAAGCAGGAGATCGAGGATGGATCAATCAAGAAGATGAGAGACATCATGTGGGTTCCACACACCTTTGCCTGGAAGTCCAAATCAGAATAATCAACCAATTTTCAAAATCAAGATAGGCGGAACCTCAAAAGAGAGAGATCAATTAATGCTCATGAAATACTCATCGAACCATTAAAGCATGTCACATCCTCAATCCAGTGTGCGTGATCAAAAATCCTCAATAAATAATCACAACTAATAATCATGCATCATCGAAGTCCTCAGGGCCTGTTTGGTTGCAGGGTTGGACAGGGTTGGGTTGGGCAGGGGTACCCCTGTGAATAGTAAACTGTGAGGAGGAGAACCCTGTTTGGTTGGAGGGGTAACCCAGGTTGGGCCAAGCCAACCCTGTCCAACCCTCCAACCAAACAGGCCCTCAATAAGCTCTTATGCACAGTCTAGATCCATCAAAGTAGCATGTCAATCTCAACAGCCTCAAAATCGTGCCCGACTTACTCTAATAATCAATGTAGGTCAACATCCTCGATGCGGGCCATATCTACCAGCACAGCAATCCCAAGTAATAGAAGAGATGATACAGGGACACAAGGAGGGTGGGCAAGAAGAGATACCGAAAGATTTGGCGAAGATGATTGAGCTCAAGCGCCAATATCACGATTCAATGCAAATGAGGAGATATATGTATAAGAGAGATAGAGAGACTCAAAGATGAAAAATGGATGGTTCACACATATGGACCCTATAACTCAAAGAGATATGAAAATGCGAATGGACTTCAAGTCACTATCAATACACAAAGCAAACCCCTGATTCGCCTACTCAACATAGTGAAGACCGAGATGTGGTCTTTTTATCTTGTTGATTTTAGACTTAGGTGATCATCACAAGGTTGCACACACCAAAGATAGGCTTGGGATTTGGGCATTAATCCTTAGCGTGTGTGCAGGAATAAAATGTGCATACAAGGAGGGGGTAGCTCTCCCCAATACAAGGAATCCATTATATTTTATTTTAAAGATCAAATAGAGTTAGTTGTCTCGATCTTATTTTGGTTATCATTTTTTTTTGGTTATTTTTCAATGCACGTGTCTAATGAGTTTTCATTTAATTTAGCATCCTAGGTGATCAAAAATAGAGGGAGAAGATCGAAAAATCCATGCAAGTCAGAAATCGATGAAGTATGCAAAGTAAGAGGACTTACAGTGCTTCCCAGCTCTCTCCATACATAACATAATTGAAAACTTATGCTATATGAGATGCAACCCGATGAAATCTCCCTAGGATAGTAACTGTTATTATCATGAAGCACAAAATGCTAACTACTCATATGCGAGATCCAAAAAGTCCGATCTCTGAAGTGCATTGGTGTCCGCCACAACGGATCCTGCAAGCGCTATATAGAACTTCTCTCGACGCTCGATCTCAAATCCAAATAAATAGCAATTATTATTTTGACTAAGTCCAAAAGTGAAGCTATAGGTACTGGTAGATATATTAGGGGATTTGGACCTTAATCTATCATTAAGCAATCCTAAGCTAGGGCTCATTCACATGAAATAATAAAAATAAAAATGAAAAGCGAAAAGTATCAAAACCGTCGAGCCCCTAAGGGAACAATCCCTCAGGTACTGGACCTCGGGAAGCCGGAGTGTGAGTGTCATGTATCATTACATGTCAAGTGTCACTCTCTCACATAAATTACATTTTTTTTGAAAAATGCAAAATAAAATGAAGCTCATCAACTGTCTCAAAAATTCTTCTCCATCTGCCTTTGATGCTCTCTCTTATCAATCGAGAAAGAAAGGTTGACTTCACCTTGCTTGGGTGCATAAGCCTTCCTAGGAAGCCCTCCTTTACGCGACGGTCCCTAGCATCAAAGAAAAACAAAGAAGGGTGGTCAGAATAGTCAATCAATCAATATCAAATAATAAAGAAAAATAAATAAATAAATAACACAAGAGATAAATAAATGAATGAACAAGAGCTAACAAAGAAAACAAAATAAGCTCCAACTACGCGACATTGCTCCCAAGCAATGACGCCATTTGATAACTGAGATTCGGCAAGGGTCAAAATATGTCTCACACAAGGCGGAGACAAAGTCGTTGTGGCGACCACTCACGAAACCCCAATTAGTCAACAGATAACCCACAATAATTAATCAAGCACTGAAGTAAAAAAAATGTGGAGTTAAAATTTATTATAACTCTACAAGAAAATGTCTATAGGTGTAAGCATGTGTAGAGGCCGAACACTGGGAGCAAATAGGAGAAGGAGGCACAGTAAATGCACAGAAATTTTGTCATGTATCTCTTGTCCATTTTATTGTTTTTGAGGGTTTTTAATTTTATACTTTTTTATTTTTATTTTTCATTTTATAATTTTTTATTTGATTTTTATTTTCTGATGTTGTATTTTCTTTTTATATTTTCTAATTCTTTTTTTAACTTAAATATAATATATATATATGTATATGTATAAATACAATATAAGATATATAGATATTATATAGATAAAAACATGTAAAAATAAATAAATTTCAGTAAATATAATGTTTTTATGATTTTCATATTTTTCAATTTTTGTTATTTTTCTAGATTTTTTTGCTAATTTATATATATTTTTAAAGTCAAAAATATACCAAATATGGGATTAATACATAATCCGAAATTAATTTGGTTTTTAAAAATAGTAAATAAGTCCCAAAATTACCCAAATTTATTTTAATAGATAAATAATAATATATAGATAATTATAAAACATAAAAACATATTTATGGTATTTTTATAGGTTTTTTACACTTTTTTGTTGGATTTTGGAGCTTTCTGATTTTTTTATTTTTCTATTTCTTATTTTTAGGGGTTTTATTTTCTGGACTCAACAAAATATCAAAATTACCATATATAATTTTTTGGAATTTTTCAAAAGTTTTTATATTTTTTTGATATTTTATAATTTAGATAGGGAATATTTAGGCTCCTTTTCATTTTTAATAAATGGATAAAATGCAAATGCCAATTAAAAATATGGGCGTGAATCTATAATACATGAAGCATCTATCCCTATTTTTTGTATTTTTAGGACCTAATTAGATATGTTAATAAATAGATAAAAGCAACAAAAATATATGTCCTAGCAGGGGCATTTTTGCAATTAAAATAAACTTCAAGAGAACTGGTGCAATTTACCCAACATAATAAACATTTATTTAATTTTAAAGACTAATTTACAATATACAAAAATGACAGGGTTTACTTTGCAAAATTTCCACCGTCACGTAGGACTACACATGAGCTGGTAAGGACCAAAGTGCAAATACATAAAACACGTAGGATTAAATGCAAAATGCCAAAATTATTTAACACTTTCACTTTTATTTAAAGGACAAAATAATAAATACAAAAATGACGGGGTAGAGTATGCAATTCACCCCATAATAGGCGTGGGCAGACGGTCTGGATTGCTTCACTTATACACGTGTCGTTCTCTCCACGCCTGATGACGGTTCGTGGATTGACGCTCGAGATTAGATCACCTCGGGCAATCCAACGGTGTTGGCGGTGCGTCATCCAATGGCTGAGACTTGGTCTAGGGCGCCTCCCCAGTTTCGACAGTATCTGCTCTCCACGAAGAACAGGGAAGAAGGGCTTCTTCCCTGACCTTCATCTTCGATTTCCTCCCTCCTCCGGCATTCTACTTCGATGGCGATTGGCTCCACGCGTCTGGGGAGGCTGTCCGCAGCTAATGGTGGCCGCACGGAGACTGTGTAGAGTCCTGGCAAGGTCGGTCAAGTTTGGAGCTCCAGGGACCTCCGTTCCTGCAAAAATCGACTCCCTTCGGAGTCCTTTGGTCCTCCAACCCTGCAAGAATGTTAAGAGCGAGAAAAAGAAGGGTCGAGGCCTTATTAGGTCGGAATGGGTAGAAAACGAGCACAATAGAGGTCTCCGGCGAGGGTGGTGGAGTTGGAGACCTGATCTTCACATCTGAGGGGGATCTGAGTGTATGGATGTGCCTGGGATGTGGGGAAAATGATAGGGAACAGAATGTGGTGGTAGGCGGGTCGGAGACAGAGTGATACACAGTGAAATCGTTTGCTGGAGCGGAGCTCCAGTGAACTACGAATCGGCTATTCTACGCTAATTTCCTAGGTTAAACCTTAAACTAAATTTATGTTCAATACGCTGATAACAAAATCTATCTAAACTAATAAGAAGCGCAGCTCAAACATGGCTTTTGACCAAGGAGCAGAGGTGGCCGCCGGAGCGCCGTTGTGGGTGCATCCCCTTCCTCCTTCAGCCGCCTCCAAGCTCCAGGGGACCTCCCACTGTGACAAGGATGCACGCTAGGCCAGAGTGGAGTGGTTTTAGGGTTCTAGGAATGACCAAATTTGGAAGAGGAGGGGGGAGGTATTATTTATACACGATGATGGCACCCTTATTTTACCGGCCTAAGTCGATGATTTGAAGCTATGTACAATGTGTACAAGGTGTGGGCGTGGATGATGATGACGGATCTGGGAGTAATTCTCGTGAAGAGATCGAAGTCGATGGATGGCTGGATCATGTACGAATGCAGAAATCATGGGGACAAGACAGTTTTGACGGGCCAAGTCTTCGGACGGAACAGTTGACCAGAGGTCAACGGTCCACAGCCTGCCATTGGTCCATGTAGATCTACTACAGGATAAAATAGCAACTTTATTTATAAAAAAATTAATTAAAAATAGTAAATGATTTTATTATTTTCGTGTATAAAATAAAAAATGTTTATTATTTGACTTAGTATTTTATTATGATTTTTATTTATTTTTTGGTGTATTTTATTAGTAGTTAATTTTTATTAGTGTATTTATAGGTATATTTGCCTGGATTTTGTACATTTTTATTTTTATTTATTATATTTTTTATTATTTTGTTATTTTATTTTATATATTTATAACTTATTTTTATGAGTATAAATATATTTTTATTTTATTTTTATGATGTTATTTGTATGTTTAAATAAA
Source organism: Ottelia alismoides (assembly GCA_037367405.1). Lineage (NCBI taxonomy): Eukaryota > Viridiplantae > Streptophyta > Magnoliopsida > Alismatales > Hydrocharitaceae > Ottelia > Ottelia alismoides. The sequence goes on along the minus strand of JAZKJV010003932.1, from coordinate 459,922 downwards.
TAAATATGTATATTCTATAGGTATATTTATAGGTACTTTACCTATGTTTTATAGACATGTTTTTATTTCAATGTATTTTGTTGAGTTTTATTTTAGTTTTTTATTTTTAATAGAATAGAAAAATATTTAGAATATTATAAAATTATAAAAGAATGAAGAATTAAATAATAAGTTTCCCCTTTTTATTTATATATAGGTATAATCATAAGTGTTTTGCGTATATAGTTACATAGACTTATTTTATTTTTTTCATTTTCTTTTTAATTTTATTCTAATTTTAACATGTAAATATGTTATAAATAATATTTACAAAATTATAAAAATATGACTTTGTAAAAATAATAAGGGATGAATAAAATGAATATTTTAATCGATAGAATGTATAATGGGGGTCAAAAACCTAACTTTCATACAATAACTCCAAAAAATATAAAACCACCACCATTAAATATCTCGTAAAAAGTTATATACAATTAGAGGTGATTTAATATGTTTTGAGATTTTATTTGAAAGATATGGGTCTGTGAAGTTTAGTTTTTGGCTTTTTATTTTGTGTATAAAATGAACATTGTATGTTAAATTTGCACTACTACCACTTGGTGGTTACGGATATTGATGGCTTCGTGGGTCGCCTCAGAATTTCATGTTTCCTTAAGGACTGGGTGAGATTGAAGATCTTCCAATGATGTAAAATTGATTTCCCGAGTCTCACTCAATAATTGCTTTAGCCAATGCCAAGAATGGCTTTCCACGAATGATGGGAGACTGTGTGAATTCTACTTGATGCTAAAAATCAATGACTGTGAAGTCCACTTTGAGCGGAGCACCTTGGAATGTAACAATGACAAAAATTGTTCCTCTTGGCCGCTTTATTGATCGATCAGCTAGTTGAACGATCTCTCTTATTTTTCTGATATGTCCGAGTTTGAGCTTATCAAATACAGAGGTCGGGAGGATATTGATTGGTGAGTCGTCATCGATTCGATCATGGGTAAATATGATATCTTTGATTCCAAAGTCAAATCTTGGCAATCTCTTCACTATGCGGCTCTTAGTTTTATTCCTCAACACCAAGGAGGTGGACATTGACAAGATATGTCCTTCAGTCTTTGTTCTTATCCTGCCTGACTTTTTCATCATTAATTTGCTCACTACAAATCCTTTAAGGTCGAGAAAGTGTTCAATAGCCTGTATCAAGGGAAGTTCAAAAATCAATCTTTTCTCTAATGCTTCCCGTAGAGCAGGATCCAAATTATTCAAATCTTCTTCAATTTCAATTTTTATGATTTTTTCTAGTTTTCCTATTTTCTGGTGTTTTCGGTGTGGTTTGTAGATGAGTTGCGTTCCCCAAATGAGGAGGAGCTTTGATGTGCTGAGTCATATTCAGAGTCAGAGTTATTCCTAGGGGAGTGATATGCAGAAATGTCACTGTCAGAGTCTTTCCTACTGGTGAACATAGTCCATGGGTTTCTGAATATCCTCAGGTTTCTCAACATTAGATCAATTTATTATATCCTCTATTTTCATATTCGAGCTACCATAGAGTGAAATTAGTCAGTCGGTTTAGTTTCTAAATTTATCCTCCGTTAATTCATACCTCTTATTTATCCTTGAAATTTCATCCTCCAAAAACTTTTCATGATCAATCATGGGAGCAATTGGTGTATGTTCTCATTTTTGAATTTAAGATTGAGTCATTTCATCTTCCATTTTCGTGTATGAGCTGAGAGGAGATCCTCTAGGAATATCCAATATATAATCATTATTTCCTGAAAATTTCTCCTAAAAAATCATGGAAGTAGTCTGCTCAATGGAAGGATTTTGTGGGAATCTGTAGGTCTCATACTCAGCATGCCGTGACTCATGCATGTAATGTTGGTCTGAGTAGAATCTACTTCCATGGTCATGACTGATCGTATCCCCAAATAATGGAGTCATACAGGGTTCATATGTGTCGATATCATTAGTTTGGTTCTCTGTATGTGTAGAATGATCGAAGGAGTGGTATTTAGGTTGGTCAATAGGGATTTGATCGTTAGGGTCAATCCAATATGGTTTATCATTAGGTGCAGATCTCTCCTTGTGGTTTGATCGGGCCATCATATTATTCTCTAAGGTCCAGTCCGGATGCATTTGTATGAATTGTGGACATGTTCCAACAAGATTGTGAGAACTGAATGAAGGCGGTTGGGTTTGGTGTCTCAGCCAATCATGAGTTTTAAAAGTGATTTGACCTTTAAATGGTTCATTAGTTTCGGCGAGAAACTACGAGTAAGGTGATTCAGTCTAAGATGGTAGTTGATCATGTGTGATAAAGGTCGGGGGAGATGGGTTATATGTAGCAGTGGTCAGAAGATGAGTGAAAATTTGTTTTGAATTCAAAGTTTGTACAAGCTTCATCCAAGGGTCCAAGTCTCCCACGAATGTTGGAGAATTCTTGATAGAAGAGGGTTTGGACGATTTGGGTATTTCCGAGACAAATTCATTTTCATAATATAGATCAGATGGGTACTCGAACCATTGTCTTGTATTTGTCAAAGGAGGTTGATGATGAATCGACATGATTGATTTCGGTCCAAGTGCACAGAATATTCACAAGAAGAAATTTTTTATCAAGGAGAGTGATGGTACAAGTGTGTGGTTTTTGATCTTCGAAATCAATTCACACACACCAATGCAAACATAAATCCAACCCTAGGTTCACCAACTCACACAATGAAGCCACAAGAGTTCGGCAAGTTATCTTTTCAATTTTAGTTGGTGATAAATTCAATCTTGGAAAAAATTTAGCGAGTTGTTAGGTGCCAAAAATTTTTAAAGACTGTCCCAAATTCTTACGACTAGTTGCATCCACTTTCAGCTAGTATGGGTGTAAGTACAGACCGTAAAATGGCTACCCGAGTTTCTTAAGGACGGAGCCTTACGCAATGTCCTTTAAACCACCCACTTTACTAAGGAAATCCGGACCGTTTACCAGCTACCTGTAGATCCTCACTGAGAAGTAGCTAACGTTTTAGAATCAGTAGTCTAAATGAAGATTTCGGAGCTGGACTCTAGCCTTAAGTGTCGTCTCTTGCTCACTCAGACAAATAAATCAATCTAAGGATGGGTTGCTCTCCCGTAAAAATTTACTATTTTATAGGTTAATTAAAGTCTTCTATATTTAGCAGTCCCAATTTTAATTAGGTGATCACTGAAAAATTAGGTGAGCACAAATACATGTCTACCGTACAGTCCCAATTTCTTTTTAAAATTATGTGATAAAATAGGAGGGAGAAATTCGGGAAAAGCTGATGCATGTGAAATAATGATGTATGCTAAGATAGAAGACTTACAGTGATTCCTCACAATCTCCATGTGGGATGCAATACAAGAATTGAAAAATTATTCTAAATGAATGCAAGCTGATTGAAAACCGCACCTAGCAGAATGTTCTACTAGACAGTAAGAGATGAGTTAAATATTTGACTAAGTTGAATGATCTAATGTGCATCTCGATTAAAGTGTAGTGTGGTTCTGGATTCTACAAGCACAAAAAATAAAATTTAAAGCTCTAATAGCCATATGGATCCCACCCTTACCGGAGAGTGAAATAGGTCACGACACACAACAGAAAAAGTTCAAGGTCTTGTTGCACACGCGAGAGTCCAAATAAATACCGCTATAACTGAGCAATTAATTACAGAAATTAAATTGCAGAAAAATAAATCCTAAACTCTACGTTCTTTCACGACTCGGATCGATTTAATTTTATGTGCGATTTTTCGGACATCGGTGAAGATGCGTCGGTTTTGTAAGAAACCACTCCATGTATGTCAGGTACCTCACAAGAAAAATAAGATAGAGAGTGTAAAAGAGTGACACAAAAATTGATAAAATAAAATAAAGAAATAAATTTTGTAAATAAAATAAATGCAGAAAAGAAGAAAAAAATGGGAAATATATAGTGACTATTCAGGGGTCAGACTACCCGAATGCGGAAAACCGAACACAAAAAATTTTTAGACAAAATCTAAGCCATTTGCCTCCCCGACAATGGTGCCATATGACAAGCCACAAAAACCTCAAGTTAATTTGCATGAATTAAGCTTTAATGTGCCGTTTTGTTGTAGGCGGGAATTCGGATCAATCAAGAAATAACCACGAGAAATTAATCGATTTTTAAGCAGTGTAGTTTTATGTTTATTTTACTTGGGCAAGTCCCATGGTCGAACTCAAGGAGGAAAAGGAACAACCTAGAATTTTTCTATCAATGTTCATGTACGGTTTTCGAGATGGTATTTTTTTATTTTTAATGTAATTTTGGGGTACACATAAAAATGAGGCCAATTTTAGGGACAAAAGCTATTTTCAATCAAACAATGTCCAAAAATTATGAAACTAGGCAAAGATGTACAATATACTGAAATGAATGCACCGTATTTTTTTTAGAATTTTAGGATGCAAGATAAATATTTTATGAATTTATGAATGCAAATAAAGTGAATTTTAATAATTAATTATAATAAATATTAAACTTATTTATTCTCAAGGGATAAAATTATCCAAGATTAATCACTAGGTGATCGAACTCAAAAAATCCTAACCTTAAAAATATGAGATTTAATATCTATTAAAAATTAAAGATTGAAATATGCAAAATGATTTTTATAGGGCAAATCATGTATGTAAATGCAATTCTTTTTGGGCACAATGTTAAAAATAATTAATACTCTAATCCATGAATTTTTCGCAATTTTCAAATCTATGGTTAATTACTTATGAATTTTGAAGCACAAGTTGGCCAAATATGCAATTTTCCAGGAGACAATTAATATTTAATAAACCACAGACCACAAAAATGTCACAAGCATGCCAAGATGTAGAGAATTAATTGAGAAACACAATACAATTTTTTAACTGATAAGATGGTGCAAAATGGTTATTCAAAATATAGAGGAAAGTCAGGATTCTAGTTTATAATAAATAGAATAAAGAACATATGCAGTAGAAGAACTTGAATATAAATACCTATCCCCAAAAGGGGATTTCTACAAAATTAGCAAGGAGTCACGTTTGTGTCATGTGACCCCTGGCTAAGGGGGCTTCTGCATGATTTGGTGAGACTGGAGGGAAGGAACTGCAATTGTTACCTCCTGCGCACGTGCTATGCACGTGAAAGGGCCTCGAGACTTCATCCTGGTGGCGCTCTGGTGTCGAAATGGAGGCGGAGGAGCGGTGGAGCCCGGCGGAGGCTCCTAGCTTCTACGAGGGAGATTCGAAGATTAGGGAAGCTGCTGATGATCGATGGTAAGCATCGGGGAAGATGAAGATGGCATGCATGGTGAAGACGGAGCGCATGGAGCTGGAGATGGTGAGCTCTGGCTGCTGGAGGCGGAGTCCTGAAGGTGAATTCGAAGCAACTGGCTATTGATGGTGAGGTGTAGAAGCTTGATGTCGGTGTCAATGGTGAGGCGCAGGCAGGAGTCAATGGAGGTGATGCGGTTGTCTGTAGAGGAGCGGTAGGAGCAGGGTTAGTAGTTGTGCTGCCGTTGGCTCGATGGTCGATGAGGACCGGAGCAAGGGCAATCGCACGGCGGAGGCACAGCATTGCAATGACCGTGAAGGGTCGGATCTTGCCATGTTGAAGAGGAAGGAGCGGGTTGTCACCACCGTTCCCCATGCATGTAAGGTCGTCGGTGGATCCTTGTGGACATGGGGGTCGGCGTAGTTAAATAACAGGAGAGAGGCAGCGATGGCTAATTAGGAATGGGTTGAAGAGGGCCAACGATGATGGAGATCGGAGGGAGGCGGCGAAAATCGATCGGGATTTCAGATTTGTGAAGGGGGAGAATCGCGGAGATTGTTGGGCGGTGCAAATTGGGAAAGGGCGGTGGAGCTCGCTGATCTGGAAGGTGATTGCGTGCAAGAAGATGGAAAGGGATCGGAGATGGATTCTATGCGATGGTCCGCCGAGATTCGTGGTGGTGCAAAAGGGGAAAGGGCGGGGGCGTTGAGGTTGGCCGCAAGGTGAGGGAGACAGAGGAAGGGGATGGCACACAGGTGTCGTCCGATCGGCCGAGAACAAACGACCCTAGTGTAGCCACGTGCTTTATTTTTTAATTTTTCAATAATATTTTTTAATATATATTTTTAATTAATTTTTTAACGAAAACAAGTATATAAAAGGGCTAAAAATGGGTGACACATGGCGGCTCCGACATCGGATAAGAAAAATCCGAAATAAATAGCAAACAATATCAGATCGAAAAATGTTCTTCATGAAAGTTCTCGTCTTGATGAGATCTACAACGTCCATGAATAGACCAAAACTAAAATCAATCAGTTACACAAAGTGATATTTTTTGGGTACTCTATGTACACTGAATACCTTGATTTTTGGGTTTTATAAATTTTTTGTCATTTTTAAACAGACAAAAATCCCAAAAAATATGATAAAATCAAAGATAAATATTTACACATTAATCTATTTTTTGAGATTTTTATTAATTAAGCTCAGTTTGGATTTGAAATTTTATGTATTTTAATAAAACTTTTATAAAAGAAAATAATGAAAAAGAAATAAAATAAAATGAGTTAATTATGTACAGAAAATAATAGGTCAAAAACCGCAAAAATACGAAATGTACAAAAGAAGCCCAAAACCCAAATTTAACATATGAGCTCTAATTCACATGAACATGATCTTGTTTTGAAGGTATTTGAATGTACATTAGTTCAAAAATGAGTAGGATCAAATGGGACACTGGTTGAGGAAGATATCAATGTTTTAGTCCAAAAATTCTGTAACTAGGGTTTGGGTTTTTGGGCCATTTATTTAGGTTAATTATTTTTTTTGTATTTTCATTTATCATGTTAGTGATACGTACACAATGAGGTGGTTTCAGGTCGTTTGGAGTTAGCATGAATTAATTAAAATTCAGGGGATTTAGGCTATTTTACAGGTCATTTTGGCTAGGATTTTGTGCAATAATGTGTGATAAAATGCCATTCTTATCAATACATGCATGAATGCTAAATAAAGAAATACCAATGAATTTTAGGGATTTGAGCTTAATTAATCATTTTCAGAGTGTTGAATTTGAGATTCATCAAGCACACCGGTGCTCGGCGAAACAGACCCCAATAAGAGTCAAGTGTCCAAGAAGAGTCCAGAGTCTAGAATTATTATGCCAATAATAAAAAGTCTTCTAAAAAGGAAACTGACTACCTACTCTATCTAACACTAATCCCTAGTTGTCCTCCTACTCCTCCTCGGGTGACGGTTTCCTCCAAAGTGTCCTTGGGCGGTTCCTCGCACAAAAAGTGAAATAGAAATATGTCAAAAAACAGTTATAACAAATATAGATAAAAATAAACAAAAAGCTGAAAAGCAACTACTAAGTTGTGCTCCCCGGCAACGACGCCATTGTGACGAGCGTGCCCCGCAACACGGGTTAGGGAGTCAGATAATCAAAAGGTCGTTGCGACCCGGATCACAAGGCCAATGCCCAATCCAGAAAAAGATAGAGAACCACACAAATAAGATCAAACAGATAAATCAATCAAATCACGAAAATATGTATGCGGTCTCCAGTATTTATTTTAACCTAGTATAGCAACCAGGGTCGAACTCAAGGAGCACGAGAAATCCTACGAAGTAGTTGATATTCAGAAATTAAAATGCATATTTTTATGGATTTTAATTTTGCAATTTTTGTATATTTTTTAAATTAAAAGATAAAATCAAACAAAAAGGAAATAAGACTCTCAATCAAACTTTTTTGAATTTTTAGTTAAGACTAAAAATGCTCAAAAATCAAGATAAAAACATTTTTGGGTTTTCCTAATATTAAAGTGTTTTTGGTAAATTTTCCAGGGTTTTCTAATTTGTATGAGATTTTATTAAAAATCACATAACAGCTACAATTGCAATTAGTGCACAATAAGGACAATATTGAAATTAAAAATACTTGAAGTGCTTAATTTCCTAGGGAGCACTTTTACCAGAAAGTAAATAGAAAGGGATATAAATAGGAACTGAAATTGTATTTTTTTATATTTTTCTAGAATTTTTATGATTTTTAGAAGTTGTTGAATCTATTGTAATTTTTAAGGTTTTTATAAGGGTTTTTCAAACAAAAATGCTACTGAAAGTAAAGCACATCATTCACAGATTTTTTGGAATTTCTTAAAGAGATTTTTTCTAATTTTTATGTATTTTATGAAATAGATGAGATTATTTTTAAGGCTTTTTTATTTTTAGATGGAAAGTGGTGGAGCTCACAGGGTCGTTCGTGACCGACGAAAGAGGCAGAGGACGCGGGCGCAGCTGTTGCAACCCTACAGGAGGCAAAGGATGCGACGTAGGTGCACGCACCGTGGGAGAGGCAGATACGTGGTCACATGCTAGGCACGTGACCGGGCAGAAGGAGGAGGTGCCACGTAGCGTGCTCGGGAGCGGCCACGTGGTAGGTTATTTATGATAATTCAAATAAAATAAAATAATAAATAGATATATAAAATAAAATAAAGTAATTATAAAAAAATGGGTGACACGTGGCAGATCTAGGAGCGGCCACGTGTCGCTCCTAGAAAATTCAAAAAGTAAATGTAAATAAAAATAAAAAAGAAATAACAAAAAAAGGTCAAATCAAAAAGTGGTCAACATGAATGTTGCTTGTCCCGATGAGATCTACAACTTCCGTGGAGGACTGAAAATCAAAGAAAGTCATATGCACAAAACATATTTTTGGGTGGTATCTTGTAGGTATAAAATACTGTATTTTTTACTTTTGCATTTTTTGTCATTTTTAAATAAGATAAAAATCAAAATAAAATTAGAAAAAATATATATAAGATATTTACAACTTAATCAAATTTTTTGGATTTTTAATAATAATCAAAATAAAAATACAAAAATGGAGGGTAATTTGGTCCATATGTACAATATACAATAGGGGCTCAAAATCTAAGTTTCACATACGAACTCCAATTTTTATGAAATTAGTCTCGTTTTGAAGGTCTATGAATGTATATTACTTTAAAAGTGAGTATACCTAAATCGGATACCATATGAGAGAGATATGCACATTTTAACGTTCATAGTCTCAAACTTGGATTTGGATTTTATTGGATAATTTTACAAGTTAGTATTTTTGATATTTTTCCTTTATTAGTGTTTGTAATATATATATACTATAGAGTTGATTTTATTGGATTTGGAGTTAGTATAAAATATACACAAATAGGTTACTTTAGCTAATATACAGGTGAATATTTACAAGTGAATTTGGCTCCTTATTTAATGCAAATATGAATGTTAAAATGCAGATATTATTTACACACACATGAATGATAATTATGCGTAATAAATGGAGAAATGCAGCTAATTACTCGGAAACAAAGCTCTATTTTAAATTTTTAGAGTGATGAATCACAGATTCATCAACCCCCTATACTTAAACCTTACTCATCCCTGAGCAACAAAATGAAATGCAAAAGTGAAATGATTTTGGGTTCCATACCAAGGTCATGAACAAAAGGTGAAAATTGATATTGACTCGACCTTTGGATTAATAATGTGGCAGAACCATATTGGGAATTGAATTTAAGACCTAACAGGCTTTAAGTTCCACAAGTATCCTATTCAAGACGCCTCAACAATCAGGTCAGAATAAATCCTCATACGCAAATTATGATGACCATGAATCTTACTTGTACTGTGTAAGTGAAATATAGATCCCCACATCAGAAATGGCAAAGAACCAGCCTCCTTTAACAAGGTAACTCTAATTCCCTGGTCTAACAACTCTCTCCACGAGGAGCGAGGTATTCCCTTCTAAGTTCAAGCGTAACCAGCTCAAGAAGAGGTGGTAGAGAGAAGAATGGATGGTGGCCAGTGTAGCTACCTATCCTAGGATGCTTGACCAGTGTAGCCAAGTCATCCAGCTGCAAGCTTTGAAACTCTTCTTATTTTTCTATACTTGTATATAAACTCTGGCATGCATTTCACTTTTCAATCAGGCTTGCCCACTTTTGGAGATTCTGCATTTTTTCATTTTCAATTTCCTTTTTTTTGACATATATACAAGGTGCAACATGTACATAAGGAGTTTTTTTTCTTGAGACAGTAGACTATCCCTCTTTTGAAGAATTATTGCAACCCACAGCATCCCTTCGTTAGACGTCAACGCCACCAGACTTGGTTGAGATGCACTACCCTCCTTAGAGAAGGATGGATGTTTCCACCTGTGTGCTACTCCAAGCTAAAGGATTCTACCCCCTCACCACCTAATCAATGAAGAGCTACGTGCATGGAGCTTTTCCAAGTTAGGTCACTATCTAAAAGAAGCGTGTGTTTGTGTGTATGAAATATTCTATTTAGATTAATCAAGATTACATGTGAACATAGACTTGCGGACTAAAAGAATTAAGTCAATTCGACCAGAAAAATCTTAACTCCAGTTCCTATAAGGTTCCTCTGAAATTAGGTATATTAAGGTCAAATCAAATCCATCCTCGACATGTATTCATAACTTGGTTGAAGACCCGCTAACTTTTCACTTTGCATATGCTAAATATGCAGATGAGATGTAGATGACATGATATGTAGATGAAGTGCAAGACACTTTTTTTTGGTATACCTCCTATTTTACAAAAGTATTATTTTACACTTATTTTTACAAAATTATATAGTATACATACTATACAACTATAAATGTATTTTATAAAAAGATTTTTTACCAATTTTACCCATCCCATAATTATTTATAATATATACACAAAAATGCAGAAATACATGAAAATACTAGCTATGGATAAAGTATATATGTAATATATGCACGCCCCCTATACTTAGTGTGTGCTATGTCCTCAGAACACGAGAAGCAAGGAAAAAGACATAGCTCGTGCAAAGTGTAGGAGAGATAAAATATCAAAAACGTATAGAAGTTGTCCCGCCCCCCTATACTTAGGATCTGGCAGCCTAAGTGTAGAAGAAGATCAAAAATGGTGTGGGTGAGGTTAAGAGGGAAAATGGATGAGTATATATACATGATGGGCATCGGTCCCCCCCATACTTGGTCTCTGATCAACCTAAGTCTAGGACAGGAATGAGTGTGAGAATCGATGAAATCTGGAGAATGTACAGAGAATAGTGAAGAGACTCGTGTCACTCTCCCCCCATATTTAGGATCTGGTCATCCTAAGTATAGACATAAAATGAAACGAGATGGAGCTGGGACGAGTGAGTCGAATCACTGGGGAGGGAGGGAAAGAAAATATTACCAAGGAGGAGTGAGAATATACAGATAGATTGTGATCTGAATCTTTTTGATGTTGCAGATGGTGATAGGTCAATGTTGCAAGGCTTCATGTGTGGCTCTATGTGTGTCTTCTGAGTTTGCCTCATGCATGAAAACAATCTCCTCAATACGGACTAACTATTTAATTGGTTCGACAAAGTGTTTCAGCAGTTGTCCATTCACTAGGGACATCTGTGCTCCATCTGTAAGATCTGAGATCTCTACACATCCATTGCCATGCACATCACATACTATGAATGGACTCGTCCATTTAGATTTGAGCTTCCCGTGAAAAACCTTCAGCCTTGCATTAAACAACCATACTTTCTATCAAGGAACAAAGGTTTTTAGTCTGATAAATCTATCGTGCCAATGGTTTAGATCTCCACAAGTTCATTCAGATCCATCTCTCTTTGTTTCTGCCCTAGGTGTGTGTTCCAATTGACCTTCTTGATTGCCCATTCTGATTTATGCACTAACTCTGCAGGCAAGTGGCATGGCTTCCCAAATACAAATTCTAAATGGGGAGGTTCCCAATGGTGTCTTGTAAGATGTCCTGTAAGCCCAAAGGACTTGGTCCAAGATCTGAGATAATTCCTTCATGTCTGGGCAGACAAGCTTCTGCAATATAGTCTTAACCTCCCTATTCGACACCTCTGCCATGCCATTGCTCTGTGGGTGGTAAAGACTAACGACACGATGCTCGATGTAGTAATCCTTCACAAGTCTCTTTACATCTCTATTAACAAAATGGATACCCCCATCGGATATCAACACTTTGGGGGTCCAGAACCTAGAAATGATATGATCTCTGATAAATTTACACACAGTCCTGTTGTCTGTGGCTCGGGTCGGGATAGCATCCACCCACCTTGACAAATAATCCATCGCAAGAAGGATATACTCAAAATCATGGCTAACTGGAAATGGGCCCATGAAGTCGATGCCTCATGCGTCAAAGACATCACAAATGATGGCAGGCTGCATTGGCATCTCATCTTTGGAACCAACGGTTCCTCCCATTCACTGGCATACTGGGCACGACTTCACAAAGGTGAGAGCATCACGAAACTGAGTCGACCAGTATAAGCCTCACTGTAATACCTTTACTGCGGCCCTCTTGCACGAGTGGTGTCCTCCTGCCTCCAGACTATGGCAAAACGTAAGGACACGTTGGTATTCCTCCTGAGGAATACACCTCCTCCAGATACAATCCGATCCTTCAACAAAAAGGATCGGATCTTCCCAATGGTAATGTCTCGAATCCAACTTGATTCGGTCTATGCTGCTCCTGGGTCAATCTTCGGGAACTTTCTTCGAGACAAGATAGTTCACTATATTGGCGTACCATGGGAATGATTCGATAACAAAAACCAGCTCATCATGAAAGGAGTCTCGAATAGGTGTATCATCAAAAGTATCAAGAGTTTCAAGACGGGAGACGTGATCAGCCACTACATTCTTCTTTCCAGGTTTATCTCTGATTTCTAAGTCAAACTCCTTGATAAGTAAAACCCATCTAGAAGACGTGCCTTTGCATCCTTCTTTTCCATGAGGTATCGTAGTCTTGTATGATCTGTGAGCACAATCACCTTAGATCTGATGGGATGAGATCTGAACTTATCCAAGGCAAACACTACTGCAAGCATCTCTTTTTCGATAACTATGTAGTTACGTTGAGAGGTATCAAGCACTTTGCTTGCATAGTATATAGAAAACTGGACACCATCCCGCCTCTGCCCTAACACAGCCCCAATAGAAAAATATGAGGCGTCCGTCATGATCTCAAATGGAAGAGACCAATCTGGGGCTTGTCGGATCAGGGTGTCCATGATCATCCCTTGAAGTAGCTTAAATGCATCAAGACATTTATGATCAACAATAAACTCCATGTCTTAGCCTAAAAGCTCAGTTAGCGGTAGGGCAATCTTTGAAAAATCTTTGATGAATCTCCTATAAAATCCAACATGCCCGAGGAATGACCACAATTATTTTACATTGTTTGGTGGTTGGACTCGTCTGATCACGTCCACCTTGGAAGGGTCAACCTTCATTCCTCTCTTGGAGATGACATGCCCCAACACAATGCCCTCCGTCGCCATGAAGTGACTTTTCTCCCAGGAGAGCACCAGATTGACCTCACATATCTTTTGAGGACTCGGTCCAAATTTCTCAGATATGAATCGAAGGAATCACCGTGGACTGAAAAGTCATCCATGAATACTTCTAAGAATTCACTGACCATCTCGGAAAATACAGCAATCATGCACCTTTAAAATGTACCAGGAGCATCGAATAACCCAAGGGCATACACCTGAAAGCATAAGTACCAAAGGGACATGTGAATGTGGTTTTATCATTTCCTCAAGAGCAATAGCTACTTAATTGTAGCCCGAGAACCCGTCTAAGAAACATAAGAATTATTTTCCCTCTAATCTTTCTAAGATCTGATTGATAAATGGTAAGGGTAAATGATCCTTTCTCGTCGCATCATTCAAGCGTCTGTAATCCACACAGACATGCTACGACGTAGGTACTCGTGTCACAATTTCCTCTCCATCCTCATTGGTGGTCGTTTGAATTCCTTACTTCTTCTAGACAACATGAATAGGTGCCACCCACTTGGAATCGGAGATGGGATAAATAAAACCTGCACTGCACCATTTCTCAATTTCTTTCTTCACTATCTCTCGTAAATTTGGATTCAACATGTGTTGGAATTCACGAGAGGGTTTAGCTTCATTCTCAAGGTAGATATGATGCGAACACACATGGAGATCGGAGATGCTCCAGCCTATCGCCTTACGATTTTTTTCCAAGATCTTTAGCAAGCAAGATTCATGCTCCTCAGTCAATCCCGAACTGATGATGATCGGAAACTTCCTCTCTTGTCCCGTAAGGAAGACATATTTTAGGTTTGTGGGTAATGGTTTGAGATTAGGTAAAGTGTGGTCATCGAGAAAATCTGGCTCAATCAATTCTGGATCTGTGCTGGTAGTAGTTGGATCTGTCTCTGAAGTGACTACCACTAATTGACTCGACTCTAGATTCGGATCGTCAAAAGTATCCAAGCAATTGGAGAAAGCTACGTCCGACTCATCATCCTCATCTTCTGATTGTCCTAAAGAAGGAAGGACTAACATGCCCAGCTGGGCCTCTATGTCATCGAAGATGTAGGGGGATGCACTCCCTGTATGATCTGCACTTTGTTCGTTCCTAAGGATCTCGCAAACATTCTCATGTACAAGATTCTCTCCAGAGGAGATGGACTCATCTGTGCTAGTAGGGTTCTGTCTCCATGATCCAATGGTGTCTACATGGACACAATCTTCTTCTGATGAAGTGTACTCGGTGCTTGATTCAGAATCTGGCCTTTGCCACCTTGTCTGCTTCATCTCAGTTCCTCATCTCCGCCTGGAGTTTGGAACTGGATTTTCCTGACCTTATAATCAAATAAGGCCCCTGCTGTTCTAAGGAAGGGCCTTCCAAGAATCATCTGAGAATCTCTCCAATTTCGAGGGATATCCATGTCAAGGACTGTAAAGTCCACATGTAATCCCTCCCTTGACATTGATGATATTGTTCCTCAATTCTCCCTTGGACCTCTTAGTGGATTTGTCTGCAAACTGAAGTAAAGCTCTGGATTTATTAAGAGGTCCTAGATTTAGCCCTCATATAGGATTGTTGGCATCAGATTATTTGAGGATCCATTATCCAGGAGAGTGCCTGCAAACGCAGTGTCATCGACATGACTCACCACATAATGGGCACCCATGTCCCTTCGTGTCCTTGGAAACGCATTCTGGATGGCCCAAGTAGTGGCTACTAACAAAACGTGCTTCTCAACACGGCTTCTTATTTTCATGCTGACACTAGTAGGTGTGCATCTCATCTTAAGATATTTCTGAAATACAGTTGTCATATCCACATAGTTATTAAAGGGGATTGTGACCTTGATATATTTGTTGCAAAACTCAGCCATCTCAGGGTCATCCTTTTGCATTTTTTTAGGTTTCTTCTTTCCACCCTTAAGGGCACGGAGAAAGGGATTAGTGAAGACAACTCAGATTTTGAAACTAAAATGTTTTCATTAAAATGGGAAACTGAGTTCTGTACAGGACTAGAACTCTGACTCTGACTTTGACTGGAAAGAAATTCATGAAACGAAACAAGTGGTGCATCTACTGCTACTCCTGATGCGTCCTCCTCATATGGAGGTGCGGGATGTTCATCAAGCCCGCTTGATTCATTGTCAGTGCTCCTCTCCATCTTTTTGTTATTTTTGCTTTGGTGTTTTAAGGACTTTGAAATCCTCTTATTCTGCTGTTAAGGTGAGGGTAGTGGTGATGCTGCTCCTCTGTCTCCAAGTTCTCCTCTTGTAGAGACTTGGTGGCATCTTCCTCATGTACTCGTGCACGATCAGGTATGGTCATGGTCCTTCTGCTCCTGAGAGACATGTGATTAATATATCATACAAAAGGATCTCATGTTCAGATAGAGAATACTCTAAATAATATACCCAATCTCATGGTTGATGCTGATCCTAATTCAGGCTATTGGGGTTGGCTTGAACTTAGGTGGGAATTGGGGTCCTTGGTGCCATCTGTTGATTCTGTGGCGTGAGATACAATTTAGATCTGTTCTTATGTCATGGTAATCATTCTTCATCTGCTGAACCCTATCAGTCAAAGTCTGGATGGCCAAGGTGAGGGACCCCAAATCACTAGTGGGTGGGGTCTATTGTTGTTGACTAAAGGATGAGTGATTCTGCTATCTATATTGGCCCTATTGGCCTGGTTGGTATCGCTGTGGGTGGGACTGTGAGGTGTAAGGTGGTGGGGGGTCCTGTTGGCCCGAGTGGAATGTGCGTTGATGCTGGTGTTGCTGAGGCTGGTATCCTTGTCCTTGTCGGGACTGCACAAAACACGATGTGGGGACGGAGCTAGTTTCCTAGTAAGCTAGGGGGTCGGTGTGGCTGACCATTCCCTATCTCCGATTATCTGTCGACGGGGTCATGGTTTTACCACAGCCTGTTGATCTCAAACACCCGTGGAGGCTCCTCGTAGACTGACTCCACCTATGGGGGTGTGTGCTTCTCCTATTGAGTGTATTGCTGATCATCAACCCAACTGCTCTGAGGCCCCTGTACATGCTCCTGTACTAGGTGAACTCAATGTACAGGTATAGGTGGTGCAGAAGGGGTAGGTATTCGTATCTTGGCTACCTTCTCAGTCAATTCCTCTACTTATTTCGGCAATCGTAAAAGCGCCTCAAGGTCAGTGACCCTTTTGTGGAACTGTTCTACCATGGTGAGTTTATCAGCTATTATCCCCACGCTAGAGATTAGGTAATCTGTCAGATCTGTTGCAATCCTCCTAGGTGTCTCATTAGATACTCTTAAGGGAGACACCTGATAGGCCCTTGTGGCCTGAGATCTGCATGTTTCACCCATTTGCTCTAGGATCTTCCACATATCATCTTTGTTCTTATTCAGATAGCTACCTCCATAGGCTGCACTCACTAACCCCTGCATTTCAGGGGTCATACCACAGAACAAGGTTTGTACTAAAATCACCTTGGTAATGCCATGGCAAGGGCATTTCTTTATCAAGTCATTGAATCTATCCCAAGCTTCACGGAATGGTTTGTGAGGACCATGGGAAAAGCTAGCAATCTTTATCCTTATATGGTTAGTCCTACTGAGCGTGTAGAACTTCTTCAGAAATAAATCTTTGAATTGCCTCTAGGTCGTACATCAAACCTCAAGATTCTTCAACCAATGGGCAACCTTATCTCCTAAGGCAAACAGGGTATCATTTAGCCTGATGTAATCTTGTCCAGCTCTAGGATGGCTAAGGTTGTTACACACCAACTCGGAGTTTCTCAAGAAAGCATATGGTTCTTCTGTTGTATTTACATTAAACTTCGGTAGTAGCCCAAGGAAATGGGGCTTCAACTCAAATGCCTCTGTGGGTACCTCAGGTACGAGCCAACCATGTATCTTATTCTCAGCAGGATTATAGGCATCTACCATCGATCTATTTATTCCACCAGCCTTAATCACATATCCCATCCTAGCTATAAGATCTGCATTCAGCTGCTCAGCTCTAGTGAAATGAGCAAGGACTTGATGCATAGGGTCATCTCTGTGTTCCTCTTCATCTGGGTTTTTCTTAGGCATCTTGGTGTCGGGTTCGTCCTCTTCACCTAGATAAATAATGTGGTCTACGTTAGAGGATGTTGTAATGAAGACATTTTCACCGAGGCGAAGGTCTTCCTTGGTGAGATGAGAGGAAAGAAAAGGGATGGTTTGAGGGTGACCATCCTGAGAGTGAGAAATCCCGAATTCAAGAGGGTCATGAGCTCGGGTTGGCCCAAGTTGTGCTCGTGCCGATGAAGACGCGCTTCGTGAGGGGTTCAATGAGAGATTCGTGAAGCCTGAGTAAATATCCCCTCATTCAGTCATATTCGATGGCAAAAAGAATCGGGAGCACAAGTGTGTAAAGATAGGATTTGACTCCTACCTAAAGCAATAAATTGAATCACAAACCCTAATTTCACACTCAACACGGTGAAGGACCCAAAGACGGGTCCGATTAATCTGGTTGATTTTAAGCATGATTTTCAAGCAATTAGCAAGGATTACATGATGGCCTATAGGGAAGTCAGCTCAATGCCAGATGCGTCTCCCATGTTTAACCTGTCTCCTAAGATACCAACGCCCTTCCTCCCTTAGCTCCTATCACTGGCTTACTTGGTTAATGTCGATGAAGTTTAGGGACCTAGCCCTATCTACCTACTGAAGTAGGCGAAGGCTGACAAGGCTTATCACTTCACCATGCAGGGTTACTAGCAACTTGTCACGTCGCACCACTGCTTCACCCATATCTACTTGCTAAGGCAAGCGGTGCTGCTTGGTGCTGGTCAGTTGAACTTCGAATACTTCAACCTGTGATATTCACTAAGAGCGGGGTACGTTGATATGGAAGGCAGGGATTTAGGCTCTATATTAGTGTGTACACACACTCTCTGTACCCTCACTCATCCTGAAATCAAGGTCGAGGTTATTCTCCCGCAAACAGAATTTACAGTTTTATGTTGATTTTTTTGGTCAACTCGTTTAGCAATCCCGATTTTAAGTTAGATGACCACTTAAGTAGTCCAATACACAAGGCACGCTTATCGTCTAGTCTCAATTTCCTTTAATCCGAAGTTGTAACACCAAGGGAGAGAAAGTCAAGAAAAGTCGATGCAATGAAAATCAATGATGCATGCCCAATTTAGAAGACTTACAGCGATCCTTGCACTCTACATGCAGGATGCAAAATAGAATTGAAAATTTTTTTATACTAAATGAACGCAGGCGATGAAAAGTCGTTCCTAGACAGGAAGTTCTATTAGCGAGTGAAGAACGGGTTTAAATTTGGCTACAGTCATGCGGTCTAAGTGTGCCTTTTAATGGTGAAGTGTGGTCCTAGTTACTTGTTGAAGCGAGAAAATCAAGCGGTCGTACAGTTTCACAAGGCGAAACCACAGTCGATGCAGTGACCGCTCAAAAATCATGATTCAAACAACAATTAACCCACAACGATCAAATAAGGAAATGAAGGTGAATGTGGAGTTAAAATTTATTATAACTCTACAACAAAGATGTGTATAGTGCAAGTATGTGTAGAGGTCGAACACAGGGAGCAGACAGGTAGAACGGGGCAAAATTGCTCAAAAGTGTAATTGTGATCAAGTTGTCTATTAATGCTATTTTTTGTGGGTTTTTAATTTTATATGTTTTTATTTAATTTTTAAGTTTATATTTTTGTATCTTGATTTTTAATTTTCTAATTTTTTTAATTTTATATTTTATATTTTTCTATTTTCTTTTTCAATATTGGAATGTATAAGCTATATAATGAAAGGGAGAAAGAGGTATTTATAAAAAAATATAAAAATGTTCAAAAATTAGCAAATAAAATATTTTTTGTCTTTTTATGATTTTATACTATTTTTGTGATTTTTAGGTATTTTTCAAAGTATTTTTGGTTTTTTTAAATACTGAAATAAGAGAAAACAGTGAATAAAATACAATGCTAAAACTAAAATGGAGAAATAAAATAGAAAACAGTAGCAAAAATTATCCAAATTAATTTTCACTTGAAGATAATAAAGTCAAGAAAATTCAGAGACAAAGATGGTATATTTAGGAATTTTTATGGGTTTTTAATATTTTTTGGGAGGTTTTTGGTGTTTTGTAATTTTTAGGAGTTTTGCTTTGTAATTTTTAGTGAATTTTGGATTGAAGTTAAAACACACTAAACGAAACAAAATATATTTTTTTGGGCTTTTTCTGAAGTGTTTTTATATTTTTTATGGATTTTATAATGCAAACTGTGCTGAAAATAACTATTTTTGATTTTTAATAAATATTAAAATGCAATAATTATGGAAAATAAAAATATGATGTTAAACTACTATGAAACAGAGACCTACTGTGATTTTTGGGGCTTTTTGGGGTTTTATAGACGCATGCAAAAAATACAAGAAGCAAAGAGAAAATGCATGTTCACAGGGATATTTTGGTAATTAGTCAAGAATCTAGGGGCCAAAATGCAAGTTTTCTCAAAATATATAACGCAATAAACAATTTCCTGGATTGAAATTATTTTCCAAAAGGCGCAAGGCCATAACTGCAAAAACGCCAGGGTCTCATGCACAAAGCGTGTGACCTGGCAAGGGCTTTTTTCGTAATATTCGAAAATCCAGGGGTCCAAACACAAATTTCAGAGAAAGTTAACAATGCAAGTGAATGTTTCAGATCTAAACTTTAATATGCAAAAACCCTTGGTGTTTCCTCGCAAAAAGCCTAGACGCACGTGCAAAGCATGTGCGCCGGGCGAGGACAAAAAGGCACTATTACAACATAAGGGGGGCAGTGTTGCAAATGTTTCAAAAGTTTTAAATAGCAGACGGAAGTTTTAAACTAAAATACTAAATCCAAAATCGGTCGAGGTTAAGTCGCAAATTACCCAAGCCTTGCGCTGACGAACGGTAGATCCTGCGCCACTCAAGCCACGTGTCGCGCGCACGGGAGCCGATACCCCTTCAGTTCGACAGCTCAGATTAGACGCTGGACGGACGATCGACGGCTGGAGGGCTGCAAGATCCGACTGTGCCTGTAGTCTGGCAAGAACCGAGGAAGATCCACGGTGCACGGCGAAGGGGGAAGAACAGCGGAAGAAACACGCCCGTGGCACGTTGGAAATCGATGGAGCTTCAGCTTCCGACCTCTTCGACCTGCGCTGGTAGAATAGGCGGACACCTGAGCCCCTGGCGAAACTCCAAGGGTCCTTCAACAGGCTCCGGAGACCCTTGGAAGATCTTAGGAGGTCACGTGGGCTCCGGCGAAACTGGGGGGTTGTCCGTGATGATTTTCGAGACCCAAAGGTCTCCGTCGAGTCCTGCAAATGACAAGAGAGTACACAGCAGCAAAAAGGGGGGCAAGACTCAGCTTTTATTGGCGGAAGGGCGGTGATGGAGCGGTGGAACGGTGGCGGCCAGAGCTCAAGGGCTCCGGCGGGGTATCGGGATGGAAATTTCGAGCTAAAGTGGCAAATGAAATTCGCAAAACGCAAGTTAGACTAAGATCTGGACCTATAGCTAAATACGAGCAAAGAAAGGAAACGAAAAACAACAAGAAACGTGACCTCAAGGGCGAAGATGCCCAAGGTGGGTAGCTCACAGCATACGCCGGAGATGGAGGTTGGAGCGCTTCCTCGACCTCGCCTAACGCCTCGTTACTCGGACGGAGGCGAGGCTGTCACCCTCGCCGGTCCAGGGCACTAGTCGCAGGAGAAGGGTGTGGCCAAAAGAAGGTTCAACGGACCAAGGAGGGTTTTGGGGATTTTTGAATAGATAGTCGTGGCGGGATATTCAAGGAGAGATCACGGGCGAATCTTCGACTCAATCGTCAAACCAATGCCTGGGCGTGTATCCTTGGTAGTAGGGCTACAAAACTCGTGAAGACATCGACCTCAAACGGCCTTGAAAAAATCACAAAAATCGGCCAAAAATCAGTTCTAACGATCTAACAGAGGATGGTCAGACAGTTGACCCGTGGTCAACTGTCCAGACCACCTGGTTGGTCCACGAGTACCAACCAGGAAAAACCTCTAAAAAAATATTTATAAAATCATTTTAAAGTAGTAAATAATATTATTTTATTTAGGTTATAAATAAAAAATGTTTATAATTTTATAAATTATTTTATTATGATTTTTAATTATTTTTATGAAATGTATTTTTACAAGTTTAGATTTATGCCCTTTATAGGTATCTCTACCATTATTTTATTTTTAATTTGTATATTTAATTTATTTATTTTTGTTTATTATTTTATATATTTATAAATTATTTTTATACACTTAAATATATTTTTATTTTATTTTTCTGAAGTATTTTATACACTTAATAAAATAAAAGTGTTATTTGTATAGGTATAGATACAGGTATTATATCTATGTATTATAATATATACAAGTATTTTAATTAGAGTTTTCTTTGCATTTTTATTCTGATTTTAATGCACATAATTATTATAAATATTAATTACAAAATTATAAAAATATAAAATTATAAAAATAATGAATAAAGATTAAATTGAATATTTTATTCTGTACACTTATACTATAGGGGTCCAAAACTCAACTTTCAAACCGTAGCTCCGCCAAATGCGAAACCACCGCCATTAAATAGCTTATTTTGAATTATATACTATTAAAGGTGAGTTTGATGCATTTGGAGTTTTCATTTGTGAGATACGGGTCTGGGAAGTTGGGATTCTGGAATTTTATTCAGACCATAACTTTTTATCTGTACATTATTTTCCAGTAAAATCAATTTTGTATTTTTCTTTATAAAATTATCTACAACTTTCTTGTACAAAGTTTCTTTATTTGAGGTATAAAAAGTGTAACCAAAAATAGGTCCCAAAATGAATAAAGAATGAATAAAATAAAAGGAATTTTATTGGTATTTTTTGCCCTTATCTCCCCCTACATTATTCCTTGTCGACCTAGTCATCGAGATGCCTAGGTCTCGGGGTTTCGGGTCATAAAATATTTACAATATTTTATTATTTTTCTTTTCTTTTCTTTATTCTATAATTTTGGCATTAAAAATCGCATTTTATACAATATTTACACACATATAAATGAATGCTAAAATGCATGAATTAAGCCTATTTACACGCATTTACTAGGTTTTTAAGGCCAAAATGATAGAATAAAGATGATGAAACGTAGATTCATCAGTACTACGAGCACAAACAGTCATAGTAAGCTCTAAGTGTCACGAGTGCAGGTTCTATTCTACGTCAAGCAACCAAACAACACAAAGAGTCTTTTTATTCAGTTATACACACGAGAACCCAAATGGGAACCGCTTTAAATGCAAACTTTTTTACAAATTCTCTCGAAGCTGCTTGGTTTAATTCAATGTGGTTTCTTCGACTCACTTAACGAGTTGCCTATGATGCCTCATATTCCTCGCACAAAAAAACAGTGGTCATAGAGAACGATACAAAATAAAGAAAATAAATAACAAAAAAGCTGGAAAATCGAGAAATATTAATAAGAAGAACTGGGGATCAGACTATCCGGGGATGAAAAACCCAAAATCTAGAATTTCTAAAAATTAACCAAAGTTGTGCCTCCCCGGCAACGGTACCATTTGAAAAACCTGAAATTTACCCTTTTAATTCAATCGGAATTAATGATTAAATTGTGTGTCCGTTCGTTGCAGTCGGGTAAAATTTGGATTTATCAAAAACCACTAAACTAATATATCAATTAATAGAAAGCAACAAATTTTTTACTTGAGCAAGCCCAAGGTCAAACTCATGGAGGCAACTTTCTTCTTAGATTTATATAAAGTCGATCTAGATGCTAGGTTTTCTAATAAGAATATTTTAGGTATTTTTAAATGCAATAAATGAATGCAAGTGCAATTTCAGACTAGTCCAAGGGCTAAATATAAATTTAGATCAAATCCCTTCCAAACATCCTCAAACTTAGCCAGAAGATGAATAATGATGAAATTAAGCTACTGCAATTTTTTTGGAATTTTCTGACTCTATATGAATTAATTACGAATTAAATATGAATGCAGGGTGACTTACGCAAATTTAATTTTTTTAATAAATACCAAACGTCAATATTTTTTAGAAAATAATTTGTCCTAAATAGGTCTATGTGAGAAATATCTACAACATTTTTTAAGACCTAAAAATACTAAGTGAAAAATTAATTAAAAATTAATTATATAAATCACCAGTTAATTTATTAAGACCTAGTTACGCGTACAAATGTGATGATTTTTGGGCACAAAGTAGGAAACACTAAAATCTAATTATTGCAAATTTTCTGGAATTTTTGGAGCAATAGATAATTTAATATTATGTAAAGTTCATAGAGGGAAAATTATGTTATGTTTCACAAAATTAATTATATTAAATAAATTATAGCTCATAAAAATTCAATCAAATATACATAATGATCAACATCAGTAGTTCTACAATGAGTGATTTTTGGAAATAATAAAATGATTGAAATGAACGTTCAAATAAATTGTGAATGCAATATAAAATTTAAAATTGAGTAAAGAAAATATCCTGACTTGACTAAAATGCAGTTACATATACCCGCGGGGTATTATTGCAATTTTCCCGGGGTACGCGTGCATCGCACGTGCTCTCTAGCTGGCGGGACTACGGGCGTGAACAGTTGGATCTCCAAGGGGCCTTGCGTAGATTATCGCCCCAATGCACGTGTTGCTCTCCTGAGGGTAAGGTTCCTGGGGGGGGGGGGGGGGGGTGGTGCGGGCTGATGTATCTGTGTCGCTCGATGGAAATCGAGCAGTGCTTGTACGTCACGTCTAAACTGAAGGAGGGAAGGGGTGATGGTGGTGAAGGCGGACACGTGTGGTGGCGCGGTTGACCTGTGGGGGAAGTACGCAATGGTCTGACGGAGAGGACACGGTGGTGATGCAGACTGCGTCGAGGGTGAAAGGTCGGCACACGACCTTGACCGGTGGAGATGCTTCATCAATGGCGGTGCGGCTGGCAGGTCGAAGGACGTCCCACAAACTTGGTGACGAGCGGTGGTGAGAAGTGGTGCCGCCGGTGACCGTACGATGCTTCGTCGATGGTGATGAAGGCGTTCGGGGGAGATGGCGGTGAAGGCAGAAGCAAGATGCGGTTGGCGGTGGAGAGTGCGTCAAGGGTGATTCGAGGTGGCCCGCGGGCTGCAGATCCAAGACGAAGGGTCCTCGTGCGGTGAAGGCCCGAAAGAGATCGCAGCGTTGTTGGCACGATGGAAAAAGGCGAAGTTGACTGAGGAGGGACTTTGGTGGTGGCCTGTGTGGCGAGGAGCTCTGTTCGTGGAGCTGTGGCATGAGGATGATCTCTGTGCTGGAGTGCGATGGCGTCGAGGTGGAGTGGGGCTCGTGGAGGTGCAAAACAGAGAGGCGGGTGGAACCGGTGAATGGAAAAATAGAAAAAGGCAGAAGGATGGTGGTCGAAGGCCAAGGCAGCAATGGGTGGCAAACAGCATGAGTGCACGGCGGCAGGTATATGCACGAGGCGAAAGCGATGGTGGGTTGGGGTGCGGTGTAACGGGAGACAGAGATGACGAAGAGAAAAGTAGCAGAGGAAGAATGTAAAGGAGGAAGAGAGAAGAAAGCAAAGAGAGAAGATCTTATACCTGAGGGTTCGCTGGATGTTTGGAGTACGGTGGTGCAACTTCGATGTCCTCACCTCTACCAGTGCGGAAAATGGCACTAGGAAGCTCGAGCAGCAGAGAAATCCCTCGTGTTGCAACGGTGATCAGAGATCATCGGACCTCGCCGAAAAAAAGATCGTCGTTGCTCGACGCTTAAGAGAGGGTTGTCACCTCAGATCTTAGGCGAAGCTGGAGTTTTTCTCCTGAAATAGCGGATGGTCGAATCAGGTGGCGGGGATCGGGCTTTTAATGCCAGTTGGAGGAGGATTGGGTCGTCGGCGAGTGCGCGAGATGGGAAGTGGCCGAGCTCGTGGGGCCGTTCGTGATCGACGAGAGAGGCGGAGGACGAGAGCGCGGCCGTTGCAACCCTGCAGGTGGTGGAGGACGCGGCGTAGGCGCTCGCACCACAGGAGAGGCTGATACGTGGTCACGTGCTAGGCACGTGACCGGGCAGAAGGAGGAGGTGCCACGTGGCACGCCCGAGCATCCACGTGGCAGGTTATTTTTAATAATTAAAATAAAATAAAATAGATATATAGATAGATAAATAAATAAATAAATAATAATTAAAATGGGTGACACATGGCAGCTTCAGGAGCCACCATGTGTCGCTCCTAGAAAATTTAAAAAGTAAATGTGAATAAAAATAAAAAGGAATACTAAAAGAGATCAAATCAAAAAGTAGTCAACAAGAAATTTCTCGTCTCGACGAGATCTACAACTTCCGTGAAGGACCAAAAATCAAAGAAAGTTATATGTACAAAACGTATTTTTGGGTGGTATCCTATACGTATAAAATACCGTATTTTTTGTCTTTTGCATTTAAATAAGATAAAAATAAAAATAAAATTAGAAAAAATATAAATAAGATATTTACAACTTAATCTATTTTTTTATTTTTAATAATAATGAAAATAAAAAGATAAAAATGGAGGGTAATTTGGTCCTTATGTACAATATACAATATGGGCTCAAACCTCAAGTTTCACAAACGAACTCTGATTCTTTGAAATTAGTCTCGTTTTGAAGGTATTTGAATGTATATTAAGTGAGTATACCTAATTCGGATACCATATGAGAGAGATATGTACATTTTAAGGTTCAATGTCTCAAACTTGTATTTGGATTTTATTGGACAATTTTACTAGTATTTTTTTTGATATTTTTCCTTTATTAGAGTTTGCAATATTTACACTATATAGTTGATTTTATTGGATTTTGATTTAGTATAAAATATATACAAATAGGTTATTTTAGCTCATATATAGGTGAATATTTACATGTGAATATGGCTCCTTATTTAATGCGAATATGAATGCTAAAATGCAGATATTATTTACACTCGCATGAATGATAATTATGCAGAATAAATGGAGAAATGCAGCTAATTACTCAGGAACAAAGCTATATTTTCCACTTTTAGAGTGATGAATACGCTTCATTGTTTGATTTCTTTTGAGTGGTTATTTTTTCTCGATTGAGCCTGGCCTATCGATCGGGGTCGCAACGACCTTGGATTTTACATGATACTTAACCCTGATCGTTGGGTCACTCATCAGTTTGCAAAGTCTTAACCGTGCTCTTAGGAATTGCCTTGACTTATTGAAGATGTTGAATTCATGGAGATAAGTGTCGGTGGGGTCTTGACTAAGCCATCCATGAGTTGACATCTCAAAAGAGAAGAGTAGTGTTAACACGAGATTTTCAAGGTTTTTATTCATATGAAAATAAATACAATGTCAGCGTTAACCTAAAAACCGTCAACAAATAAAAAATATTTTATTTTTTTCTCAAGCCCAAATAATTACATAAATGTAGCGAGAGAATTTTTTGCTATTTAATTAACCTGTATAGCAACAGGATCGAACTCAGGGAGGCAACAAGTCATGAGGGTTATTCTATCCCATCAATGAAAGAATAAAGGAATCTCAATGTACATTACTCTTGTTTTTTTACAAGATTTTTGTCTTTTTAATTTTTTATTTCTATTTTTTATTTTCTTATTTCCAATTTTTAATGATTTTAATTTTTGCAATTTGTATTTTCAAAAATAAGGAAAATATGCACAAGTGAAGAAATACACACACCACACTCTTTTTGTATTTTTAAAAATAGCCAAAAATGTCCCAAAAATTATATAAAAAATGTTTTAGGGTTTTAAAGGTTTTGAAATGTTTTTGGGAATTTTTGTAGAATTTTCAGATTTTTTTATTTTTCTAAAAATCAAACAGTGAAAAAAATGATAAATAAGGCACAACGTGGAGTAATTTGTAATTTAAAATACCCAAAACTCCTGGGTACTATTTGTATACTAAAATATAGATAAATATCTACAAACATGAAGTGAAATCAAGATTTCTGGATTTTTGAAGAATTTTCTATGATTTTTCAAAGAATTTTGATATTTTTAATTTTTAGGGGTTTTGAAAAGAATTAATGCAAGAATATTGGATAGGAATTAAAAGATAATAAAATACACCTTTTTGGTATTTTTAGAGCAATATTCAAATTTTTATTAATTTTTGAATTTCAAGAAGAGAAAATGACACTATTTTTTATTTTTTTAATAATATCAAATATAATTATAATGTAATGAAAATTTTATGCTATAAAGAAACACACATCAGGAGCTTAGCATAATTTTTGGGGAAATTTATTGAGCAACAAAAATATTTATTTCATGAAATGAACATGCAAAATAATGTCTGGAAAGATGGGACTAAAATGCGATTTTTTTCATGACATAATAACATGCAATAAAGTAGAGGAAGAATTTCGCAATTTACCCACAAAGTGTATGCAACGCACGTGATTGGAAGTCTGGCAGGAGCATTTCCGCAAATCCCAGGAATTGCAGTGGTAGAACTGCAATTTGCTCAATATTTTATTAAATTTCTTTCATCCCCACCTAGGGTTCCTTTTTATGTTCATTCTCAAAAGAGGGAAAGGTGGTTGCCCCATCTCTTCCTTCCTCCCCAAGCCAACAAGGGGGACTGCCACCGCCCTCCCTCTTCTCTCTCTACTCGCGCATAGGTGGGGCCGGGTAGGAGGAAGGTGGTCGTGAGCGCGGTTATCGCGTGTTTGCGAGGGTGATCGACGGTCGGCTGGCGGAGCTGCTGGGGCTTCTACAGTGCGGTGATTCCTAGACGATGGATGAGCAGCGTGTGGTGACATGCGTGGTGGTCCAGGTGCAGATGGGCGTGATCGGTGGAGGCGGCGAGCTGTGCGGTGGCACGCAGAAAGAGGGGTGGAGGGGAGCCGCGCGGGCTTGCGGGGCGGTGGAGGCACGGTGGGCTCGCCGGCAGAGGTATGGAGCCACATTTTTATTTGCATTTTTTGTTTAGAAAATTATTTTATTTGATATCAATTTATGGATAAATAAAAAATGTAAGTTTTATACAAGTATACATAGAATAAAGGAGAAGTATTTACAACATACGTTTTTTCTTGATTTTCTGATGAAGGACCCTATCTCCCCTTACTTTATCACTGGTTGATCAGGTCAAGTCTTGACCTTCTCTCGGGGTTCGGGTCAGCCTGTATCTATTACATATATACAGACTTCTTCTTTTTTCCCTTTATTTCTTTATTTATTTATTTTAGGTTAAAATAACAATATATGTACAATATTTACACACAGATGCAATTTAGTAAGATTATGGAGTTAGTATTATATACAGATGTTTTATAAGGGATTTTAAGCTAAAATAAATGAATAAAGATGATGAAATGCAGATTCATCATCCCCATATGCTTTACTTTTGCTAGTCCCTTAGAAAACACTTATTTGAAAGAATAAGTTCATAAAAGAAAAAGAAAGGAAAATAAAGAAATTAGGACAATACTGAGTATTAAACTTATCTTCATAAAATTGTATTCGAGAGCTCTGTCAGACCTTTAGATTATTAGTGTGGCGGAACCTTAATGGGAAATGGATTTAAAACCTAATAGCCTCTAAGTTCCACATTACTCCTATTCAGGTCTCCTCAACAGTCAAAATAGAACAAGTCTACATACACAAATTCTTATGACTATGAGTCTTTACTTGTACGTTGTAAGTGAAATATAGCTCCCCGTCTCAAAAGTAGAAAAGAAATAGCCTCCCTCGACAAGGTAACTATGGTCCCCCGATCTAGCATCTCTTTCCTCGAGGAGCGGGGATATTCCCTTCTAAGTTCAAGTACAACTAGCTCAAGAAGAGGAGATGGAGAAAAGAATGGACGGTAACCAGTGTAGTTTCCTATCCTTGGATGCATGACTAGTATAGCAAAATCATCCAGTTGCAAGCTTACAAAAATTTGACTTTGAAGCTCTTATTCTTTTTTTTTCACTTTTATATACACTCCGGCAGGCATTTTACTTTTCAATCAGGCTTGTCCACTTTTGGAGATTCTGTATTTTTCTCTTCTTCCCTTTTTTTGAAAATATATACAAGGTGTGGCATGTACATAAGGAGTTTTTCCTCTTGTTCTACTAGACTATCCCTCTTTTTAAGCATTATTGCAACCCTACAGCATCATGTTGTTAGACCTCGACATCGCTAGACCAGGTTGAGATGCACTTACCTCACTAGAGGAGGACAAGAGGTTCCAGCTAGATGCACTACCCTCGTATACCCCAAGCCAAAAGATTATGCCTCCTCACTACCTCCTCCATGAAGAGCTACGTGTAGAGTGCTTGTCCAAGATAATTCATGGTCTGAAAGAATCATGCATGTGTTGTTAAATATTCTACTTAGACTATTCAAGACGATATATGAACATAGTCTTATGGACTCAAAGAATTAAGTAACTAGGACTTGAAAAGTCTTAACTCCAGTTCTTATAAGGTTCCTCTGAAATTAAATGGATTAAGGCCCAACTAAGCTCCATTCTTCAATTTTATTCCAGACTTAGTTTAAATGTCAATACTATCCTAAAAAATGCACATGCAAATGCAAGAAATATGTACAATGCAAAAAGTAAAAAATGAAACAATTTTCTAATTTTGAACTTTTTATAGTTTTTTAGAAAAGAAAAGAAAAATGATGCACATGCGAAAGGAGTTTTTTTCAACTTTTTTATAGATGTTTGATTTTGTAGTTTTTTTTCAAAAAAGAAAAGTGTTAGTAAAATATATACAAGTATATACAAGGATTTTTTATTTTTATTTTTGGTTTTTGGTTTGTTTGTTTATTTGTTGGTTTTTTTAAGGTGATCAAAGTCTATACACACACACATGGATTTTACGAATTTATATACATACCCTAAAAATAAACATATTTAAAAGTACGAGTTATGTATAAAGTATATATATAATATATACGACACCCCCTATACTTAGCTCGAACTATGTCCTTATAGTGATCAAAGAGCGGCAAAGGAAGACATAACTCGTGCTAAGTATAGAAAAGTGAAAAGACTCCTATGCTACAATGACTCGAAGAGAAGATGAAAAGAATAGAAGTCGGTGATCCCCTCTATATTTAGGATCAAGTAATCTTAAGTATAGAAGACTGTACAAAAGGGAAAACCGATGAAGAGAATGTACGGACTTCACGTCTTGACTTGCCCCCCTATACTTAGGGTAGAATAGCCCTAGGTATAGAATATCAACAAGTTTGGGGACAACCGAGAGAACAGAAGAACAAAAACATAAAAGAGGCGATATGAACAACATCACCCCTCCTATACTTAGGGTAGAGTATCCCTAAGTATAGGCAACAACAGGACTGATGAACGGGATAAGTATGAACAACACAAATCAATTACCCCCCCCCCATACATATATACATGCGGAAAAGGGATGAATGATAAAATGAGAGAAGAAAGAATGAAACGAAAGGATATACAAAAGGTTGTCAGATCATGTATCAGACGCAGAAGATGGAATCAAAAAATCATCGTCTAATACCGCAGATACAGAATCAACGACGAACAGGAATGTATCATGATCTAGATATGGCTTCAGCAACTATCCGTTAACAAAAAATGGATGTGTGTCATATGACAACCCATATATGACAATACTCTCATTGTTACGCACGGATCTCACAATGCACGGTCCTGACCATTTGCTTTTCAATTTTCTTGGAAACAGCTTCAACTTAGCATCAAATAACCAAACTTTCTGATCAGGAGAGAAAGTCTTCCTTCGAATGTGTTTATCATGCAAGTGCTTAACTTTCTCCTTATACATGAGTGACTTATCATAAGCAAAGTCTCGGAATTCTAGTAATTTATTCAAATCCAACTTCATGTTCTTTCCTGCCTTTTCATAATCTAGATTGCATACACGGAGTGCCCATAAAGATTTGTGAATTAATTCCACTAGCAGGTGGCATGGCTTTCCATACACCAATCTGTAGGGAGACATACCGAAAGGAGACTTGTACGTCGTCCGATAAGCCCATAAAACTGAATCAAGCATCGAGGACCAATTCTTCCTATCTGGACGTACAAGTTTTTGTAATATCGTCTTGATCTCCCTATTTGAAATTTCTGCCAAACCATTAGTCTGAGGGTGGTAAGGAGACGCAACTCTGTGCTCAATGGCGTACTCCTTCACAAGCTTCTTTACTTCTCGATTAATGAAATGGCTTCCACCATCTGGAATTAGTATCTTGGGAATCCTGAACCGTGCAATAATGTGGTCCTTGAGAAAGGAACATACTGTACGACTACCTGTGGCTCGGGTAGGGATAGTCTCCACCCATCGACTAACATAATCCACGACGAGCATGATGTACTGAAATCCCTGACTGACAAGAAATGAGCCCATGAAATCTATGTCGCAAGCATCAAAAATATCAAAAATCTATATGTATCTTAGGGGCATAGTATCTTTGGAACCAACGGTTCCTCCCATTTTCTGATAGTCGGTACAACCTCGAACATATTCTGTAGCATCCTTAAATAATGTGGACCACCATAGCCCACTCTGTAAAACCTTTGTTGTCGTACGTTTCCCCGAATGATGCCCACCAGATTCTAATTTGTAGAAGTGCTCAAGTACACTGGTGTGTTCCTCCCGAGGAATGCACCTTCTCCCGATACAATACACACCCTCATGAAATAGGTACGTATCCTCCCACTGGTAATAATGAATCTCTGACAAAAATATGTCTATCTTGTACTTCGGTCAATCTTGTGGAACTTTCTTGGAGACAAGATAGTTCACAATATCAGCATACCATGGGAGTGAGTCCACAGACAAAATGGCCTCATCTGGAAAGGTTTTGGAAATAGGGATCATGTTCTGCTCAGAGGTCTCTGCATCCATAATACGAGAAAGGTAATCTGCCATAGTATTTTTTACTCCAGGTTTATCTCGAATCTCTAAATCAAATTTCTGGAGAAGAAGTATCCATCAGATAAGGCATGGTTTGGCGTCCTTCTTTGCCTGCAAGTATCGTATGGTAGTGTGACCCGTGTATACAATAACGCGGGAACCAATGAGATAAGATCTGAACTTTTCTATCCCAAACACAACTGCTAACATCTCCTTTTCTATAACTATATAATTCCATTGTGCTTCATCCAGAGTCTTGCTAGCATAGTGTATAGCAAATGGTATCTCATCCCCTCTCTATCCTAAAACAGCTCCAATTGTGAAATCTAAGGCGTCCGTCATGATCTCGAAAGGAAGAGAGCAATCGAGTGGTTGTACGACAGGAGCAGTAGTAACCATATCTTTCATCTGATTGAATGCAAGGAGGACTTTCTCATCGACAACAAATTCACTCTCCTTACACAGAAGCTCAGTCAAAGGTTTGGAGATCTTGCTGAAGTCCTTTATGAATCGCCTATAGAATCCTACGTGTTCCAAAAATGACATCAACTGCTTCAAATTCTACGGTGGCTCTAACTTTGAAATCACATCAATCTTAGCCGGGTCAACCTCCATACCATGTTTGGATATGACATGGTCCAATACAATTCCCTTAGTCATCATAAAGTGACTCTTCTCCCACGAGAGCACTAGATTTACCTCACAGCAACGTTGAATAACTCGGTCTAAATGAGCAAGACATGTGTCAAAACTATCCCTGTAGTCCGAGAAATTGTCCATGAAGACTTCAAGAAGATTACCCACCATGTTGGCAAAAACGTCCAGCATACACCTTTGAAATGTAGAGGGGGCGTTACACAATCCAAAGGGCATCCGTCTAAAGGTGTAGGTGCCAAATGGACAAGTGAAAGTAGTTTTCTCCTGATCCTCAGGAGCGATAGCAGCTTGTTTGTGTCCCGAGTTTCATTCAAGAAGCAAAAGAACTCTTTCCCTACCAACCTCTCAATAATATGATCAATAAAGGGCAGCAGAAAGTGATCCTTCTTGGTAGCTGAGTTCAGGCGTCGGCAATCTACACAGACACGCTGTGAAGTAGGGACCTAGGTTGGAATCCCCTCACCATGATCATTCTTTATGATCGTAATCCCAAATTTCTTCAGGACCACATGTAAAGGGCTGACTCACTTGGAATCTGAAATGGGATATAGAAAGCCATCATCACACCATTTTCTGATCTCCTTCATGACTACCTCCCTTAGATTTGGATTTAGACGATGCTGACATTCACGGGAGGGTTTGCAGTCATCCTCTAGGTAGATACAATGCGAGCACAACGTTGGATTAATCCCACAGAGATCTGAGATATTCAATCCTATGGCCTTGCGGTTTCTCTCAAGAACCTCTAGTACGTGAGATTCTTGTTCAGCGGTCAAATGTGATCTGAGGATGACCGGAAACATTTGGGGGGAACCGCAAGGAAGGCATATTTCAACATTGATAGTAAAAGCTTGATCTCAGGTGGGGTATGAATCGGCTCTGCAATAACCTCTGCTACTGTATTGGTAGACGGTATGTGATCTGTATCTGTGACCTTGTCTACTAACGGCTCAGCAAGTAAAACATTTGACAGATCTACAATGAATGATCTCTACTCAGAAAGGAGGGGCTCATCAGGGTGTTCCATATTCTTGTCAATTAACGGCTTAGATATCTCAGCAATAATCTCAAAAAGATGTATCTGATCTACGCATAAATCAGTAAATTCAACGAATGACTGAGATATATGGACCTTAGAACTCTCAGAAGGAGGCATATCGTCAGTAATCTTAGAAAAGTGTGTCAAAGGAATATCAGAAGGTGCCTCTAGAAACTCAGATTGATCCCAGCAACTAGCTCAATTGGGCCACCAAGGGAACTCATGTCGACTGTGCTTTCCATAGAGTCCTTTTGGGAAAGGAACTCCTGGGTAGTGAAAAGATCCGTCTCTTTAAATTCAGCAAGAAAATCACAGTCATCTGTCTCTGATATAACTTCATCTATATCATATGTTGCTAGTGGCGGTGATGGTCTAGGATAAGAGATCGTCTCGAATTTCACCTTGTCACTGCGAGAGTGAAAGATGATCTCTCCAGTACCATAATAAAGTGTTGCTTCGGCCGTTTGGAGGAACGATCGACCTAGTATGATCGTGGTATGGAGTAACGATGCAGGTGTGTCCATATCCATGACAACAAAATCAACAAGGAATTTCATTCCCCGCACTGTTACAATAACGTCCTCTAAAATGCCTCTTGGCCTCTTAATTGATCTATCAGCAAACTGAAGAATCATCCTGGTTTTTTTAAGAGGTCCTAACTGAAATTCCGTTAGTAAAGAGGAAGGCATGAGATTAATGGAGGAACCGCTATCCGATCAAATTCCTGATCAAAGATATGGCAACAGATGTGAGGTGCTCCCTTGTCTTTCTTTTTAGACGGGAGGTTACTGATGGCATGAACTGTGTCCATGGTCAAGATGTGTTTCGTTGTTTCCTTTCATCTGTTCTACCTTGGTTGATGCCTTTGTGTACATGCCTTTTTCATTCCCTTTTTTGCTGTAGGCATGTATTCCATTGCGTTAAGAAGTGGCATGTTTAAAAAGATGTTCTGTAAGATCTCTACCACTCCAGGATCAGATAGTGTTGTTTTTAATTTTTGAAGTTTTTCAGATTTAAGAGCAGAAGGAAATGGCACAGAATCAGAATAAACATTCAAACGTTCATTGCCAGTATTCAAAATAGAATCCTCGTGTACAAAAGGGCAATCAGAATTAGTCTATACAGCATTGTCCAAACTAGGTGAAGGAAAAACAGAATTTAAAACACAACGGGATGCTGCTGCTGGTGAAGAGGAAGAATCCGTGACCGGTATATTCTCCCTTGTGATGGTGATATACATCTGCCTGGTGAAAGTGGTGGTGAAGGCGGTGAAACTCCATACTTGGGTGATTCTACACTGGGCCTCTCGACTGATGGTGAAGAAGATGATGTAGAAGATGATGCTCTCTCAGTGGTTCGATCTCCCAATCCGAACTGATGTGTAAGTGGTTGCAATCTCCCATCACTCCTGAGATGAGTGGTGTCAGATAAACATGTAAAATCAAGGGTCATACCTGTCTCGGGTGTGGGTGGGCTATTGGCTACCTTCTCCTTGTGTCTGAAGTTGTTAGGGTTGGATTCAACCTATGCTGGGATCAGTGTCTTTGTGTTGGTCAGGTCGTCGATCCGTTGAGTCAGTTTGTTCATATTCTTCATGAGCAATGCAAGTTGGTCTAGTGTTGGGTTGACTGAAGGGGCTTCAGGGTGCTCAATGACTGGTTGTCGCTGAGACTGATAGTGCAAAGGTTGTTAGTAACCATAAGGACTCTGATAATGAGGAGGATGATATTGTCCATAATATGCAGTCTGCTGCTAGTTGGGATGAGGAAAGTACATATATTGCTGTTGTGGCTGGCCTTGTCTCCAGTTTTGGAACTGTGGTGGAGACTGATAGTGAGGCTGGAACTGTTGGTGTCGGTACTGTTGTTGTCTCCCTCCCTAAAACTGGTGGGCGGGTCTCTGACCCTGTTGTGAAGCCAATTGGCCTTGCCCTGATGGATGGGGCTAGTTTCTCTCACGGTAAAACCAGATGTCGTTCACCTCTTGGATTACAGGTGAGGTGAAGACTGTTGCTAAGTAATGTAGGTTACTTCTTGCTGGTATGGAACTGTATGATATGAGTGTTGCTGAACCTGATTAGGTGTCTGCATGTAGTAGACATGTTGAACTGTAGTTGGTCCTCCGCTACTCTACTATGTAGAAGAAGTCTGCTCCCTAGTAGAGGTATTAACTGCTGCACTCGCACTATGAACTGCGCTGATCGAACTCACAAGAAGCTCCAGGTGCTTTGTTATATGATCTAGCTTATCAAGGTTCTTCCTCCTCTATTCGATCACTTGAAGCTTCTCAAGCTCCTTAGATCATTTCTCAATAATGTCCACTTTGGAAATGTAAGTTCCAGTGATGGTCAGGTCAGAGTTGTTCACCCTATCCACTTCATGTGATGCTGTCATATTGATAGCCTTGTGGGGTACTACAGTAGAGGTGACGGGGTGCTTCTGAAAAGCACGTGAAGAAGAAAGAGTTGCTGAACTCTCCGCCATCTCCTCAAAATTTGATAAAGGACATCCTCGTCCTTGTTGAAGTAGCTCCCCCTACAAGCGGAATCTACCAGTTTCTGATTTTCTATGCTTAAACCCCTAAAGAAATTTTGCACAAGGCTGGTCTTTGGAATATCATGATGGGGGCACTTCTCCGTCAGATCTTTGAATCTTTCTCAAGAATTGTGAATAGGCTCCTGGAGCATTTAGGAGAAATTAGCAATCAAGGATCGCATTTGGTTGAGTCATCCGAGCGGGTTATATTTGTTCAGAAATGCAGACCTCAACTCTTCCCAAGTAGTGACAACCTTCCCAAGTGATTTAACCAATATAAAGCTTTGTCCATCAGACTGAATGGGAAGGCGGTCATCTACACTACCTCTAATGGGACATTTGAGTAGTGTATTGTTCCACAAATGCGATCGAACTGCTGGAGGTGTATATAAGGTTCTTCATTAATATTTCCATGGAATATTGGGAGAAGAGGTAAAATAGTGGGCTTAAGCTTGAAATGCCCATGAACCGCAGGGATTTGTATCCAAGAATTTGTTTGTCATGCCCCTGGATTATAGGCATCCTTTAAGGTAAGTTTAGCCACAGGTTCTATTAGAGGGTCTTCTCCTCCATTCCCACCTCCATGGTTCTTGTCCTCTTCTCTCCTATCTTGTCTCAGCTCGAGAATAATGGCCCTCAATGTGGTCTGAAAATTAGCATGCTCTATTAATTGGGCTTGAATTGACTTAATAGAGGCTAACATGGTGTTGTTGATCTCGTTCTGCTCCAACATGGTTCCCTTTCCCTTTGTTGGCATCAAGTGTCCGATATCTGACTCTAAAAATGTGCATGACACTCGATTAGTCCTTAAAATTGATGGAGTCTCAGATACTAGTTCGAGATTAGAGCCAATCTAAAATAGTAGGCTGATGGATGAGGTGAAGGGTGATGTGGAGAATGCGGAATATTCGGGAAGTGAGTCTCCCTGAATAGAAGGTGAACGGGTCGGAGTGTTGAATGAGTTCGCAAAGTTCGAACAAGAAATACTCCGATCTGACATCTTCGAAATCAATAGGCAGGATGCGAGATCATGAAGGTCAATGCAAGAGTGAAAATGAGTGAAGGCGCAAATTGCGCGGAAGGATATCTAACAATAGCAATCAAATACAATACAAACCCCTTGTTTACCAACTCAACGCAATGTGAAGACCGTGAAGGTTTGGTCAATTATCTTGTCAATTTTTAGAGTTTGGTGATAAATAAATTTATCAGAGCAGTTTAAGCGATTTGGTAGGTACCTAATGCTCCCAGGAGACTGTCCCAATGTCACAACTAGTTTTTCCCAGCCAGTATGGGTGCGACCGTTTACCGGCTACCTATCCTGCCCAATCTGCTAAGGAAATCCCGGACCGATTACCGGTTACATGGTGAAGTCCTCACTTGAGAATAACTAATCACAAGACCAGTAGTATGAAGAGAGCTCAGATGTGGCTCTATCCTAGTGTGCGGGTCGCTCTCTCGCTGCAGATAAATCAAACAAGGAGGGGGTGACTCTCTCCCAAAATAATGATTTTTCATTACGTTTATTTTAGGGTCGAGTTTTCTTTATCAGTCCCAATTTTAGGCAATTATCACTTGGTTTAAGTATTTTCAATAAATCGCCTACCGAGTTTCTAATTTTCTTTTTAACTTATGTCAGTGAAAAAAAGGAAGGAGATCGGAAATGACAATGCACGATTAAATACAATGATGCATGCAGGGTTTGGAGATGTGTGCCTTGTCCCCAGCACTCTACAAGAAAAATGATTTGTGCAGAATTTAAATACAGAAAAAAACTAACCTATATGATGCACGCGAACCGTCCTAACAATAACATTTATTAGCGGGCAAGAACAAGTTAATTTGACTAAGTCCAAATTACGCTCTACTATATAGGTACAGAAATTCTTTTTGAGGGTTTTGGACCTAATTAATTACCTAGCTCAAGTAAACTAATTAAAGAAATCAATAGTTAGCTCACGAAATCCCAGTAAAACAAATAAAAAAGCGATAAAAACAAAAACCGATGAGGTCCCCTAAGTCCACCGACACTTGGCAAAACAGACCCCACAAAAAAAGTTTATAGTGTCCTTTAACAATTGTTTGAATAAAAATAAATACAGGAAAATTTCTGTGAATTTTTTTCAGTCTCCTAATTTCTTCTTCTCCTCTTCTCACGCTCTCCTACAGCTTAGTGAAGAATCAAATCGCCTCCGCTTCGCTCGGGTGCGCCGACTCTCTTAAGAAAATCGCCCTCGCTTGTTAGGCCCTCGCAAGAAAGAAAAAAATAGAAAATATGTACGAGACACAAGCAGATGAAAATCTTAGCAAAATTGAATAAATTAAATATAGTGAATATGAACAATGAATAAATATGGAAAAATATAATCAAACATAGACAACCAAGAATAGCAAGTCAAAAGAGAAACCTAACTACCCTCGTCGTGCCTCCCCGACAACGGCGCCATTTTGTTGACACTTGATTTTTAAGGTTTTTATTCAGATTAAAATAAATACAATGTCGTCATAACCCTAAAAATCCTGCAACAATCAAAAATATTTTTTTATTTTCTCAAGCCCAAATAATTACAAAAAAAGTAGCAAGAGAAATTTTTGCTATTTAATTAACCTTTATAGCAACAGGATTGAACTCAGAGAGGCTACAATTCGTGAGGGTTATTCTATCTAATCAATGAAAGAATGAAGGAATCTCAATGTACACTATTCTTGTTTTTTACAAGATTTTTGTATTTTTATTTTTTAAATTTTTTTATTTCTATTTTTTATTTTATGATTTCCAAATTTTTAATGATTTGATTTTTGCAATTTTTATTTTCAAAAATAAGGAAAATATACACTAGTGAAGAAATACACACACCACATTTTTGTATTTTTTCAAAATAGTCAAAAATGTCTAGAAAATTACAGAGAAAATATTTTTGAGATTTAAAGGTTTTGAAATGTTTTTGGGAATTTTTGTAGAATTTTCATATGTTTTTGTATTTTTATAAAAATCAAACGGTGGCAAAATGATAAATAGTGTACAGCCTGGAGTAATTTGCAACTTAAAAATATTTTAATTGCCAAAACTCCTAGAGACTATTTTTATACTGAAATAAGATAAATATCTACAAATAGGTAGTAAAATCAAGTTCTTTGGATTTTTGTGGAATTTTCTGTGATTTTTCAAATATTTTAGATATTTTTAATTTTTAGTGGTTTTGAAAAGAATTAATGCATGAAAATCGGAGATGAATTAAAACATAATAAAATACACCTATTTTAGTTTTTTTTTGGAATTTTTAAAGCAATGTTCAAATTTTTATGATTTGTGAATTTCAGGAAGAGAAAATGACACTATTTTTATTTTTTTATAATATCAAATAGAAATAAATTACAATGAAAAGTTTATGGTAGAAAGATACACACATCAGGAGCATAGCATGATTTTTGGGAAATTTATTGGGTAACAAAAATATTTATTTCACTGAAATGAACATGCAAAATAATGTTTGGAAAGATGGGACTAAAATGTGATTTTTGTTGCATCACATAAAAACAGGCAATAAAGTGGAGGAAGAATTTCGTAGTTTACCCACAAAGTGTGTGCAACGCACGTGATTGGAAGTCTGGCAGGAGCGTTTCTGCAAATCTCAGGATTCTAGGGGTAGAAATGTAATTTGCCCAATATTTTATTAAATTTCTTTCACCCCTACCTAGGGTTCATGTTTACGTTCATTATCAAAAGAGGGAAAGGGAGCCACCCCCTCTCTTCCTTCATCCCCAAGCCAACAAGGGGGGGCATCGCCGCCCTCCCTCTTCTCTCTCTACCTGCGCGTGGGCGGGGGAGGGTCGGCGAAAGGTGGCCGTGAGCGCGGCTGTTGCACGGTTGCGAGGGTGATTGATGGTCGATTGGAGGATCCCCTGGGGCTTCCAGAGTGCAGTGATTCTGGGACGATGGTGGAGAAACACGCGGTGATGCGCGGTGGTGGTCCAGGCACAGATGGGCGTTTTCGGTGGAGGCGACGAGCCACGCGGTGGCACACGGAAAGGGGAACGGAGGCGAGCCACGCAGACTCGTGGGGCGGCAGAGGCGCGGTGGGCTCACCAAGAGGGCAGCAGAGGTTGTGGGGTGCTGTTGGGGTCGTGGGCGCGAACGGGGAAGAGGCTCCTAGAGGCGTCGGCGGGGGGCGTGAGGAAGATTCGACGGAGGAGATGTGTCGTGCAGTGACACACGCCGCGAGAGCTGCTCGAGCAAGATGGAGGTGGACTGGAGGGGCTCTAATTGCGGAGTGGCTGAGGGCGGATGAGGTCAGAGGTCGAGGTGGTTCGACGATATAGAAGTGGATGGGCGGCGGGCGCTGCTGGGGGATGAGCGGTGGTGCCTGCTGCATTTTCTTATTTTTTTTATTTTCAATTGTAAAAATAGAAAGGAAATAAAAAAAATTTATTAAACTTTTTATTAAAAACATTAAATATTTTTTTCATTTTTTAAAATTTTTATTATTTTTTATTTTCTCCTACAAAATAAATGTTAGGAAGAAAAAACAATATTTTTTTATTTTTTTATTATTCAAAATCACTCTCGGTCCACAACTATTGGACGGAAGATGTGAATGGAAATGTGGATCTGTCGAGATGGGAGAAAGATCTGGAGAGCCAACCACCATGCGTGATCGGATGTGAGAGGTTGTGAGAGATAGAACGTGAAATGTAGGGATCTTGATGTGAGTGAAAAATCGGATCAGAATAAAATGTAATGAGGATAATTAACTGCGATTAAAATCTACGAATTAAAATCGAGAAAATGACAACAAAAATAAACTACAAATTACGATACGATTAACCTAGATTAAAAATGAGAAATAAAATGAATCTCACCAATGGAAGCAGATGAATGTCGTGATGGCCTCGACGAGGACCGACTTGCTGTCACCGGGCAGCTCGGAGGCTAGGCACCTCTCTACGACAAGAACGCTCTTGGAGAATAGGCTCCTCTCCCAAAGGATTGATCCAAAAATAATGAAGGAAAGGAGACCCGTTAAAAAGAAGATGAAATCCAAAAAGGAAGATATTTACAAAAGAGGAAGGTGTTTAGTGGTGGAATAAATTAAATAAAACAAAAAAATGATTTTTGTAATTACAATAATAATAATAATAATTAATAATTGTTAAAAATTAAAGAGCCACCTTAATGGTGGCTAATTAAGGTAATTATTGAATTATACACATATGGTATATATACAATTAATTAATTAAAAGAATTATTTTCGTCAATTTATTTATTTAATTAATAAAGGTTAATTACTTAATTTTTTTGAGATATTTATTTTAGGAAAAAGTCTATATACATATGATGCATACATATAGTGCATTATACACATGTACAAATAAGGAAATAACTTTATAAAAAAAGTTTTTTTTAAATTAAAATTTATTATTTACTTTAAATTACTTTTGAATAATATTTATAATTATTAAAAACATAATATGCACAAAAAAGAATAATAAAAAAATAAATACAATAAATACATGGTCAAATTGCAGAAACCACCCCAGAAAATCGACTATTCAACCATAACTCAAAAAATTATAAAACACAACCATTTTAAAGATAATTTAGTTTAGATTACCATGGAAGTGAGTTTGGTTCAATTTGAGTTCCTATGGAGTCGGAATTAGTCTTTCAATTATCGCTGACTTTTTCTGGATGTGGCTACTTTTATTCTGTACATGGCTTTATTTTGCAATTATTTTTATTATTTACAAAATAATTTATTTACAATTTTTGTTTCAAAAATTATTTTATTTGATTTCAATTTATGGACAAATAAAATAGTGTAAGTTTTATACAAGTATACACATAATAATCGAGAAGTATTTACAACACACATTTTTTTTGGATTTTCTGATGAAGGACCCTATCTCCCCCACTTTATCCCTGGTCGATCAGGTCAAGTCTTGACCTTCTCTCGAGGTTCGGGTCAGCCTGTATCTATTACATATATACAGTCTTCTTCCTTTTTCCTTTATTTTTCCTATATATTTTTATTTATTTATTCTAGGTTAAAATAAGAATATATGTACAATATTTATACACAGATGCAAGTTAATAAGAATATGGAGTTGGTATTTTATATAAGTGTTTTATAAGGGATTTTCAGCTAAAATAAATGAATAAAGATGATGAAATGCATATTCATCAAGTAGATGAGGAATGAAATACGGTGATAAACAATAGACGGAATGAAGAGGAAAATAGTGGAAGGCTCAAAATGAGCAGGACAAGAAGAAATGAAAATAGATAAAATTAAAAAGGGTGAAAGTGCATGTGAATGGATCTTTGACCTAAAACCAAATCCAAACAAATACCAAGCAATGTATTCATTATCTCACGCAATGTGAAGTCATAAGAGTTCGACTATTTTTATCTTTTTAATTTTTTTGTATTGCATGCAATATTATAACTAGTCCTTAGAGGCTAGCTCTATAGGAGAGTGAGTACTTTCAGAAGAGTATCATGTAGTTTCCACTTCCTTTGTAACATATAACATGTACTTTTTAAGGGAATCCTTGCTACTAGGTCTGGATCCACTACTCTGCCAAAGAATAGAGGACGAAGCCAATAGGAGAAACCAATACTTCCCCCTAGTGTGGTACTCGGATGTGGAACGATGAGGTAGACACCCCCCTTGAGGGGATGGCCTAAGCTCAATACTTAAGATTAAGTATGCAAGAAGATGAAGCCCTACTCACCCACGTACGATAGAAGCAATAGTACTTCGCGAATCCAATCAATAACAAGGCAGTACCCAGGCTATGATTTTGGCTCTATTTTCCTAGGGTCGTGCCTCTCTCAGTCTAGATGGTACCTAAAATAATGCTAGCTTTATGAACCCAATACAATGAATATATATTTACAAATTTTATTTTTGGTTAAAGTTTATTAAATAGTCACCTTATTTTATTTTTTGAGTTTTCATTTTTTGAATATTTTTCAGAATAATGTGCCTAACAATTTTTTAGGATTTTCTTTAATTTCTAAGTGATACAACGGAAAAGTCGTACAAGTGGATACTAGGATGAAAATCTCACATTTGTATCTAAATGATGCATGCTTATATAGAAGACTTATAGTGCTTCCCAACTCTCTCCTTGTAGGATGCAAGACAAGGAATTTAAATCTACACTATATGGAATGCAAGCTGATGAAATCATCCTAAGTAGTAAATGCTATTATCGTGAAGAACATATTATGTTTGATAAAAGTCCAAACATAGAACGATAGGCACATGCAGATATTGGGTGTTGAGACCTAGATTACTCGATCAAGCAGTTTTTAAAAACCTAAGGGCCCATTCCCCTAAAATAAAGAAATAAAGACAGAAAGATCAAAACATGGGAAACAAATAAAAACAAGTAGAAAATAGGGACGATAAAAGGAAGAAATCGAAGAAAATCGAGCGGGCCCCCAAGCTAACAAACACTTTGTAAAATAGGATTACGAGAGTCTAAGTGTCCAAAAGTCCTTATATGTGTATTATTACAAATTAATTATGCAAAAATAAAAGTCTCTCTCTCACAAAAAAACTACATTAGGTTGTTCTTCTCACTTTGTGTGTATCCTCAGTTCTCTCTCCAATCAGTTCACAAAGAAAGAGCAGATCTCCATGTAGCTCGGGTGTACTGACCTACCTAAGAAAGTCACCTTCGCTCCATAGTACCTCGAAAGAAATCAACAAAGAAATTGGTTAGAAACAGATAAATAATTATATATAACAAGAAATAGAAGATAGGAAATAAAATGGCAACTATGTACAACTGTGTATACACTATCCCACATTGCTCCCCAACAACTGTCTCATTTAATAGATAGATTCTGACAGGGGTTCCTATTGCCTGGTCTTGACGGGCCTGATACGGCAATTGTTGTATCGCTCTCTCTCACGATACTCGGAACGTATCTCAATCAATCATCAACTATCAACTCACAATGTATGATAATTCAATGCAAATGTGAGTCAAAATTTATTTTTTTTAACTCTACAAAACATATGCATATAGTGTATAAGTATGTAGAGTGTTGAACCACGGAGAGCATTAGGGAAAGGTATACTTATTGTCAATTGATAAAAATAAACAATAATTATTTTTTTAATATTTCAACCTTTTTATTTATGTGAGTTTTTATTATTTCTAATTTATGAAATTTTAATGTTTTTTATTTTTGTTTTTCTATATTTTTATATTTATATTCTATTTT
Organism: Ottelia alismoides; assembly: GCA_037367405.1. Lineage (NCBI taxonomy): Eukaryota > Viridiplantae > Streptophyta > Magnoliopsida > Alismatales > Hydrocharitaceae > Ottelia > Ottelia alismoides. The sequence continues at coordinate 415,127 of JAZKJV010003932.1, read as the reverse complement.
TACTTTTTCAAATTTTTATTTTTTCTAAAGATACAATATATATAGTAATATGTATATTACATAATATATATGATATATAATAAATAAATATATATAATATAGGAAATATGTGCAGGAATAGTCCTTTTTATTTTTTAAGGATTTTAAATATATATATAAGGAATTTGTAGGTAATAATAATAAGTCATATATAGGTAATATAAGCTATATATAGTCTATATAAGATCTTATAATTTTAAATATAAAGATATATAGTTAAAATTTTAAAATAAAATGTTTATGTGTTTTTAACTTTTTCTCCTTTTTTGTGTTTTTTCTTATAATTTTTGCTAATTTTTTATATATTTTTAATGTATTTAAATGTTTCAAACAATGAATATAATAAATCGGTCGGATTGTTTTGGGTATTAAAAATAGGTAATAAGTCCAAAATTTTCAAAACTGTTTTTAATAAATACTATATAATATGAATAAAAATATACAATAGAAAACTATTTTTTGGAATTTTGTAGAATTTTTATTGATTTTATGGTTTTTAGGGTTTTTAAATTTTTTGCATTTTTTTATATTTTTTGATTTTTGGTATGGCGGTACATTATATAGTAGTATATACTATGTAAATTTTTTGGATATTTAAAGTATATTTTATATATATTTTTATTTTTATCTAGAACAGAGAATAAATAGTCTCCTTTTGATTTTTAATAAATGGGAAAATACAAGAAAAATCTAAACAAAAATAGGTGCATGATATAGCATTAAATTAGGCATATCATGTATTTTTCCCAAAATTTATAGAGGATGGGAGCTAATTACTAAAAATAAACAAGCATAAATTTAATTAATTAGATTAGGAGGGGTATATTTGCAATAATGATAAATTACAGAAGTCGGTGTTCAAATTACCCAAAAGTTTTACACGTGCTACAAATTTATGGACTAAAAATGAATAAAGGAAGTCAGGGGGGCTCAAGTGCAAAAACACTAAGCACCTCACATGGATGCCCATGTGAGGTGACTTGGCAAGGGACCTACTTGCAATAGCAAATAAGTTCGAGGAAGTTCTATGCAAATTTTACAAAAGTTTATAACTTCACTTAATATTTACAACACTAAACTATAAATACAAAAGATGTGGAGGGGGCTCGATGATATTTACCCTATATGTGACTTGATTAGGTGCTTCTCTTTGCAGCACATGTTTGATCGTGTGGTGGGGAAATGCACCGTTTTGCGTCAGATCCAATGGTTATGATTAAATTTGGGGGTATGATGATCCAATGGCTTCTAAGGTGTCACGAAGAACACCCGAAGAATAGGTGACCGACGAGCTTCGATCTGCAATATTTCGACCCTCCAGCATGCTCTTCCCTCGCTGACAAGTGCTCTAGCTTCCTGGATCTCACAAACATCTACAAGTGGTTTCAACTAGGTCTGGGCCCCATTAGAGGGGGCCTAGAGCTAACAGTTGCATGGAGCTCTGATAAGTTTTCAATTTGGTTCTCTGGGCGCTATGATGCTCCCTTGTCTGCACAAAAATAAAGAGAAATATGAGAGGGTCTCACTCAACCCTCTATTGAAACTGGAGGCAAGGTGGATGGAGGTGACAGTGAGCTCTGGTGAAGGGCAATGGATGGAGCTCTGGGGGACCTTGATTCTTACATAATGGAGGGTTAAAACATGGGGGTTTTGTGGAAGCGGATGGGTAAAAAGAATGATGCGATGGTGGGTCGAAACAGGTCGAGAATCACGGTGAAATTGAGCTGGAGCTTAAGGCTCCAGCTTACGAAGAATCTAAAATTACACTAAGCTATCCACTAATTGACGAATCTAAAGGCTACAGTAACATGCTGGAAGTATAAATCCTAAAGCTAGCAGCTCATACCAGAAGGTCTTAAGGAGCAAAGAAGCTCGTTGGAGCTGGGCTCGACGAACTTTCTCCTCTTCTCCTCGCCGACAAGAACTGGAGACTATTGTTGTCACCAAGGTCCTGAACAGGCATCTCGTACTTGGGGTTACGAGAAACAAAGTGGGGAAGAAGGCAAGGAGGTCCTATTTATATACATGTTGGAAGAAGCTTAAAAACCTAGGGTTTACGATCGATTAGGGCTATGTAAAGATGACTAAATGATTAGGTGTGTATTAGAGTTGATCCGTGTAGGGTTTGCATGAAAGATCGAGTCGGATTGAGTGTTTGATCACTCGAGAAAATGGGGAGAAGATGGACGGGATGCATTCTGACGGTGGTTGGTGACCTGAGAAGGAGAGTTGATTAGAGGCCAACAAAGCTAGGTCCCCGATTGGACCATGTGGACCAATCAGGAAAAATCATGAAATTAAATCCCTTATGAAATCGATATAGAATAATAAATGACTTTATTAATTTTAGATTAAAACATGAAAAGTGTTTGTTATTCTATGTAATACTTTATTATGATTTATATTTTTCTTTTACAAGTCCATTTATTAGGTTCTCATATTTAGATGTATATACATTGGTATATTTACTTGTATCTTAGGTCTTTTATTTTTATTTTGTATTTTCTATTTTACTATTGCATTTAAATCATTTATATATTTACAACTTATTTAGTTAACATACATATTTTTATTGTATTTTACTGATTTTAATTATTTACTTAAATAAATAGGGAAGTATATATTATATATATAATTACCAATATATTATAGTACTTTATTTATTTTAATATAGTTATAATGTTTTTATTCTATGTTTATTATATAAATGTATTTTGAATAATATTCACAACTATAGACAAATATAAGAAGACTAAAAATATAAAGAATAAATATAATGAATATTATACACATGTATACATTACAATAAGGACCCAAACGTCGACTTTTGCATCTCAACTCGAAATTAGATGAAACCATCTTAATTAAATAGATAATTTAATTTTATGAATAATAAAGGTGATTTTGGTCAATTTTGGGTCGGTATGGAGGAGATATAGGTCTGGGAAGTTTTGTTTGTGGATTTTCGTTCTATGTGTTCCAGGTGCAATGTGTATTATTTTGATGTGAAATCAATTTTGCATTTTTCTTTATATTTATACATAAAAATTTCATGTTGGGGGTTTATTATTTAAGGTATAAAAATGGGAAAATAAAATAGGGACTAAATGGCCCTTTATTTATTAAAGGAATTAGAGTTTGGATGTATACTCTGTACAATCGGCCTACCTTGTCTCCCCCTACTTTATTCCTTGTCAACCAAGTCATCACGATGACTAGATCTCGGGGTCTAGATGATGAATCTACGTTTCATCATCTTTATTCTATCATTTTGGCCTTAAAAACCCTAGGAAATGCATGTAAATACTGTTAATTTAGGCATTTTAGCATGCATGCATATTTGTGTAAATATTGTATAAAATACGATTTTTAAAGCCAAAATTATAGAATAAAGAAAAGAAAAGAAAAAGAATAAAATATTATAAATATTTTATGACCTGAAACCCCGAGACCTAGGCATCTTGATGAATAGGTCGACAAGGAATAAAGTAGAGGTGGATAAGAGCCAAAATACAATAAAAATCCCTTCTATTTCATTCATTCCTTATTCATTTTGGGACTTATTTTTGGTGCCACTTTTTATACTTCAAATAAAGAAACTTTGTACATGAAAGTTTTAGATAATTAAATAAAGAAAAATACAAAATTTATTTCATACAAAAATAATGTAGAGATAAAAAGTTATATTCTGAATAAGATTCCAGAATCCCAACTTCCCAGACCTGTATCTCTCAAATAAAAACTCGAAACACATCAAAATCACCTTTAATTGTATATAATTTTCAATAAGCTATTTAATGAAGGTGGTTTTGCATTTTATGGAGCTACGATTTGAAAGTTCAGTTTTGGACCCCTATTGTATACTTATACAGACTAAAATATTCATTTTATTTATTATTCTTTATTTTTATAATTTTATATAATTTTGTAAATATTATCTATAATATACGTTTATATTAAAATCAGAATAAAAACATAAAGAAAATGCAAAAATTAGATACATGTATATAACACATAGGTATAACACCTGTATATATACATATATAATTACTACTTATATTTTATTAAGTGTATAAAATACTTCAGAAAAACAAAATAAAAATTTATTTAAGTGTATAAAAATATTCTATAAGTATATAAAATAATAAACCAAAACAAAAAATTAAATATACAAAATAAAAATAAAATAATAAAATATATAGATATGTATACCTATATAAGCTATAAAAGGAAACTTGTAATTTTTAATCTCGAAAAAAAATAAAAATCATAATAAAATAATTTGTAAAATACTAAATATTTTTTATTTAATAACCAAAAATTAATAAATTAATTTGCTATTTTTAAATGATTTTACAAATACTATTTCCAGGCTTTTTCCTTGTTGGTCCACGTGGACCAACCAGGAGGGCTGGAGAGTTGACCTCGGGTCAACTCTCTGACCCAGCGCTTGTGCCCTTGTCAGAACTGTGTTTCCTCATTTTTCTCCTATTTTTGGAGACTGCCCCTTTCCTCCTTTCATGTCACGTCCTTCTGAAAAATTTTGCCTCGTCCATTGGTGATTCACACCCAGGTCTTTTCTTGGGTTGTGAATCACTGATCGTGACGAGGTTCCTCGCTCTTCACACCCGTTTCTCCATCCATTCAAAAAACTCCCCTTTCCTTCCTTTACACTTCGAACCGCTTTTGACCCGTTTGAAACCTCCTAGACTGAGCTCCGGACGTGTGGTGGTGACAGCACAACCTCCAGCTCCTTGGGGAGGCCTTCGACGAGTCGACGGTGTCGTTCCAACACCTCTGGTGGGCCACCGTCGTTGAGGTCCTATCTCTGGCCCTCGGCCATCGAGGTATTATTTTTCCTTGTTTTTCTTGCTCCTGTTATTCCCCTTAGTTGTAGGAACTTAATCTCGCCTCCCATTTCACCTCATACCCATTCAATCACCCGCACCAACAACCTCCCGGAGTATGCTCCGGCGAGCTTCGACTCCACATCCCCACCTTGTCTCCACCCCGCTACGGGATCGCGGTAATTTGCCCGCGATTCCCCTCACTTTTTGTAGGTGTTTTTGGAGTAACGCACGCGCTTGGAGCACTTTTGGGCGTTCGCCAGCAGCACCTGGGGCGCGGCAGCTTCCACCTCACCGTGGAAGAGCTCTCATGCTGCATCGACCCATTTTGAGGCTTCCAGATGATTCAGGAAATCACCAATATGCTCCTGGGCTTCCTAGCAGCGAAGGAATGCGGCGGAGGAAGCCGTGCACGACGATTCAAACTCGCCAGGTATAGGTTCTTTGCGTGTTCTTCAAACGCCTCTTCGAGCCGTTGGATCTCTGATGTTCGTTCAGCGCATCCAGTCACCGTCGGATCAGATCGCTCCTGGCCGTTCGATTACCAACGTCAGATCTAATCGCGGTCGTTGGGAGCGAAGCGGCATCGCGCAAGGAGATGTCGAAACGTGGCTCTAGTGAAATTACATCCGTCGTCCGATCTGCCAAGGCTCTGGGTATTTTGCATATTCGACCCAGCCAATTTTTGTATTTATTAATTAATTTATAAACTTTCATCTGCTGTTTTGTAATTTTGGATAATTTGCACTCGCCCCCTAGTTTTTGTAATATTGTGTTTTAGTCCTTGCTAGGTCACGTGCTCGGCGCACGTGGCTTGGCAATTTTGCATCAATATCCTTGTAGTTCTAGTTATTTATACTTAGTCTGTAAACATTTTAATTTAGTTATAAATATTCTGTGAAATTGCACGCGAGCCCCTAACGTTTTGCTAATTATGTAAATGCCCCTGCCATGACTCAATTTTCTTTTTGTTGATTTTATTTATTCCATGCATCTATAAAATCCTAAAAATCACCAAAAAATACCATAGGCTCCTGTTTAGCTACTCGTTCACGCCTTATTTTTAGTTTGCATTTTTTTGCACTTTACTATTTATAAAAATTCAAAACAAGCATTTTTAGCCCTGTTTGCATTATAAAATACCTAAAAATTATAAAAAGCCTTTGAAAAATTCCCAAAAAATATATTTTGCTTATTTTAGTGTATTTTAACTTCAATCTAAAAATCACTAAATAAATATAAAAGAAAACTCCTAAAAATTATAAAACTCCAAAAAACTTCATAAAAATATTAAAAATTCATAAAAAATCTTAAAAATATAATTCTATTTCCAAATTTTCTGTAATTTGTTTTCTTTAATTTAAAATTAATTTGGAGAATTTTTCTTATTCATTTCTATCTTATTTCTCCAATTTAGTTTCAACCTTTTCTTGTATTCCTGTTTTTAGTATTTTTGACTTTAAAAATACCAAAAAAAATAGGAAAAATCTAGACAAATCACAAAAACATTAGAAAAAAATATAAAAAGCACAAAAATATTTTATTTCCTAAATTTTCCTTATTTTCACCTATTTTTATAAATACTTTATCGCTCTATTTTCTTACTTTGTATCTATATTTTATTTATGAATCAAAGAAAAAAATATAAAAATATAAAATACAAAAAGAAAATAAAAATCGAAAAATAAAAAATCAAAATATAAAATTAAAAAATTAAAAAATAAATTAAAAAAATATAAAATCAAAAACCCACAAAAATAGCATAAATAGACAAATCATCACAGTCACATTAGTGCATTCATTTGCCTTGTTCTACCTGTCTGCTCCCTGTGTTCGACCTCTACACATACTTGCACCTATACACATCTTTGTTGTAGAGTTATAATAAATTTTAACTCCACATATTTATTTTCATTGCTTGAATTATCTCTATTATGGGTTAATTGTTGATTAATACGGGTTTCGTGAGCGGTCGTTCAGCAACACTGTAGTACCGCCTTGTGTGGACTATTTTGACCCTCGCAAAATCCGTGTTATCACTAGGGTCTTTCAATGTCTTTGATACTTCATTCTTTTTTATTTTCTTTCCTTAATTATTTTATTTTGGAATTAAATATATGAATTTATACAATAATATTTAGTCAATAATTTAGTGTTATTATGTACAAATTAATGTTATATACATGTATTTAGCTAGATATTTAATGCCAAAATGAAATAATAATGGTGATGGAAGGAAATTCATCAAGCACCAATTGTTGCATCGTCTCTGTCATGTATCGACGAGAAGGTGCATCTACTCTCAGGAAGCATTCGTTGTGAAGAAGAAGGAGCCACGGTTCTCATTTGATCAAGATCTAACACGATCTCCACCATTCGAGTCGTCGAATTTCCAACCGTAGATTCATCATCCGCTTCATCATAGCCGTCCAAGCGAGCCACCCGAGCCTGCAGCCTCAGGTGGATCCAAAGTGATCCACTTATACCACGTAGATGTTCAGTGCCAAACCTCCACTCGAAGCGTCACCCACTACGTAGAGTTGTGGAGCCACATCACATCTAATCCTCCAATGCCTCGCGTACACTACACGTGGGTGAGGGATAATTTGCAGGGATGCCCCCCACATTCCATGAAATTTCCTTCCAATCCTCCTCGCTAGGTAGTACCCCTTCTCTTGGAAATTTTGCATAATTCCCCTAGCCGGAATAAGTAATTGCATTTTAGTCCTCTGCATGTTTATTTTGTTAAGTTTATTTTTTGTAATTTCATTTAGAAGATTGTGATTGAGTATTAATTTGAACCCTATTTAGTATCATATTTTATTACAAAAATGACATGTTGTAGACAAATTAATCATCTTTCTTATGGTTATTTATTGACACTTTTATGAACGTTGACTGATTTATTATAACTAATGTGGTGAAATTTGTCATATTTACCATTTCTGTAGTTGAAAATTCATAGTAAATTATTCCTTACTCTAAAAATTACAGAAAAAACATATTTTGTTGACTTAATTGTGCTTTGTAATGTACCCAAAAATCATCTATTTTGCACGTATATTTTGCTTAAAATAATTTATTATTAATTTGATTAATTGAATTTTAATTGCCTAAAATTATTATTTTGAGGATCGAAAATTTTTTGGATACCTAATCATTAAATACATTCAGGATAATTTTATTCCATAGAAATGTTAATATTTGTTATTTATTAAAATTAAATTGCTTCATATCACTATATGTGCATTGTTTAAATCATTGAAAACTCATATCAAGCCAAAAAATATAAAAAAACATAGTAGCTTAATTTTGCATGCGTACACATTCTGGCTAAGTTTCATGATTTTTGGAGTTTAATTAATTAATATTTTGTGAAAACAACCCTGACCTTAACTTGAATCGCATTGCCATCATTACATTTCATGGAAAAATACCAAAAACTGGGTTCCTTCTTTGTATCTGAGGAGAATGGATTAGTGCTGGTTCCTTCTTTGTTGCGACAGTAGGGGAGGGCTTTAGTCCAGTTGGTGTGCATGGGATAGCTGGCTTGAAAGCAGTCGGTTGATCTGAAGTGATACTAAGAGTGTATTTCATTTTTCATTGGCATGCTTGGTAGGAAGCTAGGCCACTGGCTTGATGACATTTTCGTCGATGTCGGTACCATGGGCTTTCAGCCACATTATGGTATTCCCAACTGACTCACAGTCAAGATACTTGGAGAAGCGAAGGGTGACATACCAGGAGAAGCCATGATGAGCTGGAAAAGGGTGTGGGTGATGAATCTGCGATTCGTCATCTTTATTCATTTAATTTAGCTTAAAATCCTTTATAAAACACACACATATAATGCTAACTCCATATTCTTACTAACTTGCATCTGTGTGTAAATATTTTACATTTCTTACTAATTTTAACCTAAAATAAATAAAGAAAGAAAGAAAGGAAAAATAAAGAAAAAAATAAATAAAGAAAAAAATAAAGAAAATGAAATAAAAAAAGGAAGACTGTATACAGGCTGACCCGAACCCCGAGAGAAGGTCAAGACTTGACCTGATCGACCAGGAATAGAGTAGGGGGAGATAGGGTCCTTAACCAGAAAATCTAAAAAAATGTGTTCTCCCTTATTTCGTATATATCTGTATAAAACTGACACTAATTTATTTATACCTTAATTGACCTCAAATCAAATGACATTCAAAATCAAAGTTGTAAATAAAAATGTGTTCTAATTACTAAAAATGATTGCACAATTAAATCTTATACAGGATAAAAGTAGCCACACTTGGAAAAAGCCACTAACCACTAATTGAAAGACCAATTCCGACTCCATATGATCTCAAATTGAATCAATCTCACTTCCATTGGACTCAAAATTAAATTATCTTTAAAATGGATGTATTTTCATAATTTTTGGAGCTACGGTTGAAAAGATGATTTTCTGGGGTGGTTTGTGCAATTTTCTCATGTATTTTGTGCATATTGTATTTGTATTTATTTGTAAATTATTCTCACTAATTAAATAAAAAATAAAAAATAAAATTCTTTAAAAACAAAAAAGGCTAATTTCGTCATATACCCTTGTACATAATGTCATATATGTATATAGTATATGTATATAGTTGCTATTTTTAACTAACCTCCGTAAAAAATAAAAAATAACATTTTTTATTCCAATTAAATAAGTGACGAAAATTCAAAAAAATAGATAATTTTGTAAATATGTTTATCTCTTTTAACTTTATCTCTTTTCATCTCTCTTACCTCTTTCACCCAAAAAATCAAAAATTCATTTCAATTTTCATCTCTCTTTATCCAAAAAAATCAAAAATTCATTTCAATTTTCATCTCTCTTTAGCCAAAAAAATTCAAAAATTCAAATTCCATTCTATCTTTTCTATTTATGGCTCCTTCTCCCTCATTTCAACTTTTGATCAATCTTTAGAGAGAGGAGCCCGATCGCCGAGAAAAAAATTCATCGAGAATTGTGCCTAGCCTCCGAGCCGTCCGGTGACAGCGAGTTGGGCTTGTCAAGGCAATCACGGTCCTTTTCCGCTCTAAGGTGAGATCAACATTTTTCGTATTATTTTTATCTTAGTTTAATCGTAGTTTAGTCGTCGCATTTTTTTATTTCCATCGTCATTTTTATTTCTCTAGATCCTTAAAAAAATTATTCACGATTTGATCCACCAATGACTCGAGTTTTCATCTCATCTTCTCGATCTCTCCGCTTCAGTTTCTACCTCCCACGATCTATCAACTCCGACCACGCACGGTGGTCAGAGAATCGGATTCGAATCTTTCATGTTCGACGAATCTCCCTTCATTTTGTCCGATTTGTTAATAAATAAAAAAATTTGTTTCTTTTTATTCTCTAACATTTGTTTTGCAGGATCATATAAAAATAAAAAAACTAAAAACTAAAAAAAAATTCTTTATCCTTTTTATTTCCTATTTTTTGGATTTACATTAAAAAAATAAAAAAATTATTTCCTATTTACATAAAATAAAATTACAAAAAAACTAAAACAAAAACAAAAAAATTGCTACAGGTTGCGGGGAGATCACCCCCCTCCCCGCCGCCCTTTCTCCTCCATCGCCGAAGCCACCGGCCGGCCCCTCCGCAGCCGTGCGTCCCAGCCGCGCTCCCACCGGTCGACCCCTCTCCAGTCGCACCTACGAAGCGCCCCCTCGGCCTAGTGCAGCGCCCCCACATTCCCCCTAGCAATTCGGGCAGACGCATGAGATCTGGCGGCAGCGCCGCCAACCACCAACACCGACTTCATACCCCCCGCTCGGACGCGCCTCCACCACTGCGATACGGCGCCGACCCTCTGTTGCGCCCGGCCGCATGCGCCAGCCCCGACCTTCGTGCCATGCAGCGCCACGACTTTTCGACCGCACGTCCACCAGGAGTGCGGCGGCACCTCCTCGACCAGCCCCAAGCTCCCGCAGCGCGGCGGTGCGCCACACCGCCGCAACTGCCCGTGCATCCAGAGGAAGGAAGGGAGGTGGCGGCGGCCCTCCTTTTCCCTTGGATTTGGTTGAAACAAAGAAGAACAGTAATAAGCCCTAGGGCTATATTATTTTTTTACACTTTGGGTAAATTACACAAAAAACCCTGGGAAGTTTCAGTAATCACAAAGAGGCCCCTGCTAGAGTCAAGTCACGTGCATGGCACGAGCATATTGGGTAAATTGCATTCTTTTTCTCTCTTTTTATTTTTATTATTCATTTGATGCAAAAACAGAATTTATTTACATTTTAGTCCATGTTCTCAGACATCGCATGATTCTTCTATTGAAATAAATATTTTTATTAGTCCTACAATTCTGAGAAATTTATGCTATGTTCTTGATGTGCATATCCATCTAGCATAAAATTTCATTGCATTTTGATTACATTTATTATTATTGAAAAATCAAAAACATGTAATTTTTCCCTGTTTGAGATTCCAAATATCATAAAAATTCAAAAAAATTGCTTAAAATTTCCAAAATAGTTAGAGTAGGTCTCTTTCATTGTCTTTTAATTTCTGACTAATTTTCACACATTAGATATTTATAAAACCCAAAAAATTGAAAAACATCAAAAATCCTCTAAAAATCATAAAAAAATCTACAAAAATCCAAAAATTATGATTTCAGTTCATGTTTGTAGATATTTGCATGTATTTTGTCATAAAAATAATTGTTAAGAGTTTTGGTTACTTAAAATTTTTTAAGTTGCGAATTACTCCAAGCTGTGCACAATTTCTTATTTTCTTACTTTTTGATTTTTAAAAAAATACAAAAACAACTGAAAATTCCACAAAAATTCTCAAAAATATTTCAAAACTTTTAAAACATAAAAATATTTTCTTTGGATTTTTTATGAGTAATTTTGACTAAATTGAAAAATTACAAAAAGAGTTGGGGTGCGTATTCTTGATCTTGTGAATTATTGCTTCGTGTTATTTTTGAAAAAAATATTTGCGAACTCAAACCATTAAAAATTGAAAATTAAAAAATACAAAAAAAATAGAAATAAAAATTTTAAAAAATATCAAAAAAATAATAAAAAATCAAGGATAATTGTCATTTGAGATTCCTATTTTCTCTTAATTGACGTTCGATTAATTGAATAACCCTCTGGAATTGTAGCCTCCCTGAGTTCGACGATGTCCGCTATACAGGTTAATAAGTAGAAAAAATAAAAAAATATATTTTTTTTGTTGTCATAGGATTTTGGGGATAGCAACGACCTGTTTACCATTAATTTTCCGACCCCTTACAGATTCCGTGTCAACAAAATGGCATCGTTGCCGAGGAGGCACGGCGAGGGTAGTTAGGTTTCTTATTTGACATGTTATTCTTGGTTGTATATTTTTCCATTCACTTCATTATTTATATCCATTGCATTCATTTCATTCTTTTTTCTTTTCTCATATTTGATAATTGTATTTCTTACACATTTTCGTTTCTTTTTCTTGCGAGGGCCCACGGAGCGAAGGAGGTGATTCTAGGAGAGCTGAAGCACCCAAGCGACGTGGAGGCAGCTTGATTCTTCACCAAGTCGCAGGATAGCGTGAGAAGAGGAGAAGAAGTGAAGGAGACGAAAAAAATATTTTGAAAAATAAATTGAAAAGAGAGAGAGAGAGAGTTTTTTTTCCAATTGAACTTTGTAAAAGGGCATTCATTTGTTGCGGGGTCTGTTTCGCCAAGTGCTGGTGCACTTGGGGGACCTCACCGGTTTTGTTTTCACCGCCTTTATTTTTCTTTGTTTCCCACGGATTTCGTGAGTTGTCTCTTGATTGCTTTAATTAATTAGCTTGAGTCAAGTAATTAATTAGGTCCAAACACCCTAAACAAGATATTTCTGTGCCTATATAGTAGAGTGTAATTTGGACTTAGTCAAATTAATTTGTTCTTGCTCGTTAATAGAAGCTATCATCTAGGACGGTTCACTTGCATCATATAGGATAGTTTATTTCAATTCTGCGCGGATCACTTGCATGTAGAGTGTTGGCGACAAGGTACGCATCTCTAACCCATGCATGCATCATTGTTTTTAATCGCACATTAGCATTTCTGATCTCCTCCCTTGTTTTCACTCACATAATTTAAAAAGGAAATTAGACACTCGGTAGGTGATTCTTTGAAAATACCTTTTTTACCAAGTGGTAAATACTAAAATCGGGACTGCTAAAGAAAACTCGACCCTAAAAAAATACAAGGAAAAATCATTGTTTTGGGGAGAGTAACCCCCTCATTGTTTGGTTTGCTTGAGCAAGAGAGCGACCCGCGCACTAGGATAGAGCCATGCCCGAACTTTTTTCAGACTACTATCTTGGGTTAGTCGTTCTCCAGTGAGGATCTCTCCGGTAGCCGGTAAAGCGGCCCGTGACGTCCTTAACAGATTGAATTGATCGGGTAGCCGGTAAACAGTCCGCAATTCATACTATCTGGGAAAGATCTAATTTGAGAATAGGCCAGTCTCCTGAGAGCATTGGGTTCGTAATAGCTCGCTTCTAACCGCTCTGATATATTGTATTCTCACCAAACTCTAAAATTGACAAGATAAATTATCGAACCTTCACGGTTTTCACTTTGAGTTGAGTTGGTGAATTGGGGGTTTGTATTGTGTTTGATTGCTTGTGTGCCTGCTAGATCCTTCTGTGCATTTGTGCTTTTTCTCCATATAATTTGACTTGACCCTCGTGCTCTCCTGATCCCGTCTTTTGTTTCGAAGATGCTCGACTGGAGTTATTTTAATCTGATATTCGAGGATACTTCGTACTCTCCAGGCGATCCACCTTCCTTTTTCTAGGAGGACTTTCCTCCTGATTTTTGTGCATATCCGCCTAACCCATTATTTCAGGAATCGGAGGACTTTGATTTTCACCCACCACATTCAACCCATCCGATCCTGGGATTTTGGAGTCACCTTTCATGATTTCCACACTTCAGACATTGAACCAGATAATAAAGCATATGAATTTGAGGATTAGTAATATATTTAACATCAATACGATCCAAAACACTGCTCCACTATTTGAGGATATGGATTCATTTGAGGATAATCCTGAGAGCTTGCAATCGCCCAAAATACAAAATAATGAGAAAAATGTAAAAATCCAAAAAGATTCTGGGAGACACATTATTGATTCATTTTGTGAGGAGAGGATCCAAATGCCCAACCAATTTCCCACACAATCATCCACCACATGTCCCAACCTTGACCCCGAGGATTCCACTATACAGACTGCTCTTCGTAATCCTTGTGTAAATGCTGATTCCGACCTCCTCCCTTGTATGGACGAGGTCAAAAAATTCAAAAAAATGTTGACCAAACCCGAAGTGGTAGCCACCCTTCATGAGATCATTATAGATCCACTTCAACAGGCCATGACAGATTTATCTACTCCTCAACACAAGAAAAGAAAGCGAAGGAGAAGATCTGAGCGTCACATCTTGACCATGGCCACTGCCTACGCCATCTCTCACTATCCGTATTTTAAGAAAGGGAACACGACCACACCTTTTGTGAGTTGCTCCATATCTGACTATTCTTGTAATAACACTCTCCTTGATGGTGGTTCGTCAATCAATGTAATACCCTTCTCTATGGTACAGTCTCTTCATCTTGGGCCTCTCAAGAAAACCAAGATGATAGTTCAATTTGCTGATGGATCTATCAAGAGGCCGAAGGATATTCTAGAAAATGTTGTCATTCTCATTCAGGGTATGAATTTCACATCGGATTTTGTTGTAATGCCCATGGAGACCTCCGCCCTGTGGAGCACCCTCCAATCATCCTAGGATGGCCTTTCCTCGCCTCTGCGGGAGCCGTTATTGATTATGGTTCATGAGAGATTCGCTTCCGTTCTGATGTAGTGAGCGATGTGTTGATCACTACAGCCACTACTGCCCAGAAACCTGCATCTCATGAGAACCCGCCCGTGTTAGCCAACCCCAAGGAATTTGACCTTGATGATAATATCAGAGATTCTTGTTATATATTGGATGATAAGGAAACCCAAGAATTCCTCTTGAAGTAGGAAGACTCGGAAAGCATAGACCTTGGAGTTTCCCCTTCTGGTATGTAGAGATGCATTGATGACATCCGCGAAATTTACACGATAGACAGTCTAGAGCGGAAGGAAGAATCTGAGACTAGACAGGACAGACATGATTCGATTACTTTCAGTGATGAGTCTGTTCCTATTCACCCTGATTCAGACGAGACTGATCACGCCAAATTTGATTTGATTGCTTTTATAAAGGAATTTGGGCCTTTTGATAAAGATGATGATCCAGTAGAGGCTCGTCAAGCTAAAATTGATCCTATTTTTTCTGATAATGATTTCGAGCCTTTTTACTTTGATATTTGCAAGACTTCCCAGGCCAGACATGACCATACTACTTCCAATAACCGGTTTAGGCCTGCACAATCTGAAACCGTTGAGGATACATTCTTGGTCGATCCTACTCAATTTATGTCTAATGATGATCCCAATATCGACCTATACCTTGTCAAATCAATACCTCAGCCGTCCCGCAAGAAGGCTTGTTTTCAACCTTCTTGACCTTTGTACATCCACCACTCTTGTATATCCTTTCGTTTCACTCTTTCTTCTCCCGTTTTATCATTCACCCTTTTTATGTGTGTGTGTGTGTGTGTATGCTATACTTAGGATGTGCTTTATCTAAGTATAGGGGGGTGAGTGGTCTGTGTTGTTCATATTCGTCCTGTTCATCACTCTTGTTGTTGCCTATACTTAGAAATACTCTACCCTAAGTATAGTGGGTGATGTTGTTCATATCGTGTCTTTTTATTTTTTTGAGTCTGCACATTCTCTTCATGGGTTTTCCCCTTTTGTACACTCTACTATACTTAGGATTATTTGATCCTAAGTATCGGGGGATCACCATCTTATATTCTTTTTATCTTTTCTTTGAGTCATTGTAGCATAGGAGTCTTTTCACTTTTCTATCCTTAGCACGGGTTATGTCTTCCTTTTTCGCTCTCTGATCACTATGAGGACATAGTTTGAGCTAAGTATACGGAGTGCCGTATATATTGTATATATACTTTAGACATAACTCATACTTTTAAATACATTTATTTGGGGGGTTATGTGTATAATTTTGTAAAATCCACGTGTGTAAAAACAAAAAAAACAACAACAAAACAAAAAAAACAAAACAAAACAAAACAAAACAAAAAAAAACAAAAAAAACAAAACAAAACAAACAAAAAAACAAAAAAAATCTTGTATATATTTGTATATATTTTACTAACCCTTTTTCCTTTAAAAAACTACAAAACCAAAATTCTATAAAAATTTGCAAAATTCAAAAAAAACCCTTCTTTCACATCTTCATTTTTCCTCCAAAAAATCCATAAAAAGTTCAAAATTAGAAAATTATTTTTAAAAAATGTGTGTTCTTTTCACATGTGGATCATTCCTTTCCAAAAAAAACTCTCTGCATTGTTCATATTTTGTATTTGCATGTGCATCTTTCAGGATAGTATTGACATTTAAACTATGTCTGGAATGAAATTGAAGAATGGAGCTTAGTTGGACCTCAATCCACTTAATTTTCATAGGAACTTCACCGAGAAATAGGATTTTAGAAGCTTCAGGTCTTTGACTTAATTCTTTGAGTTCCACATGACAATGTGCAGTATTTGACTCTTAGTGTCAAACCTGGTCTCTTCATTCTGGGTATAACTCTGGAATAGGGAATCAATTTGTACTCTCGCACTATGCACTTAGCTCAACTCAGACGGGATGTTGGAAGAATGTGTGAGTTTCTTTTCTGGTAGAGTGGAAATCTAAAGACCAGAATACGGGTTGAAATAAAGCTTCGGAAAAGGGATGGACAGTTGGGCATAATTTTTTCTAAGACCTCAAAAAATGTACGGAAACAAAAAGATTCTATATCCGTAGGGGCACCACAAGATCCAAGCATAACCACCAAAAATCCAAATACAAAGAAGCCACTACCAAATAAATATCTGACCAAAAAGGTCCAAGCTTCAAGAAAACATGCAGATCTTGGTGAAGACTCGGCTACACTGGCCAGCTCCACAAGGAGAGGTGACTACACTGGCCACACTCTAGTTCTTTTCTCCTTCTTCTAACTTCTCCCCCAATCCGATTGTGAACACAGCGCGACAGACCTTAGAAGGAAATACCTGACTCCCCGAGGACGAGTTACTGGAGAGGAGATTTGCATGGTAGTCCGGTATCTGGATGGGAAGAGCTAAAACCTTTCACACACATGAGTCGATTTTTCAATGTTCATAGGGTGTGCTTTTGGTAGAGGATTGATCTAAGATAACTTCTGAGCCGAAACTGTGATAATGATATGTAGAACTTAAAGGCTGTTGATTTTAAAATTCTAAGTCTCACAGAAGTTCCGACACACTAATAATCCAAAGGTCCGACAGAGCTCCAAACTACAATTTTATGATGATAAGTTCAATACGCAATGTTGTCCTACTTTCTTTATTTTCCCTTTCTTTTTCTTTTTCTTCACTTATTCTTTCGAATAAGTGTTTGCTAAGGGACTAGCAAAGGTAAAGCATAGGGGGATGATGAATCTGTGATTCATCATCTTTATTAATTTATTTTAGCTTAAAATCCCTTATAAAACACCAGCATATAACGCTAACTCCATATTCTTACTAACTTGCATCTGTGTGTAAATATTGTACATTTCTTACTAATTTTAACCTAAAATAAATAAAGAAAGAAATAAAGGAAAAATAAAGAAAAGAAAATAAATAAAGAAAAAAATAAAGAAAATGAAATAAAAAAAGGAAGACTGTATACAGGCTGACCCGAACCCCGAGAGAAGGTCAAGACTTGACCTAATCGACCAGGAATAAAGTAGGGGGAGATAGGGTCCTTAACCAGAAAATCCAAAAAAAAAGTGTTCTCCCTTATTTTGTATATATATATGTATAAAACTGACACTAATTTATTTGTACCTTAATTGACCTCAAATCAAATGGTATTCAAAACCAAAGTTGTAAATAAAAATGTGTTCTAATTACTAAAAATGATTGCACAATTAAATCTTGTACAGAATAAAAGTAGCCACACTTGGAAAAAGCCACTAAGCAGTAATTGAAAGACCGATTCTGACTCCATATGAGCTTAAATTAAATCAATCTCACTTCCATTGGACTCAAAATTAAATTATCTTTAAAATGGTTGTAATTTCATAATTTTTGGAGCTACAGTTGAAAAGTCGATTTTCTGGGGTGGTTTGTGCAATTTTCCCATGTATTTTGTGCATATTGTATTTGTATTTATTTGTAAATTATTCTCACTAATTAAATAAAAATAAAAATAAAATTCTTTGAAATAAAAAAAGCTAATTTCAGCATATACCCTTGTATATAATGTCATATATGTATATAGTATATGTATATAGTTGCTATTTTTAATTAACCTCCATAAAAAAATAAAAAATAACATTTTTTAATCCAATTAAATAAGTGGTGAAAATTCAAAAAAATAGATAATTTTATAAATACATTTATCTCTTTTAATTTTGTCTCTTTTCATCTCTCTTATCTCTTTCACCCAAAAAAATCAAAAATTCATTTCAATTTTCATCTCTCTTTATCCAAAAAAGTCAAAAATTCATTTCAATTTTCATCTCTCTTTATCCAAAAAAATTCAAATTTCATTCTATCTTTTCTATTTATATGGCTCATTCTCCCTCATTTCAACTTGATCAATCTTTAGAGAGAGCAGCCCGATCTCTTATAAAAAATTTCGTCGAGAATTGTGCCTAGCCTCCGAGCCGTCCGGTGACAGCGAGTCGGCCTTGTCGAGGCGATCACGGTCCTTTTTCGCTCCTAAGGTGAGTCCACATTTTTTTATTATTTTTATCTTAGTTTAATCGTAGTTTAGTCGTCGCAATTTTTATTTCCATCGTCATTTTTATTTCTCTAGATCCTTAAAAAAATTCATCATGATTTGATCCACCAACGACTCGAGTTTTCATCCCATCTTCTCGATCTCTCCGCCTTCAATTTCTAACTCCCATAATCTATCAACTCCGATCAAGCACGGTAGTCGGAGAATTGGATTCGAATCTTTCATGGTCGACGAATCTCTGTTCATTTTGTCCGATTTGTTAATAAATAAAAAATTTGTTTCTTTTTGTTCTCTAACGTTTGTTTTGCAGGATCATATAAAAATTAAAAAATTAAAAAAAATTCTTTATCCTTTTTATTTCTTGTTTTTCATATTTAAATAAAAAATAAAATTTTTTTTTATTTCCTATTTACATAAAAAAATAAAATTACAAAAAATAAAAAAGGATAAAAGTTTCCTTAGTTAAGGAGTTAAATGAAGGGTTAGCCATTGTCGTTCTCATCGTCAGCAGGGTTCTTCTTTGGAGGCATTGTGATTCACCTTCAGAAGAAAAGAGTTTAGAATTAAGTGACGGAATTAAGTGAAGATTTGATAAGGATAAAAGTTTCCTTAGTTAAGGAGTTAAATGAAGGGTTAGTCCGGGATTGACTAAACCTTGAAGGAGAAGGAGTGCAAAAGATGATGACCCCAATACTAAGAGGAGACGAGATAGTCGTCACTAGAACATATACACAAAGCAAACACAAGTCAAATTTTAATATTCACCAACTCAACACTTGTGAAGGCACGTTAGGGTTCGGCCGCTTATCTTTTCAGTTTTAATTTAGTGACAAAACAATCTTGAAAATTAAGCGGAGCTGTTAGGTGCTAAAATATTTCACAAAACCTGTCCTGAGTTCATACCACTAGTTGCACCTACTTTCAGCAAGTATAGGTGTAAGTACGGACCGTTAAACGACTACCCGTGTTACTTGAGGACGGAGCCTTCCGTAGTATCCTCTAAACCACCTACTCTGCTAAGGGAAGTCGGAACGTAAATGGCTACCCAAGACCCTTACTGAAAAGTAGCTAATTGTTTCTAAAATCAGTAGTCTGAATGAATTATTTCGGTTTTTGGCTATGTCCTAAGGTGTGCGATCTTGTCCTTACTAACAATGAGTGGGTTTCTCTCCACCAAACACAGGTTAATTTTGGGTCAGTTTATTTACAGTCGCCTTGATTAGCAGTCCCAATTTTAAATTAAGGTTATCATTGTAATTTATGTGAGCACAGAAATTCATGCCTAACGAGCAGTCCCAATTCCTTTAAATCCTAAGTTGTAAAACTTGAGAAAGAAGAATCGGAAAAGCCAATGCAAATGTAAATCAATGATGCATGCTTAAGAGAAAGACTTACAGTGAATCCTCGCGTTCTTCATGCGGGATGCAGTACAAGGAATTTAAATTACACTAAATGATATGCACAGATGAAAAACGCCCTAAACAGATAGTTCTATTAGCGGGAAGAATTGATTTAAGATTTTGGCTAATGTTGAACGATCTATAGTGTGTATAGTTAGTGAATGTGTGGCCTAAGAATTACGAGCACAATCAATAGTAGACAAACAAGTATATATATGCCTAAGTCCTACGCCACTCAAGTCGGGTCCCAACCACACAGAAGGGGTTGAAACAGACCCGACACACCACAGAAATGTTCAGTCCAAAATATTACAAGGGTACAAAGAGAGGGACCCTGAGAATGGTGCGGAAAATTAAATCTATACTAACTCTCTCACACAAAATTGAAATAAAAAAAGTCCTCTTCGCAGGTCCTTGATTTATATCTAAAATTAGCTCCGAGTACTCTGCAAAGAGAGAAAGTGCGGTTAGTATCAGAAGAAAGAAAGATGCAAAAGAGAAAAAAATGTAAAAAGGAAAAAATGACACAAAAATTAATTTCGCAAAAATTAATTACAAAAAATGATTTAAAACCCTAAAAATTCGACGTTCCCCGGCAATGGCGCCATTTGATGAACGTCAAATTTGCCTCTACAATAATGTGAAATTTTCGTAGTATAGGAGGCAAATTCGGTCCAGCAAAAACCACAGTCCTTTGAATGTTGTGGAATATTTTACTTGGCAAGTCTACCCATGTCGAACACAGGGAATGGTGATTCTTAGTTGTGTGGTCTTAAATGAAATTAAATAATTAATTAATGTTGATTAATTTATGCGTTAAGAAAATATACAATGCAATGATGGAGATGTGATGCAAAGAAAATAAACAGAGACGATTAAGCTCAGGATCTGTGAAGTATAAGATTCAAACCTTAATGAAATTTATCAATTAATTCTCGAAAGACAATCACATATCAAAAGAGATTATTTCGAATGAGATATTTTCAATTAATCCCAAAATGCAAGCCAGAAGATTATGAGATCAAATCATATTCCTACACAAATTGGTTCCTCAAAGATATATCCAATAATTCTCTTTCCTCAAATGAGATCCCTGCACTGATTAAATCCTTCAAATAATATAATCAATAATCCTAAGAGAAGTATTCAATCTAAAAACCCGACCCAAATCCCTGCAAAAACCACTATTAATTTTTCAAACAAAATGTCGCAGATCAGTCTGCACAGAGTAAATTGATTTTCTAATAATAATAAACCAGAATGGTCTCAGATCTGTCCACAAATTATGCCAAGTGATAGAGCACGAAAATAGCTTCAATTGACATATTATAAGCTCAAAACGGAGTTTGTATGAAAAAGATATGATAAAATGAAGTTTCAGGGACTAAAATGTAAACAAAATAAAGTTTTCTTGCAAAGAGGTCCCTAGAGGGGCTTATCTGTATTATAGCAAAATCGAAGGGACCCCTCTGAAATTTACCCCTAGCGGGGGTGTATTTGTAAATTCTGAAAATGCCAGGGGTATGACTGCAATTTTCACAAAGCGCTGTGCGCCTGGAGGTTCGGGGCGGCGGTTGAGGTTCGAGTGGCCCGGAGCTGAGGCTCGGGCTACGAACCAGAGGCTCGGACTGCAAGGCTCAGGCTCGGACGCCCGAGCCTATGTGGCTGGCTAACGTCGCTTCGGGGACCCGAGCCTCGAGGTTGCGGCCGAGGCTCGGGTAAGCGCACGTGGCGGTTCGTGGACCGTAGGATCAAGAGCTGGCCCTTGATCCTACGGTGTCTGTGCGTCGTGGGCTGACTGAGGAGGGCAAGGCAGAGTTGTCGGGCGGGCGGCGAGGCGGAGGAGTTGCGGCGATCGATTGAGGCGCTCGGCCGACACACGGCCGAGCAAATGAGGCAGAGCGACGAGGCGGAGGAGCTGCGGCGGTCGATGGAGGCGCTCGGCCGACACACGACCGAACAAAAGAGGCGGAGCGACGAGGCGGAGGAGCTGCGGCGGTCGATGGAGGCGCTCGGCCAACACACGGCCGAGCAAAAGAGGCGGAGCGACGAGGCGCGGATGCTGACGATGGAGGAGTAGTACGGCAGAGGTGCGGGCGAGGCTCGGGGGTGAGGTTGCTCCTCGGCCGACACACGGCGTGAGGGGCGGCAGCTGTCGCGGGCCCAGGCGGTGGTGGGCGAAGGGGCGTCGAGGCTCAGGTGACCGGTTGCTTTCTCGGAGGAGGAGGTGGGTGACCTGCAAGGTTAGCCAAAAAGGGGGAATGGCGAAAAACGAGCGTGGCGAGGGGGTGGCGAAGGGAAAAGGGGTATGTCCTTTGCGAGGCCGGCGATGGGTGTGGGAAGTTTGAACAGAGGAGGGAATGGAGTAGGTTCTGTAGGGGGAGCAGTACCTGGTGGACGAGCTCGCCTGAAGGTCAGTGGACCTCGACCGGCCTTTGCTCAACACGGTAATAGCTCTAAGCTGAGCAGCAACAGGGAGTCACTGCGACAAGGGACAGAAGTCCCTTGGATCTCGCCGGAGGTGCCCTGCCTTGCTGTCACCCAGGCCTCGGTGGTTCTTGCTCCAGGGATGGCGGATGCAAGACGAGGCCAGAGGGGAGGGGGCTTTATAGGATGGAGAAGGAGGCGTTTCATGGAGGAGGCGTAACGGTCGGAGAGGTTATGGTCGGGGCTTCGGTTACAAGGAGGATGTGCAGCCGTTACGAAGGCGGAAGGGAGCAACGACCGACGTTACGCGTGCGGGGAAGGAGAAGGGTGAGGTCACGTGCAGCGCACGTGCGCGCGGGAGGGGGAGGTGGCACATGCGTGGCATGTGCGATAGGAGAGAAGAGGGCGACAGGTGGGGGTGCCACGTGGCACGCCCTGAAGCTGCCACGTGGCGCCCCAAAAAGATTTCAAAATTTAAAGACAAAGAAAAATATAAAAGAAATAGAAGGAGACCTCCGATCGAAAAATTTTCTTTAGAAAATTGTTCGTCTCGATGAGATATACGACTTTCATGAAGGACTCATGAACAAAAGAGGTCTCCTGTGCGAAATGATATTTTTGGTGGTTCTCCATGTCTATAGAAAACCGGGTATTTAGAGTTTTGTAATTTTTTTTGGCAATTTTAGAGAGGATAAAAATTATAAAAAATACGATAAAATACAAGAAAATTAATTACACACTAATCTATTTTTTTGGATTTTTAATAAATAATAAATTAGGAAAATAAAATAAAAGTAAGAAACACACAATTTTTGTACAGACTCACAATGGACACTTGGACTCAGTCAGTTTCTTTGATTTTAGTTTTAATCTGGATGTGGATTTTTTATGTCGCTTAATAAAACTTTCATCAAAGAACACAAATGAAGAAGAAATAATAAAAGGGTTAATTATGTACATAAAAACTGAGATAAAAAATAGCAAAAAGTCAAAATGCGCAAAAGAGGCCCAAAACCCAACTTTCACATATGAGTTCCGAATTTTACGAAATTGATCTTATTTTGAAGGTATTTGAAAATGGAGTACTTTAAAAGTGAGTAGACCAAAATCGGACACTATATGTGGGAGATATGCTTATTTTAGCTCGTCAGATGTGAAATTAGACTTTGGGATTATTTGACACTTATTGGAGTTAGTAATTTTTTTATTTTTAAATTAATAAGGTTAGTAATATCTACACAATGGAGGTGGTTTGGGGTTAATCAGAGTTAGGATGAATTAACTGAAAATAAGAGAAGTTAGCAGCTGTTTGGGCTTATTTACTCTTGGGATTTTAATGCAATTTATGCATGATGAAATGCAAATATTATTCACACATGTATGAATACTAATAATGCTATTAGTGATTAATTGCAAGTGAATGATGGGGAACAGAGCCTAAATGATCAATTTTAGCATGATGAACACGAGGTTCATCAGCCGCCAACCACCGACACCGACTTCAGACCCCCCGCTCGGACGTGCCTCCAACGCCGCGAGGCGGCGCCGACCCTCTACTGCGCCCGGCCGCACACGCCAGCCCTGACCTTCACCTGCACCACGCATCGTCGCGACTGTTCGACCGCGCGTCCACTAGGAGTGCGGCGGCACCTCGACCAACCCCAAGCTCACGCAGCGCGGCGGTGCGCCACACTGCCGCAACCGCCCGTGCCTCCAGAGGAAGGAAGGGAGACGACGGCGGCCCCTCTTTTGCCTTGGATTTGGTTGAAATGAAGAAGAACAGTAAAAAGCTCTAGGGCTATATTATTTTTTTACACTTTGGGTAAATTGCACAAAAAGCCCTGGGAAGTTTCAGTAATCTCAAAGAGGCCCCTGCAAGATTCAAGTCACGTGTGTGGCACGAGCATATTGGTTAAATTGCATTCTTTTTCTCTTTTTTTATTTTTATTATTCATTTGATGCAAAAACAGAATTTATTTACATTTTAGTCCAGGTTCTCAGACATCGCATAATTCTTCTATTGAAATAAATGTTTTTATTAGTCCAAAAATTCTGAGAAATTTATGCTTTGTTCCTGATGTGCATATCTCTCTAGCATAAAATTTTCATTGCATTTTGATTACGTTTATTATTATTTAAAAATCATAAACATGTCATTTTTCCATGTTTGAGATTCCCAAATTCATAAAAATTAGAAAAAATTGCATAAAATATCAAAAAAATTAGAGTAGGTTCTTTCATTATCTGTTAATTTCAGACCAATTTTCACACATTAGATATTTATAAAACCCAAAAAAAATGGAAAAACATCAAAAATCTTCTAAAAATTATAAAAAAAATCTACAAAAATCCAAAAATTGTGATTTCAGTTCCTGATTGTAGATATTTGCCTGTATTTTGTCATAAAAATTATTATCAGGAGTTTTGGGCATTAAAATATTTTTAAGTTGCATATTACTCCAGGTTGTGCACATTTTCTTATTTTCTCACTGTTTGATTTTTAGAAAAATACAAAAACATCTGAAAATTCCACAAAAATTCTCAAAAATATTTCAAAACTTTTAAAACCCAAAAATACTTTCTTTGGATTTTCTCTCAGTAATTTCTACTAAATTGAAAAATTACAAAAAGAGTTGGTGTTAGGGATGTAAACAGACCGAACCTGAGCGAACCTATATTTTTTAGGTTCGGTTCGTTTATTTAATCGAGCCTAAACTTGTGTTCATGTTCAGTTTGTTTATTTTCGAATCGAATCCAAATCGAACCTCTTTTTAAACGAATCGAACCTAAGCGAATATCGAACATAAGAATTCTCTAATAAGATGGAGTGAAAAGAAGAGAAATAGAAATATATATGTGTGTCTACAATTAGAATAAATATCCATTTAGTTTTTTTCTTTATCTAACTCATCTTCATCTTTTGAAAAAATTAGATTAATAAAGATTCGTCTCTTTGAATAAAGTAGAATTATAATACATCTATTCAGATGAGTATAAGGAATAAGAATAATGCGGAGATATTCGATAAGTAATGTTTGTACTTTTTCTGTTGATTTGAAGATAAAGAAGGGGAAAATACTAGACACATAGATGATAGATGTTGTAAACACGACATGACTATTTATTTTCGGATAGTTATACTGAGATAAAACCTACTTATCCCATAATTATTTAGTTATCTCTAGACAAAATTCACTTACCCTGAGATAAAAATTACTCATCTCAAAATAAGCCCACTTCTACGTATAAGGATTTGTAAATATGTATATGTGTATGCTTATCGAGCTTTAACGAATCGAACCTGAACGAACCCATAATTTTTAGGTTCAGTTCGTTTATTTAATCGAGCCTAAACATGTGTTCAGGTTCGTTTCGTTTATTTCCGAATCGAATATGAATCGAACTTTTAGCGAGCCGAACCTGAGCGAATATCGAACTTGAGAATTTTCTTGCACCCCTAGTTGGTGTGCGTATTCTTCATCTTGTGAATTATTGCTTCATGTTATTTTTGAAAAAAAATTATTTGCAAAATCAAACCATTAAAAATTTGAAAATCAGAAAATAAAAAAATTGAAATAAAAAAATTAAAAAAATAATAAAAAACCAAGGATAGTTGTCATTTGAGATTCTTGTTTTCTCTTAATTGATTTTCGATTAATTGAATAACCCTCGGGAATTGTAGCCTCCCTGAGTTCGACCCTGTCCGCTATACAGGTTAATAAGTAACAAAAATAAAAAAATATTTTTTTGTCACGGGATTTTGGGGATAGCAACGACCTGTTTACCTTCAATTTTCCGACCCCTCACAGATTCCATGTCAACAGTGGGTCTATGATGGCTTTGACCCATGCATCATTTGGGCAAAGGTCTAATGGTGATGATGTTAGTTCCATGATGGATGAATTAGGAGCCTTCTCACAGTTCGATGTGAAAGGTAAGTGTTGGGGGGATTTAGTGGATTGGTATTTGGTGATCAGGAACTGAGTGGTGGTGTTTTTGGAGGAGGGTGTGTTTTAGTGCATGAAGGTGACTTTACGACATTGGTTGATGGGGGTGGAAAGTGGCTTTGAAGGCATCATCCGTAGTGACCACCTCAATAACCTTTGGGATGGCTTGGATTTTGGGATGTCCACGAGGAGTCTCCCTCAGCAGCAGCATCTCAATCTGATGATAGATGATGGATCTCGTAGGACGGGAGCTTCTCGATGTTTGTTACCAAGCTCTTCAAAAGGTAGGGGTACTTGTGATGTAGAGGGAGGTCAAGAACTCCTATCCAATTGCGATTGGTTTCTTAAATTCGCTTGGCTCCAAAGATGGAGACAACTGATAGAACCATATCGTGACTTCATCCAAAGAGATGTAGGATGTCCCCACAAGCTTCAAGTAGAGAGATTCAGATGTAAGCTCAGTGATCACTTGTCGTTTGGAGATCTTCCAAAAGAGGTAGAATGCATCATCACCCATTTTTTTGAGGAGAACATTTTTTCCCACTTGAAGGAAGGTATGTGGATGGAGAACTCTGTGATGACGCATCGAAGCAATTTTCATTTGGCAAGTAGTGATTTGGTGTAGACTTTCACTCTCTAGATGGGGCATTGATTGTGTCAACCTAGGAGGAAGGGTGTTTGGTGGCTGGTGGTGATGGTCTCCGCTCGGAGGTGGAAGGACGGGAGACTATACTTTTCAGAACATAGGTTTGGTGAGTCATGGTCGGTGATGGAATATGTTTACATTTGTTTTGATGTCGAGGGTTGACATGGGATGGGGTTTGAACATTAAGTAGTGAACGGCAATGGGTGCTGGATTTTGATAGGAGAAGTAGATGATCTCAAAGGGGCATATTTGCTTGGCATGCCCTGGGCGGAGGCACTTAAAGCAAGTGAGAAGAGAGAGGGTTGGCAAGAAGTGTGAGGTATCGGTGGTGGTTGATGAATACCCATTCATCACTCTTTATTCTCATATTTTAGCTACAAAAACCTATGCAAATGCATGTAGATACTTGTAAATAGGAATAATTAGCAAAAGCATGCATTGTGTAAAAACCTATAATTAGCATGTTTTTGTGCAAAAATAAAAGAATAAAGATTAAAAAGAAAAAGAGGGAAATATTTAGAATAAATATTGAGCAACCTAACCCAAGGGAGGGCTCAGCATGGGCCTGACCGCATAAAAGCCAAAGTAGAGGGAGATAGGGGCTCTAGTGTAAATAATTGTAAATAAATAAAATTATATTTTCCTCACCCAAAAATATGCTTGTACATATTTGTATATATTTAGAAAATATTAAAAACAAAATAAAAATGTGAAAATAAAAAAGAACAAAAATATCCTTTCACCATGTACATAGACCATACCCCTTTATTTATTCAACCTTATAAATAAATAAAATTATTTTCTAAACTTTTTGTAAATATTCTATGTTATATATTGTAAATAAATAAAATAAAAAGAATCAAAACAAAAATCAAATAAAAATTACAAAATTAAAATATAAAAATACATTGTATATATACCATGTATATAAATGTATATATCTATTTATTTCACCTATGTATATAAATA
The DNA here is from genome assembly GCA_037367405.1 of Ottelia alismoides. Taxonomy (NCBI): domain Eukaryota; kingdom Viridiplantae; phylum Streptophyta; class Magnoliopsida; order Alismatales; family Hydrocharitaceae; genus Ottelia; species Ottelia alismoides. The sequence continues at coordinate 386,970 of JAZKJV010003932.1, read as the reverse complement.
ATTAAATCAAATAAAAATACCCTTTTATTCCTCATTTTATTCTATAAATAAATAAAATATAAAATAGGAATAAAATTGTACAAAAATAATCATTAAAAATCAAAAATAAAAAACCAACATATTGTACATATACCTATATATAGCTATATATTGTAAATACTTTATTTTTATTTCCAAAAATTAATTAAAAATCACCAAAAAATAGAAAAAAAAATAAAAATATTTCATGTTTTGGATTTTTGCTGATTCGGCCCCTAGCTATGCGTATTTGTCATTCTTTGATCCAGCCACGTGGCCGTCAGCCATTGGTCCTGGGGATGTTGACCGCCCGGTCAACTGGCCCCCCAGGACCACTTCCCACGGGTTCGAGCGGCCAACCCAATTTCTCCATTTTATACCCGCTCGACCCGATTGCCTAACACCCAAACCCCGGCTCCGTTTGTCACCTCCTACATCCGACACCCTCGCCGGGCATCTACCTCGGGGTCCGCGCGCCTCCATGACCCTACCCGAGCTCCTCTTTTCGGACCCCCAGCCATTTAAATACCCAGTTCCGCCGCATTCTTTGATCATCTTTGGCTAATCCGCTCCACCCCCAGTGAGCTCCAGTGCCCGAGCGTGAGTGACAGCTCGCTCCAGGTGTCGTCGCAGCGAGGAGAGGGGTCGGTTTCCATTGATCCGGCGACTTAGCACCGCCGTGCTCCGCCCAGAGCAGGAGCTCGAGCCTCGGGCCGAGACAACCCTTGAGGCCACGACCAGGAGCTACCCTAGCTCCAGCATAGTCTCCTCGACCGCCCAGGTAATCCCTTAGCTTCCCTATTTAGCCTAATTTCCATTTTGCCCCAATCCGCTCTGCCGCCGTGTTCCATCGATTCCGACCACCTCCCGCGTCCGTTCGATCATCGGAACCCATATTCACCTCCGCCTTCCCTCCGTGCACCTTCTCCGCCCCTCCGTTCAACCCAGCTCGCACAGGAGCTGGGATTCGAATCCCCTCGCCGTCGCTTCGCCAGGATTCGTCCGCACCGACGCACAGACTACCTCCACGACGCCTAACCGGGTCGAGGCATTTTGCCCTCGACCCGCGAAGCTTCTGAGCTACTTTGCAGGATCAGAGGAGGCCATCTGAGGCCTCCCGACATTCGGGTCAGGAGCTATCCTCCGCCGACCTCGCCGGAGCCCCTCCCGGGCTCGGCTGGGCCATTGGAGGCCACCATCAGCTGCGGAGCTTCATCGCGCATCTTCTCCGATCTCCGGAAGCAGCAGACGAGGATCCCAGCACTCGCACGAGGCCGGCGAAACTCGCCGGCCACCTATTCTTCTAGGATCTTCAGCCGCCGTCCGATCAGCCTCGACCTCCAGTTTTCATCTCGTCCATCCATTCCCGGAGGAACAGCCACCGTCCGATCCTTGGAGAGGAGATCTGGAGCGCCCACCAGCGTACCCGTCAGATCATCCACGTTGAGCGCATCCGACGGCCCGCTCAATAAAGGGTAAATTACCCTTAGACCCAGCTCTTGTTTCTATTTAGTTTTAGTCCTGTAAATATTCTAGCAAGTTGTTTTAGTTTAGGGTTATTTGCACATCGGACCTCGCACTTTAGTTTATTTGCATTTATGCCCCTGTGAGTGTTTGCCACGTGCTTCGTCACGTGTATATGTGGTGTAATTGCAAGATATTCCCTGTAGTTCTGGATGTTAATTAATGAATGAAAACTTTTTAGTATTTGCATATATGCCCCCGTGAGTGTTTAATTGCGCATGTGCGTTTATTTGGTGGGTTAATTGCAACACAGCCCCCTGGACTTTTGGTACGAGTTACCAAAAGGTCCACGGGACTTGTTTTATTTACAAAGAGGTCCCTGAGTGCCCCAGGCACGCGCCGTGCGCGTGCGTTGCTGGGTATTTTGCACCTGGACCCCCAGAACTTCGGGTATTTGCACTTCAGTCCCTGTGCACAGTGCCCTCTTTTGATTTTTGAATAAAATATCAAATCACCTCCAAATTCGATGAAAATTTGATACATGGCTCCTACCATGTTGTAGGATTTTTGAGAATTTTTGAGGACATTTGTGAGTTTATTTGTTATTTTTAAAAATTCAAAAACCTCTATTTCAGCCACTGTCTAGTTTTAAAAATCCCAAACCAATATATAAAACCCCCCCAAAAATTTTATAAAAATTAGGTACTGTTTCTTTTGCGTTCCTTGATTTTCTAGCCAATTTTGGCTATTTTTCATTGCCTAAAAACCATAAAAACTTAAAAACACCTAAAAACTCATAAAAATCATATTAAATAATCTAAAAACCCAAAAACAATAATTTTGGTGCTCAAATTTTCCTTGTCTTCTCTAGTATACAGGAAAATTACGTCCAGGCCCTCTTGAGATTTTTAGATATTTTATCTAGGGATTTTGGGCCTGGCTGGACAGTACCCAGCCTTTTTGTTACTGTTTGATTTTTAGTAAATAAACTATACATCAGAAAATTATCAAAAATTAACCAAAAACATTAAAAAATCTAAAAAACATAAAAACATTTTTGTTTGAATTTTTGCTTGATTTTTGACACATTTAATAATTAGCTAAAGCTTGCTTGCTTTTGTGTTTCCTTTGTTTTCTTCACATTTAAAAATCCAAAAAAAATATAAAAATCATTAAAAATACTTGTCTTTTATTTTATTTTATTTTTACTACTTCGTAGGCCTTTGGCCAACCCGTGCTCCTTGAGTTCGACCCTGGGTGCTATACCAGGTTAATCTCATAGCCGGACTGCTATCCGTTGTTTTGATTGATCTTTGATTTATTGAGTGGTCCGATTTTTCTTGATATACATGGTCTGATTGCTCGGGTCACAACGTCCCTATTTCTGTACCTCATACCCCAGTGATCAGGCCTGTTATCAGAATGGCGCCGTTGCCGGGGAGCACGGCTTAGTAGTTCGTTTTGTTTTTATTTTAGTTTTTGTTTTCGCGGCTTTTCGCGGCTCTTCGGAGCCCGCGGCTTTTCGTGGCTTTTTGTTTATATTTTCTTTTTGTCTTCTTTTGTTTTATTTTTATTTTCTTTTGTTTTTGTTTTTGATTGATTTTGTGTGTTTTTTTGTATTTTGTATTTTTGCACATATACCCTTTTTATTTTCATTTATTTTCTTTGATATTATTTTTGCTGGTCTGACCACTCTTCTCTTTTTCTTGCGAGGGCCTGAGGACCGCGGAGGCGACTTTCGAGGAGCCGACGTAACCGCAGAACTTGGAGGCGGCTTCTTTCTCTACGAAGCTGCAGGAGAGAGCGAGAGGGAGAGAGTTGAGTGGGTGAGGTTAGACTAGGTTTTTATTTCATTTATATTATTGTTGTAATAATACAGGGACAGGACTTGGACACTCTTGTGACTTGACCGTAGCGGGTCTGTTTCGCCGAGCACCGGTGTGCTCGGGGGACCCTTTAGGACCTTCGTGGTTTTTCGTGGCTTTCTTCGCGGTTTTATTTTTCTTTTATTTCTGTCTTTTCCGGTTTTTCGCGGTTTTTGCTCGAGCCCCTAGACTTAGGATTTTCTGGTGAATGTGCCGTAATTAGTAGGATCCACACACCTAATTGCATATCTGTTCCCATAGATCGATAATTGGACCTACTTAAAATCAATAATAAAAATAACCGACTCGCTAGCCTCCGTAGCCTACGTGCCGTAGCCCGTCCTGTAAAGCGCTTTCTCCTACCCCCGATTTGTCGGACAGAGGAGGGACGGGCCAAGACCGGACTCTTTGGCTTGGAGGTCGGTGACCGGTTAGACGGTTCTTCGCTAGAAGCTGCTCGTCTAGGACTCGGCTTTACCACTGCATCATTTAGGTTAGTTTTATTTCTGTCTTTACTTTTATGCACGGATCATATTGCATGTAGAGAGCTGGAGACAGGTACGCATTTCTGACTTTGCATGCATCATTGATTTATCGTGCATCGGCTTTTTCGTCTTCTCCCCCTGTTTTGGACTTAATAATCAGGAGAACCGAAAAATTCGTTAGGCCTTTTGTTTGCTTTGAAAAATAATAAAAAAGTGAAACCATAAAATTGGGACTGCTAATCTTATTGATCTTAAAACCCGCTCACCCTAAAAATTCTGTCTTGGGGAGAGCAATCCCCTCATTGTTTGGTTTGGATGCGCGAGAGAGTGACCCGCACCCTAGGTAGAGCCCCCCGTTGCTAGTCCCGACTGATTACCGACTTCTCCGTGCGGGCCAGTCGGTTGGGTTAGCATCGGATATCCCAACAGGTCACGTAAGCGCTCTGATATTCTGTTTGTTCACCAAAATAAAATCGACAAGATAATTTGACCGAACTTTCACGGTCTTCAGCTCGCGTTGCGTTGGTGAATCGGGGGTTTGTTTTCTGATCGTAATTTTTCCAGATCTCATCCGCCTTACTCGCCAGATCAAGATGATGGGTAGACGGTCTCTTAGGCAGCCTCTGGCTGCACCGCTTTCGGGCGTGTCTGCCTCATCATCTAGGTTGGCTCACGAGAGCCCAGACCCGCTCTCCGAGCCCGAGTACGATTCCACCCTGTTCCCCCTCGACCCCCTTTCTGATCTTCCTGAGAGACACGAGCCCGAGGAGAGATTGATTCATTTGAGCGCACCTGAGTTGGGCTCGTTTGGTTTTGCAGACGTCGCCATGGCCGGCAGTTCTGAGGATCGTTCCGCACTGAGCACGTTGTGATGGATCAGGGAGCGATCAACTCCACCTTGATCGCCTCATTAGATGCAGTTCAGCAGCAGTTACGCGATCAGGGAGCATTTATGATCGAGATGAGGAGAGAGTTGGAGAGGCTCAGAGCAGAGCGAGATGAGCAGAGCGAGCCTGAGGACGGACCTGATGCATAGGCACGAGCCGCAGCAGCAGCAGCAGCAGCCGCGGCCGCTGCCGCAGCGGCAGCAGCCGCAGGAGGAGGAGGACCACCTAGACCGATGCGGGAGTTGCACAACCCCGGATCTACACTGATGCACCATTGGGTGGTGGTACCTGCTATCGTGGGGGACTTCAAGTTCCCCCAAACACCCTGCAGATGCTTCCTCGTTTTCACGGACTCGCCACTGAGGAGCCCCACCTTCACCTCCAGGAGTTCCTGATGATTTGCAGCACTGTCCACGATCGCCACGTGGACCAGGACACGATCTGGATGATAGCCTTCCCGTTTTCACTAGCAGATAGAGCAGCCACCTGGCTGAAGCATCTTGGGAGGTTTGTCTATACCTGGGAGCAGCTCCGCACCGAGTACTTGAACAAGTACTACCCACTCGGGCGAACGAATGCAGCGAGGGCCCTGATCAGCAACTTCTCCATGTTCCCCAACGAGCAGTTTCACGAGGCATGGGAGAGGTTCCGAGAGCTTCTGGACAGATGCCCGCACCACGACATCACGAAGCCGAACCTTGTGCAGAGCTTCTTTAGCGGGTTGACACCAGAGCTACAGGGCCTGGTGAATGCTTCTTGCGGCGGGTCCTACTTCGCCAAGGACCACGACCAGGTCTAGGCCATCTTCGAGGAGATGGCTGAGAACTATATGGTGATGTCTCAGACCAAGTTGTATACTCAGAAGACCCAGCCACATCAGCCAGGACCCATGCAGTACCAGCGGATAGCACGGGTAGATGCAGGTCCATCCAGTTCGTCCGCAGCAGCAGCAGCACAGGCAGAGTCATCAGCTGCGGACATGGGCATTATCAGCGAGAAACTGGACCGCATGGAGCTGATAGAGAAGAAGCAGTGCCAGAGTATCACGCAGATGGAGCAGATGGCACAGGTTCTGAGCGACATGAAGACACAGCTCATGTGTCTCCAGGAGGCACAGACGGCTTCTCAGCCCCATCTTCAGTCGCGAGGCGACACCGGCAGCAGCAGCAGCTCGTCCCAGCACTCCAGCACCCACGTGCAGCCTAGACAGGTTCACCTTGTACAGGCGGAGCCGTACCAGCAGCCGCAGCCCACCTACCAGTCCCCACCATCTCCAGAGATGCAGATGGTGGTCTACCAGCCGGACCAGCCTCTGGCAGTACTCCCGCCAGCCCCCTACGATGCAGAGCTGTTGATGGATGTCAACGGGATTTGGTATGACCGCCCCCAGCCTGGGATCCGACGAGACCATCCCGGATTCAGGTGGGGGAGTGGTGGTGCCCAGCCCCAGCAGCAGCCGTCAGGACAGGGAGGGCAGTACTCCCAGCAGAGAGACCAGCACCAGCCGCAGCAGCAGCCCCCAGCATATCAGCAGCACCAGCCATCATCCTTCGGTCCTCGTCCCTATCAGCAGCAGGGACAGTCATGGAGACGTGAGCAGCAGGCTCACCCGGGATATCAGCAGCAGCACCCTCCATCATACCCCTCTTACCAGCACCAGCAGCAGCAGTTCCAGCAGCCTCACCCACAGAGAGGCCACCCGTCGGGCTCCCACGAGAGCCCCGCTTTGGATGACATCGCCCGCCTCCTCACGGACCAGCAGGCCACATTCAGACGGGAGATGGATGAGTTCCGCCAGGAGATGCGGGACCTGGTGAGAGGGAAGGCCGCCATACCAGCCCAGATAGAGCCGAATCCGAACAACCGCAAGCGGAAATCTGAGCAGGTAGTACATACTGAGTTAGCCACTCCTAGTGACCCATTTGATGATACATCTTCGGATCTATTTGATGCTGATTTTGTCACACTTAGGAGCGGTAGGACCCCAGCCGGGCGGCGGCGCCTCATCTGAGCTTCACCACGAGGACACTTCATAGGCACCACAGGAGGAGGAGGAGAGCGGTACTGAGGCCGCTCCAGATGATGACGGTGGCACTGAAGCCACCAAGGATGCTGATCCCACCGGCGGTACTGAGGCCGCCACTTCACCAGATCTAGGAGGTGGTACTGATGCCACCCGTTCAGCCAAGCCAGCCCGCGGTACTGAGGCCGCACGACGTCTTCCAGCAGCAGCAGCAGAGCCAGCCCGTGGTGGTACTGAGGCCACCGGTGTTTGTACAGATAGAGAGGATGTTTTTCCTCGTATTCCTGTATCTCAGAACTCTGTTGTGAATAAAGGAAAAGGTTTACTTTCTTCTGGTCCCACTGTGGTGCATGATGTATGTGTGGATCCGGTCCTTGAACCGCCTAGACATTTTCCTAGTCCTTCATCTGAGAAGGACCCAGTGATCCCCTTCCCTAGAGCCCTTCAGATGGGGAAGGGGAAGAAAAATGATCCAAAAAAGAGAGAGCTTGAGGAGTTCAGCCAGAGCATGATCGATCGATTCCACATCCAACTGACCCTCCAGGAGGCTTTGCAGCACATCCCCCTTCTCCAGCGATCTTTGAGAGAGAGGACTACAGTCAGGAGGAGGAGGAGGAACCACACTTCGGAGATACATGTGCTGACCAAAGCCACGTGCTTCGCGATCCAGAACCGCCTGCCAGCCAAGAGGCCAGATTCAGGGGCCCCGTATGTCAGATGCCAGATTAGTGAGCAGAGGTTCGACCGTACTCTTCTAGATAGAGGATCGTCGATCAACCTTCTTCCGGCAGCCCTTCTCGACCGCTTCGAGTTGGGCACTCTTCGACAGAGCAGGACAGTCCTTCAGTTCGCTGATCGATCTGTCAAGAGGCCGAAGGGGTTATTACGAGACGTTATCGTCACGATTCCGGGCCTGAAATTCCCCGTGGACTTCGTAGTGTTGGACATGGAGATCCCTGAGTCAGTGGCCGATACCCCCATCATCCTTGGTCGTCCGTTCTTGGCCACAGCCAAGGCGGTGACTGATCATGATAGCGGGAAGGTGTACTTTCGCGTCGAGGGCGAGAGTATACAAATAGAGACGGTCGAGGACTACAGAGCTAGATTCAGAGCCCGCTCCGATGCGAGTACAGACTCAGAGCAGCTGACAGACGCAGAGCCAGACATCCACCAGGACTGTGATTTTGTGATCACAGATGATGAGGCAGCTTGGGAAGACCTTGAGACACAGACCATCCGCTCACTTTCAGATACAGCTGATGCAGAGACGACAGCAGAGGAGAGTCTGGAGAGCACAGACCTGGTCCCGGATACCATTGAGGCAGCAGAGCCGGTCCTTGATCGCAGCACGATGATTAGTGATGGTGGTGCTGAGGCCACCTTGTTTTCCGGTGGTACTGATGCCACTGATTCTGATACAGATCCCTCGGATTCAGAGTTTGATTGGGTTGATTGCTATGATCAGATGCCAGACCTGAGTCCATCCGAGCCTATAGATGAGGAGGAGGTAGATGCAGAGCCGAGCAGAGACAGTACAGTTGAGCCGCCTTCTCCCGATCCAGTTTGCGAGAGTACGCTTTCACTTTCCCAGGCAGATTTGGCAGACTTAGCAGCATTCACTCAGTTTCTTCCACAGCCAGATTTGCCAGCACCTAGCATTCCAGAGCTGAAGCCGCTCCCTACTTCGCTGAAGTATCGATTCCTTGCGGGCGAGCCAGAGATGTACCCAGTCATCATCTCCGCCGAGTTGACTGGAGAGCAGGAATCCCGTTTGATGGGGGTTCTTGAAAAGAACCGCAAGGCGATCGGATGGAGCGTAGCAGATCTCCATGGGATTAGTCCATCAGTGTGCTCCCACCACATCTATCTCGAGGATGGGGCAAAGCCGTCGCGTGAGTTCCAGCGGCGTCTGAACCCCAACCTGAGAGAGGTTGTGATGAAGGAAATATCAAAGTGGTGGGGTGCAGGTTTTATTTATCCCATTTCCGACTCCAAGTGGGTCAACCCCTTGCATGTGGTGCCCAAGAAGACGGGCATCACGACTGTGATCAGTGAGTCGGGAGAGTAGATCGCTACACGAGTACCCACCTCTTGGAGGGTTTGTGTTGACTACAGGAGACTCAACCAAGCCACCAAGAAGGACCATTTCCCCCTGCCTTTTATTGACCAGATCATTGAGAGACTGGCAGGGAAGAGCCATTATTGCTTCCTGGATGGGTACTCGGGCTACAACCAAGTGGCCATCGCTCCTGAGGACCAGGAGAAGACCACCTTTACCTGTCCCTTCGGCACATATGCTTTTCGACGCATGCCATTTGGGCTATGCAATGCCCCTGCGACTTTTCAGAGGTGCATGCTGTCGATCTTCTCGGACATGGTAGGGGAGTGTTTAGAGGTCTTCATGGATGATTTCTCGATCTACGGTGACGGATTCGATTCTTGTCTTGACTGCCTAGATCGAGTACTCCAGCGATGTATTGAGTATCACTTGGTGCTATCTTGGGAGAAGAGTCACTTTATGGTGACTCAAGGGACGGTGCTTGGCCACATCATCTCCAACAGGGGCATGGAGGTTGATCCGGCCAAGGTTGATGTCATTAGGAAACTCACACCGCCGTCCAATTTGAGGCAGCTACGGTCATTTCTGGGGCACGTTGGATTTTATAGGAGATTTATTCATGATTTCAGCAGGATTGCCCGACCGTTGACTGACCTTTTGACGAAAGACACCGAGTTCCTTGTCGATGACAAGTGTCTTTCGTCGTTTGCTACTCTCCAGCAGTGTGTTATTGAGGCTCCTATCCTCCAGCCGCCTGATTGGTCTCTCCCATTCGAGATCATGACGGATGCCTCCGATTTTGCCGTAGGGGCAGTGCTGGGACAGAGGAGGGATGGAGTTCCATTTGCCATACACTATGCTAGCCGCACATTGGATTCCGCCCAGCGGAATTATACAGTCACAGAGAAGGAGATGCTAGCAGTAGTGTTTGCCCTAGATAAGTTCAGATCATATATCATCGGATCTAGAGTGACTTTGTTTACAGATCACACCGCCATCAGGTACCTCATGGCAAAGAAGGATGCCAAGGCCAGACTGACTAGATGGATCCTTCTACTCCAGGAGTTCGACATTGAGATTAAGGATAAGCCTGGAGTCAAGAATGTGGTGGCGGATCATCTCTCCCGATTAGAGCAGCCTGAGGATTCTGAGCATATTGACCCTATTAGAGATACCTTCCCAGATGAGGCGATCCTTGCTATCGCCTCACTTCCATGGTACGCCGATATTGTGAACTTTCTCGTTGTTGGGAAAGTCCCACAAGATTGGCCCAGACAGAGACTTGAGACCTTCCTTGCGAAGGCCAAGTCTTACCATTGGGAGGATCCCATCCTTTACCACGAAGGAGGGGATAGCGTCTGGCGTCGGTGTATTCCTCAGGAGGAACACCATAGCGTCCTCACTTACTGCCACAAGCTTGAGGCAGGAGGACATCATTCTGGGAGGAGAACGGCACAGAAAGTGCTCCAATCCGGCTTGTGGTGGCCTACCCTCTTCAAGGACTCAGATGAGTTCGTGAAGAGGTGTACTGACTGTCAGAGGATGGGCACTTGTGGACAGCGTGATATGATGCCGATGCAGCCCATTCACTTCTGTGAGGTTTTTGACGCATGGGGCATCGATTTCATGGGTCCATTCCCTAAGAGTCAGGGATTTGAGTACATTCTGTTGGCTGTTGATTATGTGAGTCGTTGGGTGGAGGCTATCCCCGCCCGAGCCGCTGATGCGAGGACAATTTGCATATTTTTGAGGAAGCATATCATCACGCGGTTCGGGGTTCCACGAGTTCTGATTTCTGATGGGGGATCTCACTTCATCAACGATCAGGTGAAGGCACTTGCTAGCGAGTTCGGCATAGACCATCATGTTGCTACATCTTACCATCCACAGACGAACGGTCTAGCCGAAGTGTCGAATAGGGAGATCAAGACTATTCTGCAGAAAGTCGTCCGCCCTGACCGAAAGGATTGGTCACAGCTTTTGGACTCGGTCTTGTGGGCATATAGGACGTCTTTCAAGACACCTTTGGGCACATCTCCCTTTCGCCTCGTGTACGGCAAGCCATGCCATTTACCTGTTGAGCTGAGGCACAAGTCACTTTGGGCAGTTACAGACATTATCATGGATCCAGATGGTATGGGAGACCAGAGGAGAGCAGAGCTAGCTGCCCTGGAGGAGCTTAGAGATGCAGCTTTCTCAAGCAGCCTACATTATAAGGAGAAAGTCAAGGAGTGGCATGATTCTCATATCAGCCACAAACATTTTGAGATTGGACAGAGAGTATGACTGTTTGATGAGAGGCTTAGATTATTTCCAGGGAAGCTACAGAGCAAATGGAAGGGACCTTATCTGGTGAGAAAGGTACACGACAACGGTAGCATCGACATATCCGAGTTGTCTTCTGAGAGTACCTTTCGAGTGAACGGCCAGCGGCTCAAGCCATTTCTAGATCATGAGCCGCGGGTCGTTGATATTGCCCCTATTCATTTTGCGTGAGATGTGGTCTTTGACTCACATCTAATGCATCTCACGCCTGAGTTTCACTGATCTTCCGCTGTATATAGATCCAGATGTCCATATCATCACATTCTTTAGTCCCACATCCCTTTCTCTATCTTGTGATTATGCTATACTTAGGGTGCACTTTGCCCTAAGTATAGGGGGGATGTGAGACCGTGCGGGTATTTCTTTTGTTTCTGTCTACCCCTGTTTTTGCTGCCTATACTTAGGGATATTTCACCCTAAGTATAGGGGGGGTAGACCCTGTACATTCTGCACTCAGGCTTTCCCTTAGTATACAGCCTGCTATACTTAGGATTATTTGATCCTAAGTATAGGGGGGAGACCTGAGTCCCTCTTGACTTTTCATTTCCCTTTTGTATAGCCTTTCTTTTCACTTCCCTATACCTAGCACGAGTTATGTCTTCTTCATCGCTCTTGACTCTGAGGACATCGTTGAGCTAAGTATAGGGGGGTGTGTGTATATTTTTCATATACATAATCTTCTTTTATTTGCACATACATAGCTAGTGTACAAATTATTTTTGTAAAAATGATTTCAAAAATCTTTTATGTAAAGCTTGTGTAAATATTTTTTTATCAAAATTATGTATATAGTACAAAATTTTTCCAAAATGTTTTGAAAATCAAAAGTTTGCAAAAATCTTGTGTAAATGTGTGTAAATACCTTTTTGCAAAACTTGCACTTCATGCACCATCCATCCATGATTTCAAAACATTTTTCAAAAATTTTGCATGTTTGTAAAATATTGTGTAAATAAGCATCTTTTTGTACATATGTATATAGAGTTTCTGGATGATAGTTGACATTTAAACTAGCCTGGAATCAAATTGAGAAATGGAGCTTGATTAAGATCTTAATCCATCTAAATTCTAAGAGGAACCTTATAGGACTTAGGTTTAAGGCTTTTCAGGTCCATGGTGACTTAATTCTTTGAGTCCACTAGGCTATGATCACATGTCATCTCAATGAGCCTAAGTAGAGCACTTAACAACAACACATGACTCATATAGATGATGGCTTTACTTGGACACCCGCACTATGCACCGAGCTCTCTACGGATGAGGTGGTGAGGAGGCAGTCTTCCTTGACTTGGGGTAGCATATGAGGGTAGTACTTCTAGGCGGAACCTCTCTTCTTCTTATAGTGAAGGAAGTGCGTCTCAACTTGGTCTGGTTGCCATGAGGTCTAACGACGGGAGTTGTGGGTTGCAATAAAGCTTCAAAAGAGGGATAGTCTACTGGCTCAAGAGGAAAAACTCCTTGTATATATGCTGCACATGTATATGTTGTATAGATGCACTCGAAAAAAAAAATGTGCAAAAAGAAAAGAACTCCAAAAAAGTGGTGGGTCTGAGAGAAAATGATAATCCCACCGGAGTATGTATATAAGTGCAATAAGCAAAGCTTGGTTTCATGATCCACCTGTTGTAGCTTGCAGCGGGGAGACTTGGCTACACTGGTCAAGCTCCCAAGGGTACTTGGCTACACTGGCCTTGACCCATTCTCTTCTTCCCCCTCTTCTTGAGCCGGTTGTACTTGAACTTAGAAGGGAATACCCCGCTCCTCGAGGAAAGAGTGGCCAGATTGAGGTCATAGAGTTACCTTGTTGGGGAGGGTTGTCAAGTTGCCATTTCTGAGGTGGAGAGCTTAGACCTCACTTTCACAGGACAAGAAAAGATTCATGGTCTTCAGGGTTTGTGATTGATGACTTGTTCTGATTTGGAGCATTGAGGAGTCTTGATTATAGATTGGTGGAACTTAGAGGCTGTTAGGTTTTAAGCTTAAGTCTAAATAAGGTTCCGACACATTAATAATCCAAAGATCTGATTGAGCTCCATACCTCAATTTAATGAAGGCAAGTTTAATAATCAACCTTAATCCATGTACATCCTCTTTTTCTTTTTCTTTTTCTTTCTTTATTTTTCACTTCTTTTTCAAATAAGTGTTTGCTAAGGGACTAGCAAAGTATAGTATAGGGGGGTGATGAATACCCATTCATCACTCTTTATTCTCATATTTTAGCTACAAAAACCTATGCAAATGCATGTAGATACTTGTAAATAGGAATAATTAGCAAAAGCATGCATTGTGTAAAAACCTATAATTAGCATGTTTTTGTGCAAAAATAAAAGAATAAAGATTAAAAAGAAAAAGAGGGAAATATTTAGAATAAATATTGAGCAACCTAACCCAAGGGAGGGCTCAGCATGGGCCTGACCGCATAAAAGCCAAAGTAGAGGGAGATAGGGGCTCTAGTGTAAATAATTGTAAATAAAAAAAATTATATTTTCCTCACCAAAAAATATGCTTGTACATATTTGTATATATTTAGAAAATATTAAAAACAAAATAAAAATGTGAAAATCAAAAAGAACAAAAATATCCTTTCACCATGTACATAGACCATACCCCTTTATTTATTCAACCTTATAAATAAATAAAATTATTTTCTAAACTTTTTGTAAATATTCTATGTTATATATTGTAAATAAATAAAATAAAAAGAATCAAAACAAAAATCAAATAAAAATTACAAAATTAAAATATAAAAATACATTGTATATATACCATGTATATAAATGTATATATCTATTTATTTCACCTATGTATATAAATAATTAAAATCAAATAAAAATACCCTTTTATTCCTCATTTTATTCTATAAATAAATAAAATATAAAATAGGAATAAAATTGTACAAAAATAATCATTAAAAATCAAAAATCAAAAACCAACATATTGTACACATACCTATATATAGCTATATATTGTAAATACTTTATTTTTATTTCCAAAAATTAATTAAAAATCACCAAAAAATAGAAAAAAATAAAATAAAAATATTTCATGTTTTGGGTTTTTGCTGATTCGGTCCCTAGCTATGCGTATTTGTCATTCTTTGATCCAGCCACGTGGCCGTCAGCCATTGGTCCTGGGGATGTTGACCGCCGGGTCAACTGGCCCCCCCAGGACCACTTCCCACGGGTTCGAGCGGCCAACCCGATTTCTCCATTTTATACCCGCTCAACCCGATTGCCTAACACCCAAACCCCGGCTCTGTTTGTCACCTCCTACATCCGACACCCTCGCCGGGCATCTACCTCGGGGTCCGCGCGCCTCCATGACCCTACCCGAGCTCCTCTTTTCAGACCCCCAGCCATTTAAATACCCAGCTCCGCCGCATTCTTTGATCATCTTTGGCTAATCCGCTCCACCCCCAGTGAGCTCCAGTGCCCGAGCGTGAGTGACAGCTCGCTCCAGGTGCCGTCGGGGCCGGTTTCCATTGATCCGGCGACTTAGCACCGCCGTGCTCCGCCCAGAGCAGGAGCTCGAGCCTCGGGCCGAGACAACCCTTGAGGCCACGACCAGGAGCTACCCCAGCTCCAGCATAGTCTCCTCGACCGCCCAGGTAATCCCTTAGCTTCCCTATTTAGCCTAATTTCCATTTTGCCCCAATCCGCTCCACCGCCGTGTTCCATCGATTCCGACCACCTCCCGCGTCCATTCGATCATCGGAACCCATATTCACCTCCGCCTTCCCTCCGCGCACCTTCTCCGCCCCTCCGTTCAACCCAGCTCGCACAGGAGCTGGGATTCGAATCCCCTCGTCGTCGCTTCGCCGGGATTCGTCCGCACCGACGCACAGACCACCTCCACGACGCCTAACCGGGTCGAGGCATTTTGCCCTCGACCCGCGAAGCTTCTGAGCTACTTTGCAGGATCAGAGGAGGCCATCTGAGGCCTCCCGACATTCGGGTCAGGAGCTATCCTCCGCCGACCTCGCCGGAGCCCCTCCCGGGCTCGGCTGGGCCATTGGAGGCCACCATCAGCTGCGGAGCTTCATCGCGCATCTTCTCCGATCTCCGGAAGCAGCAGACGAGGATCCCAGCACTCGCACGAGGCCGGCGAAACTCGCCGGCCACCTGTTCTTCGAGGATCTTCAGCCGCCGTCCGATCAGCCTCGACCTCCAGTTTTCATCTCGTCCATCCATTCCCGGAGGAACAACCACCGTTTGATCCTTGGAGAGGAGATCTGGAGCGCCCACCAGCGTACCCGTCAGATCATCCACGTGGAGCGCATCCGACGGCCCGTTCAATAAAGGGTAAATTACCCTTAGGCCCAGCTCTTGTTTCTATTTAGTTTTAGTCCTGTAAATATTCTAGCAAGTTGTTTTAGTTTAGGGTTATTTGCACATCGGACCTCGCACTTTAGTTTATTTGCATTTATGCCCCTGTGAGTGTTTGCCACGTGCTTCGTCACGTGTATATGTGGTGTAATTGCAAGATATTCCCTGTAGTTCTGGATGTTAATTAATGAATGAAAACTTTTTAGTATTTGCATATATGTCCCTGTGAGTGTTTAATTGCGCATGTGCGTTTATTTGGTGGGTTAATTACAACACAGCCCCCTGGACTTTTGGTACGAGTTACCAAAAGGTCCTCGGGACTTGTTTTATTTACAAAGAGGTCCCTGAGTGCCCCAGGCACGCGCCGCGCGCGTGCGTTGCTGGGTATTTTGCACCTGGACCCCCAGAACTTCGGGTATTTGCACTTCAGTCCCTGTGCACAGTGCCCTCTTTTGATTTTTGAATAAAATATCAAATCACTCCAAATTCAATGAAAATTTGACACATGGCTCCTGCCATGTGTAGGATTTTTGAGAATTTTTGAGGACATTTGTGAGTTTATTTGTTATTTTTAAAAATTCAAAAACCTCTATTTCAGCCACTGTCTAGTTTTAAAAATCCCAAAAAAATATAAAAACCCCCTCAAAAATTCTATAAAAATTAGGTACTGTTTCTTTTGTGTTCCTTGATTTTCTAGCCAATTTTGGCTATTTTTCATTGCTTAAAAACCATAAAAACTTAAAAACACCTAAAAACTCATAAAAATCATATTAAATAATCTAAAAACCCAAAAACAATAATTTTGGTGCTCAAATTTTCCTTGTCTTCTCTAGTATACAGGAAAATTACCTCCAGGCCCTCTTGAGATTTTTAGATATTTTATCTAGGGATTTTGGGCCTGGTTGGACAGTACCCAGCCTTTTTGTTACTGTTTGATTTTTAGTAAATAAACTATACATCAGAAAATTATCAAAAATTAACCAAAAACATTAAAAAATTTAAAAAACATAAAAACATTTTTGTTTGAATTTTTGCTTGATTTTTGACACATTTAATAATTAGCTAAAGCTTGCTTGCTTTTGTGTTTCCTTTGTTTTCTTCACATTTAAAAATCCAAAAAAAATATAAAAATCACTAAAAATCATTAAAAATACTTGTCTTTTATTTTATTTTATTTTTACTACTTCGTAGGCCTTTGGCCAACCCGTGCTCCTTGAGTTCGACCCTGGGTGCTATACCAGGTTAATCTCATAGCTGGACCGCTATCCGTTGTTTTGATCGATCTTTGATTTATTGAGTGGTCCGATTTTTCTTGATATACATGGTTTGATTGCTCAGGTCACAACGACCCTATTTCTGTACCTCATACCCCAGTGATCAGGCATGTTATCAGTGGTATGGCTGAGGTGTCGTTGATAGTTGGATATCTTAAGGAAGGATATGGTCAGGGTTTCTTTGGGCATGGGGTTGAGGGTTGTTGTGGCAGTAAGGGTGGGTTTCAAGGTTGATATTATGTGAGGTTGTAGGAGGAGCCAAGAGGATGTGTCGCTTTGGTACTGCCACATTCAATGCTGGCCCTTATTTCGATTGGCTGGAGAGAGTTGGAGGGGGTTGTTTCTTTGCCGACATAGGGGGACCTTCCCAATTCTTTGGAGTCCTTGGAGCAATGTCAGGTGAGGTGGGTGGGATTTCTAATTCGGTCTTAACTAGTTGAGTGATTAATCCAACATGAAATGTCCTTGGAGTATGAACTTAGGGTTTGGGTAGACAGTGCGAGATAGATGTCACTGATTGAGGGGTCTATACTCCCTCAATAATGTGATAAAATTTTGGTTGAATCCAATCGGGGTGTAAGTGCATTGGCTTTCTTTCTGTAGGCTAATGTTGTTCAGATTGAGGTGATGTTTTTCTTAAAGATCATGTTTAAGGTTGGTTGAGGTTGCTTCGCCTCAACCATTGTGGGTGATAACCACTGGGGAGGATGAACTTAAGGTTTGGGTAGATGGTGCAGTATATATGTCATTGATTGAGGGGTCTAGACTCCCCAGGAATGTGATAAAATTCTGGTTTAATCCAGTAGGGGTATAAGTGCATTGGCTTTCTTTTTGTAGACTAAAGTTGTCCGGATTAGGGTGATGTTTTTCTTAATGGTCATGTTTGAGTCTGGTTGAGGTTGCTTCACCTTTCTTGCCTTTAAGAATTTTTATTTTGGGGATGTTTGAAGTTTTGAGGTGATTGATTAATCAACATATATTTCTTCGAAGGTAGGGGGGTTCATTAAGGGGGGAGGGTAGATCCATGGTTGTTGCTCGCACTCTTAAGAAGTATGCTTTTTCGATAGCCCTTGCAACCCGTCAAGTACGAGGGGAGGAAGGATTGAAAGGGGTAGGAGGATAAGGGTGGGTAGGAGCGGAAGGTGAGGTGTTGATAGGGGGCGAATGGGGGCAGGCTAAAGGAAGTTGTAGCTGAAAATGGTAGAAGATGGGGGGGAAAGTACCTGAGTTTGGAGAGGAGAGATCAGTGGTTCGTCGGTGCCATGTGTGTCGCCTTCTCAATCTTTCTACCGCCTCTTAGCAATCTATTCCTCACTTGGAAGAGTGTAAATATCTCTAACAACACTAGCTAGCCTAGAGGCCGTCATAACCATGTGAATGCCGACACATAAATGCATATCATCACCAACGTCTTTTGATAGAGATTGAGAAGGCCCTCATAAGTCAGAGCGCCATTGGTCACATTTTCAGCAACAACAAAGCTTGCATGCTTTCGCTTGACAAAATATATTGATAGTAGAATTCCAAAGTGATTGTACTCTACCCATCAAGTAAACATATTTTAGAGAGGATTGTTATGCTCTTATCAACCAAATGGCCAAATCTAAGGTACTGCAATCTGGTAAGATCCTCATCAAATGATGATGATATAAAAACAACAATAGTACTCAACATTGTATTTCCCTGCAAGATATCGATATTATCTAATATCTTCCCGAGCATAATTGGATGACCATCCTTTCTGATGGAAAGAAATCCGTTTTTAGTGGAATACTTGCTCATATTTTCCTTGAGGATGCCAAGAGAGATGATATTTCTTTGAAATATCTAGAGCATGACTAATATTATGTCAAAGTAATCATGCCTCCCTTAGGAAATCTAGTTTATTTTAGATCATATCATAATTAATTTATTCGGAAAAGTGAGTCACTAGCAATATCGATCGGTAGTAAGATGGTAATTTAAACAAGAGTCAAGAAGCTAATCTTCTTGTGAGTTATATGAAAAGGTGGCCATTAGAATATAGCACATGTCGTTGCAGTCAACCTCTACATAAGTTGCCTGTGGGGTATCCCGGGGTATCCTGGCATACCCCTCGTTCCAACCCTATATTCCTGGGTTGGGATTACTTGTATTGACTTTATAATTTTTTTGGTATAATGGTTTTTAACCTTGTTCAAATACACTTGGTAACATAAAAAAACATCTTATTATCATTAAAAAGTTAATATAACACATAATCAATGTCACATCACAACACAATTATCATTCCAACTATCTCAACCCTCCAAACAGCTACTATTAACAGGAGGATACCCCTACTCAGTCCAACCCAGTAACCAAACATGCCTTAAAGTTTTCTTTTAGGTTCTCAAAAAGTGCCTTTGTCGCTTTTGCTTTGCTACGAAATTCCAGCATTCACATTTTGTATGTCATTTTATCTTGCAATAACCACAATGCTCTGGCTGTTTGATTTTCTTCAATTGTCTTGTGATGTGTATCTCTTTTTCAAGCTTGTTCATCTAAAATTGAGTGCTTATGCTTTCAAGTTAATGTATGACGTGTTAATTCGTGGTCCATAAAATCTTTCATGGGGGTGCATGGGGTATTCTCAGATTCATGTCTTAGCAACACATAAGGGATGCCTTTACCTCATCTAATTTGATTTCCTCATTAGAGTAGAGTAGGATTTCTCTGAAGTGTTTGTCAAAGGGTGGCATAGAACGTAATAAAAACATGGCTTAACCTCATCTTCAATTTCCTCATACATATAAATACATTGAGAAGAGTTTCTATAGGAGTATTTTCTATCATACTTAGCATGAACAAGAATTGCATGAGATGGATACGGTTTGTGAGGGTCCTCGTCCTGTAGAGAATATCCAACTTTAACCACACAATAGTGGACAATGTATCCCACATCATTTCTTGAAGAACAACATTTGGGAGGAAATGTATTTTTTTTTCATTTTTCTTCGCTTGCACCAATTGCTTCTCGTCATTGCTTATAGAAGCAGGCACTTTCTCCTTTTTCTAGTAGTGGCTTTACGATGCCATGTTAAATAAGGATTTGATTCCATCTTGACCTTCGATAGGCCAAAGTTGATTGAGTGATTGCATTTCTTGATCTCAAAATTGATTGACATACTGAATGCAAATCCAAGAAGGACTAATGTAGTGTACGAGAACTCAAGGCAAATTTAGAAGCCGTCGATAGTCCGCAACTGGATTATCAATATGCTAAACGTGTAGCATATAAAAAAAACGTCCTCTAAGGATCCGTTCAGACCTTCAATTCTCGTATCAATTTTTTGAGAAAACGAATTGGCTCAATCACAAAATAAGCAATCCATAATAAGGTACACTAACTTACATAAAAAAGGTCCACTGACGCAATGAGGAAAAACATGGGCAAAATGTTCAACTACACTATGATGAGAAGAATGCAAGAATACAAGAACCCTAAGAAAACTATGTTTGTTATACTGTTTGTTTTGGAAATACAATGTATTTTAAGAAGATGGTGATATCGCTTGCTTCTTTGTTTGATCGAAAACTATGCCCATATGAGAGTTTATATGATACCTCCACATAGGAGGATTATGCTAATCTCATTTCAAATAGGATTAATATCCAAAACCTAATAGAAATCCAAATCCTAAAAAATGATAGAAGGATTCAAGACACGTCCAATACAACAGGTTCCTAACCTAATATTATTCAATAGGCTAGAAAATTCGAGGGATATCTAAAAACAAATAATAGAAAAGAGTTATATAGTAATTTGTAGATTCCAGTTTATCTCAAACAGAGATAGGTAAAGAGTATTTTCTATAGTAGTACTTCATATATATCGAATAAAAATAGTTCATTGGATGACTAATGTTGAAAAATCATAATTACTCTTATATGGAATTAAAAAATTTTACTCAAGCTATAACATGTAATTAGTTCATTCTGTTTTTTTCCTTTTAATAAGTTAAATATAATTCATGTATATCTGTTCTTATTATTAATTGCTTCGTGTTCCATCCCTACCTATGTCAGGCCTGAGGAGGCGAAACCATTATAGCATCTTTCCACATGAAGAACATGGTGTGATATTTGGAAAAAAAGTGATATATATGGTTAGAAAATCAAGTGAAGGTGATGCAAACATGAAATTGTGACATAAGTCGCAAAAAAACACTATACAAGTCACATAATTCTGTGCTATAGCAATAGAAAATGATCTATGTTGCCCACGCAACATGATTATCAGGTTTGAGATGTAAAAACATTTTTTAAGAAAACTTGATTTTGTGGCATCCTCAAACGTCTTGTTTTCTCGTATTTAGATTGGCATGGTTTCCCACTATTATATTTAGGTATAAAAAAATATACAAATACACTCGTATCCTTTCGTATCTGTCTGCAACTGATATAGGGTATGAATGTCATTTTCTTCATGTAGCAAATATGAAGGCAAATACTAATATTGAACTCCAACCTCAAACATACATACAAATATAATGTTATATTTTGACATACAAATATTGATTCAAATGTACAAAACTAAAAGGTAACAAATAAATATATTCATCTTTATAAGTGATTTAAATAATTATCATATATAATTATGTGAGAATCGAAAGGCATTATTTCCATGCTCTAAATTATTTCTAGTCTTAGTTTCTGGGTGATTTATCTAATTACTAACCTTTTTGTTCTATTTGCATTCACATTCGTATTTTGAGTATATGATTTCACACATGAGTATATATTCATATCTGGTGATGCAATGGGGAAGATTAAGATAAAATAACAAAACATCGAGCGAAAATTGAAAGAAAAATTCAAGATCGAGTTCTGACGTACCCAGGCCAGTTGTAGCCACGACACCATATGATAAAAGCAATTATTTTAATGAGACCCTGTTTGATCCTGAATACAGGGCATTTAAGTTCTAAGTATAACATTAAAAAAATGGCTGCAGCTAACAGATTGCGCGTGAGAAGTGAATAAAAAGACAAGGAGATTATCCACTCACTATTAATAAGAAAACAGAAGAAGATAGCATTCATTCATATCATAATATTATCGAGGGCAACAACAACCATCCAACGATTACATACCCAACAAAACTAATCTTACCACGAGGAACCCGCATCCACAAAAAGATAGCCACAGCTTTATCTTGCAGCCATGGATCACCACTTCACAAAAAGAGAAGCACCGCAAGCAGACTAATCTCCTCCGGAGCCAATTCGATCCATTATATTTGCAACCACCGATTTCGATTGTTCCAGCAACTCGATGCTCCTCTTCAGCCGTGTCCTCTTACCCGCCGTCGACGGCGACTCCTCCAGCATCCTCGCCATCCCCGTGTTGCCCTTCCCGCTGCCCATCATCTCCTCCAACACCTCCTTCTCCAGCTCCACCTCCACCAGCTTCTTGACGCTGTACAACAGGTGCAACGCCAGCCCATCCACCAACCTCAGCACCACCGTCCTCCAGTAGGCGTTCAGCCTCATTGACATATCAAAGGCTTGCTCTGCCATCGCCGGCCTCCCTCTCAGGTGCCTCACGTCCACCGCTCCTACTAAAGGGAGCTGCAGCAGGGTGGGCTTCGCGTGGTCTTCCACGGCAGCCGTGAACAAATCGTGGCTCTCCATGAGGGAGGCCCACGTCTTCGCGTAGTCAGGGTTCGAGGTGTAATCAGCACAGCTCTCCATGCCCACCAGCTCCCTGACGTGCTCCAGGGACCTTCGGCGCATCTTGTCCATGAGGGACCTCACGGCCCTGCGGGCCGAGGACTGGAGCTGCGGGTAGTTTGCAGAATGCTCCATCATAATCCGTGACACTATAGTTTCGACGTAACCCCACACCTTAGTAACGAAATGCACTGGAATCAGAGAGACATGCTTGATTTTTATCTTGAGAATATCAAGAAAGGCGGTTCTTGGGAGAAAATTCGGCAGCCCAATTCCCTTGCACTCCTCCAAAATAGTGATCACGTCCATGAGGAACCTATCTCCAGTTTCGCAGCATACAGTGGGGAACTCTTGTGAGTAGCTGCTCAGCATGTCAGCTATCCGAGCTGTTGCATGCATATCCACCTCCTCCGGGTAATCGTCGAGCTCCCCTCTGACCAGGATCTTCCTCAGTGAGTCCTTGGTCATACCAAGAACACGCATGAACGAGGCAATGGCATCAGATATTGAAGTGAGATTCTGAGGCATCTTTTCCAGCTCGGACATGCTGTCGCTAAGCTTAGCGTTGATCTTCGTAACAATATCGGGGAGGCATCTTGCGATGCTGGCCGCTTGGATGTGGACGAGCCTCTGCGCAAGAACAGGAACACCCACAATGGACTTATCAATCTTGGAGAGCAACGGATGCGACTCGAAGAGATGGGCTTCCTGTAATCTCGCTTCAGAATAGGACTCGTCTCCGATCCTGTTCCTCACGCAAACATAGCCAAGGCCTATGTTAACGTCATCGGCTGTGACCTTCTCGAGAAGACCTTCTGGAAGCTTGTCACACTTGGTAACCACGGCAATGGTCCTCTCCCCGTTCTTATCCACACGTTGGGACATGCGGATGGACTCACATGTTGGGAAATCCACAGTGGCAGAGAGAACGTTCAGAATTATGCTCTCTTTCGGAGAGATATACTGCATGATTATTTCAGATATCTGCTCATATATGTTCTCCGGCTGCCCATGAACGGGCACACGCGTGATACCGGGGAGGTCGACCATGGTGAGATCGGGCACACCCTTCTTTTTGACCACGAGGGTGAGAGGCGTATTTGAAATGCCCTTACCGTCACCAGCGATCTCGTCAGTAGCGATGTTAATGGCCGCTGTGATGTCAGCCTCAGTGGTAGGAACGGCTTTTCCCCGGTACTCCAACGTCAGGTCGGGGACGGACCTGGAGGCGTCGTCCTGGAGGCGCATGATGAGAGGCACACGGGTGCAAATGCCCTGTGCACGGGGCAGGCTGATGCCGGCAAGGGACTCCAGGACGCTTGACTTGCCGCTGGATTGATCTCCGACGACAACGATAGTGGGCAGCTCGATGCCTTCTTGCATTACTTTGAGCTGGCGGAGGCGGTCGACAGCGTCAAGGAGAGGGCGGATGTGGTCGTTATACGAAGAGACTAAGGGTGAGGATACGGCAGAGAGGGCCATTGTGGGCTCGATGCGTGTTTCCTTCTTGGAGGAGTGAATCTCCTTCTTCGGGGACATAGTTAAGATGGTTGTGGAGGTCTACTGAAGGCGTGTAGGCGTGGAGACTGGAGAGCGTAGTAGGGGTTACGATGGTGGGAGCCTATTTATAACCAGAAGGGTGGGTAGGCGGAGGAGACGAGGAGCCTCGCCGCTGGAGTGTTCCCGTGGAGTTCATCGCTTTCCAATGATATGGGTTGGATTGGGAACGCTAAACGTCGGCAGCAATCTTGGAATTGCAATCGATTAGTTTTAGGCCGGATTGTTAATGGAAACTCTTTCTTAAAATACAGTGTCCCAACATACTATTAGTTGCACGGATTGTACTAATAATATCTGAAATTACAATACCAAAGATAGTTAAAGCAAATGCAGTAATAAATACTATAACAGAAATGTAAAGAACTCATTTTAAAATCAAAGATAGTTAAAGCAAATGCACTGTCCTTTTATTATTTTTGTGGGTTAAAGCAAATGCAGTTACCAAGCTCACGTGGGACCGCACATGAATTGAGCTGGATAGGACCAAAAAGTAAATAGAAATAAGTACAGGGGCCTGAAAGTAAAATGTTCATTTTATTTTAATTACACATTTTATTTTCAGAACTATTTAGTAAATACAAAAAGGTAGGGTTAAGATATGTAATTTACCCCCTAATGCACGGAGATGGATGGCTAGATGAGATCCACTAAGGCACGTGACCGCTCTACGCTTCACGATACCGGTTTGATCACCAGCGTTCTGGATTAGATCGTGACGCGTGATCTGACAGTCGAGGGCAGACTGGATCGAACGACAACTGCAGCATCTGGGGCAGATGATCTGATCGGATGGCAGGAAAGAGCTCATGATGAACTGAGCAAGAACTCACCAATGATGAGGTTCGATCAGCTCCCCTGAGCTCTCCCTACCACCTGGATGGCTCGGACAAGGTGCAAAATAAAGCTTGAGATTCCCCGCACCAGATGGCTGCTTTAGGAGGTTGGTCGGAGCTGCGACGGAGGCTGGCGGCGTTGATGAACAAGAGCAGCTCTAGGTACATGCATTTCTTCCAAAGTCGACCCCACGAGGGGCCTGGAGCTTCTAGAACCTGCAAGGCGAGTCAACAAGGGGGTTATGGGGCTCCTATTGGCGGGAGAGGTGGAGTGTTGTTTGGCCAGATCCGTGGGTGATCTAGGTGATCGGGAGGTGAAACGTGATGGGGAAATGAAGGGAAAAGGAATAGAAGTGGATGCGGGGCAGGAGAACAAGCGAGGCACAATGAAAATGTTCATCGGAGCGTAGCTCTGGCGAACTACGGGTCTAGTATTTGATGTTAAAACTGAGATCTAGAAGCTTAGATAAATGCATAATTGAAATGCAGAAATCGAAAATTACCTAGAAAAACGGAAAATGTGCAGCTCATACCTGCTAGCGAGGGCAGGGAGCATAGGTGGCCGGAGCTCACCATGGGTGTATCTCCATCGTCCTTCAACCACCATGTACCTTAGGGGACCTCCCCCTGTCACGAGGATGTATGCTTATACGAATCCACGGGGTTCTCGGAGTTAGAAGATGACCAAAGAGGAGGAGGAACCCGGAGGTCTTTATTTATAAACAAGTGACACATCCTTATTCAAGGACGATTTGGCAAGAATCGGAATAATGTACTTAGAATCTAAATGGTCGGCATGAATCATGGGAGATCAGTAATCCGATTATGTGAAGGAATCGAAGATGATGGATGGATGTATCGAGCGGGAAAATAGCATGAAAATGGGGGAAAAGACGATTTTGACGCAGGTCAGAGGCGCCACAGGGAGTTGACCAGCAGTCAACAAACCCTGGCTCTGATTGGCCCACGGTAGGGCACTACAAGACAAAACTGCCCAATTATTTGAAAAGCAATAATTGAAAATAGTATTTGATTTTATTAATGTTTATTATAAAATAAAAATTGTTTATTATTTTATGTAGTATTTTATTACGATTTTATTTATTTTTTGGTGTTCTTTATTACAAGTTAATCTTTAAGGGTGTATTTATAGGTATATTCATCTATGTTTTAGCTATTTTTATTTTTATCTTGTATATTTTATTTTATTATTTTATATATTTATAACTTTTTAACATATATAAAAATATTTTTATATATTTTATGATATTATTTGTATCTCTAATATAGGTATATATATTATATAGGTATAAATGTAGGTATTTTACTTATGTATTTGGTTGATTATTTTATTCTAATGTATTTTCATGGGATTTATTTTCACTTTATATTTTTAATAGGATATAAATAATATTTACAAGCATATATGAAAATATAAAAGAATTAAAGAATTAAAGAATAGATTTCCCTTTTATTTATTTACAAATATTAGCGTAGGTATTTTACCTTTGTTTTTATATAGACATTTTTTATTTTTTATTTTACTTTTGGTTTTAATATGGTTTTAATATATACATAAGTTATAAATAATAATTAAAAATTATAAAAATATAACATTTTAAAAATAGTAAAGAATGAATCAAAATGAATATTTTATTTGAGTATACGATATAATGAGGGTCCAAAACCTAACTTTCAGACCTTAACTCTAAAAAATATGAAACCACCTTCATTAATTAGCTTATTAAAAGTTATATACAATTATATGTGATTTTGATATGTTTTGAGTTTTTATTTGGAAGATATGGGTCTGTGAACTTAAGATTCTGGCTTTTTATTTTTTGTATCAAAAGTACAGTGTGTATTATTTTTGTACAAACTTAATTTTGTATTTTTATATACATTATTATCTACAACTTTCATGTACAAAGTTTCTTTATTTTATGAATAAATAATAAATAATAAAATAGGTGTAAAAATGAATTATTGAAGAGTGAATAAATATGATTTGTTGTATTTTTGGCCCTTATCTCCCCCTAATTTATTCCTTGTCAACCAACTCAATTTTTGACTTGGTCTCAGGGTTTAGGGTCATAAAATACCTTTAGTATTTTATTTTTTTTTCTTTTCTTCTCTTTATTCTATAATTTTAGCATTAAAAATAATATTTTATATACAATAAATGCAATAAATAAATAATGCTAATATGTGAACAATAATGTTATTTACATGCATTAGCTATGGTTTTAAAGGCCAAAATGGAAAAATAAAGGTGATGAAATGGAGATTTATCACCCCCTATACTTGCCTTTGTTAGTCCTTAGCAAACACTTATGTAATAAGTGCAAAAAGAATGAAAATTAAGAAAAGAAAAATAAAGAAAATGGATTGATTTTAATTTTCAAACTTGTCTTCTCAAAGCCAAAGTTTGGAGCTCAAGTCAGACCTTGGTGTGAGAATGTGTGTGGAACCTGATCGGGAACCAAATTTAAAACACAACAGCCTTCGAAAATCAAAGAACTCGATTCAAATCACCTCAATAGCCATGTCAGAACTAGTCTACATCATACACAAACCCTTATGACTATGAAGCCGACTTGTACAGAGTAAGTGATAGTGGCTCTCCCCAACGGAAGTGACAGAAGAACTGACTTCTCCAGAATGACAACCCAATGATTCTCCAATCCAAAATCTCTTTCCTCGAGGAGCAGGGCATTCCCTTCTAAGTTCAAATGACAACAACTCAAGAGGAGGAGGTGAAGAGAAGAATGGATGGTATCCAGTGTATCGACCTATCCCGGGATGCATGACCGGTGTAGTCAAGTCATCCAGCTATAGGCTCACTAGATATGACTTTTAAGCTCAAGCTTGCTTATTGACTATACAACATATGTACACTCCGACGGGCATTTTATTTTCAATCAGGCTTGTCCACTTTTTTGGAGTTCTTTTAATACAATATACAACAGCATTTACATAAGGAGTTTTTCCTCTTGAGCCAGAAGACTATCCCTCTTTTGAAACATTATTGCAACTCACACTCTCCTGTTGTTAGTCCTCATGTCTACTGGACGGGTTGGGGGTGCACTTCTCTCCCTAGACGAGGATGAATGTTTCCACTCGTGTGCGTCTCAGACCAGAAAATCCAATCCCCTCACCATTCCAACTGAATTGAGCCAAATGAAATGCGCTAGTGTCCAAGTTAGGTCACGATCGACAAGAGTCGCGTGCGTTTCTCGAAAATTTCTAGTTAGTGATGAGGCTAAAAAATCAGTTTCGCGGCTTTCTTTTTATTGAAGAAAGTAAGTAGTCGGTTGTAGCAAAAAGCCGCGAAACAAAAATCGGTTCTTGAACCTATCAAACAATTACGGTTTTTGGTCGGAAAACCGTTCACTAATATTTTACTAGGCAAGTGTTCCTGGGTCGAACTCAAGGAGGCAGAATAAATTCCCTAGATTTTTCTCTTCGTAATCTTATTTTTAATTCCTCTCTAAGTGAGCAAGTCAAAACACTCTTTTTTTTATTGATTTTTATTCTTTTTATTTGATTTTATTATTTTCAAATTTTTATTTAATTTTCAAAAAGGGGAATTTTTCAAAAGATTTACTTATTATATAATAGGTAAATAATATCTAGATGGTACTATATAGTAAAGTGATCGAGGTTCGAGCCGTGAGCTTGAACTACACAAGAAAACAAACCAAAACAAGACGGCTTTCGATAAAATCAAAACACGTCGAAAAATCATCAAAAAGCCTCAAAATCTTTATACTAGGTAGCTGGGGTAGTTGTGTAACTACCCTCAAGAAATCGTCAAAATCCGAGGTCACAAGAAGAAGAAACAACCCCTACAGCCCAAGGGCATAAGCGCAAGAAAAACTAATTAAAATGTTCGCAATTAGGTCCTCAAGGACTGTTCTGAAGAAAACGTATACAAATCTTTACATTTAGGTCCCTGCGGAGGGACCTAAATGCAAATAAAGAAAACCTAGGGGCGGAATGAGAATGCTGGAAGCTGGCTGGGCTTAAGTCGCAATTTTTCCACCGTTTCGCGTTTGACGGCTGCGATTAGATGTTGAAGGCGCGGATCGGACGCTCACAGGTGCGCCACGTGTCGCGTACCTGTGCGTCGGCTGTTCTTGGGCAGTTGCAGCTTCTGGCGAAGTGGTCTTCTTCTCCGATTTATCACGGCCGCCCTTCGATGGCTTTGGCGCTCCGGCAGGGCCAGAGGGGTGGCTCCTCCACCCCTCGAGCTCTCCCGCGGTAGGGATTTGGCGGTGGCGACTTCGAGTGCTGGTGGCGCGGAGATGAAGATCACGGCCTCGACTACCTGGAGGCTGTTCAGTTATGGCAGACCATCTTTGGAGTAGAATCTGATGAAGATCGAATGCATTTCAGATCTGACGACTGAATCGTGATGAAGTGGAACCTGCAATTGAATGATTAACGTGCTCGATTCGTAATGAATCAGCCAATGGGTGATAGATCTCAAGCTCCAAAGACAATAAAAAAACTTAAATTTCCAGCCAAACAACCATAGGCGTGAAAATGGCGATGGAATGATGATCGAATTGCAATCGAAATCGATACGAATCGAGAGGTGATGTTGAATGTGCGTCTAAGATAGATGGTTAAGTGTCCTAATGACGCAATTAACCTCACTAATTTCTACACGAGAATCGATAAACAAAATCGAGAAATGAAGGAAAAAGCCTGGGGAATCTAGGTGTATTACCTGGACGAAGAAGCTCGACGATGGCTTTTGACCGGAGCGAAACGCGGCGTACGCGGCGATGCAAGGCGGCGTGGCTACCTTGGAACCTTCTCCGACGTGCCTTCTTCCTCGCGAGCTCCTCCTCGGCGCTGTCACCACCACGAGTTGGCTGGAACAAGGCTTGGAAGGTAGGGGTTCGGAACACCTGGAGCTGGAGCTCTGGGGTGGTTGAAGAGTTGGTTTAAAATGGCGGACTTGGAGGGCTTTTATAGGACAGTTGGTGTGGGCTCCAAGTCGAAATCGATGGTGGCGATGGAGAGGGTAGTTGGGAGAAGGGGTTGGATGGTCTAGATCGGTCAGAAGCTTCGAGATGGGCGTGGGATAAATAGGGAAAGATGGCCGGTCGAACAGAATCGGTTGAACTGCTTCTTGGGGAAGAAGGTCCCAGGTGCTGACAAGTGTCAGCACTTGGTAGGCCCAGATGGAAAATTGACTTATAAATTAAATATAAAATAGTAAATTACATTATTTTAAATAAGTGTAAATACAAAAAGTGTAGATAAATTAATTTTCTAATTTATGGACTAATTACTTTTAATAAATAATAAATATTATTTAAAATATAAATATTATATTAATAAATATGTATTTATAAATAGGTTTTAGATTTTTAAGTTAATAAATAAATAAGTAAAAATTAATTTTATATTTTCTTAATTATTAAGGTATTAAATAAGGTTTATACAAATTTTTATAGATTTTAATAAATTAGTTTACATATTTTAATAAATAGGGTTAATATCTAAGTAGGTCATTTATACCTATATTTTGAGGTTTTTTTGATTTTATTAAAATAATAAATAGTCTCCAAAAATTATGAAATAATTTATGTAGAAACTACAAGATCATGAAATAATTTAAAAATTATAAAATTAATAAAATGATAAATAATGTGTGTTACAGAAAATAAATAGCCCAGAAACCCCGTTTTCTATTGGTCCCAAAACCGACTTTTTGTAAACGGACTCCGAATTCGATGAAACCACCTTTATTAATTAGAGAATATTATTTTATGAACTTTAAAGGTGAGTAGAGTGAAATTGGAGTTCGTGTGAGGAAGTTATGATGTTCGGAAGTTGAGATTTTGACAATTTGTAGGCTGGGTTTCGTGGCATATGTAATATGTTTAACTTATTTTTATATTTTTATATACATTTTTAGAAATAATTAGGAAAAGATTTTGGTGAAAAATATGTTCATATGAAATAATTAAAATTCTTTGAAGTTTTGTATTTATTGTATAAATAATGAAGAGTGTATATGTGTGTGTTAATTTATTTTTTATGTTTTCTTTCCTTATCTCCCCCTACTTTTTGGTTTGTCGACCAATCCATGCTGACTTGGTCTCGGGGGTTGGGCTATAAATATATCTTACAGCTATATTTATTTTTAAGTCATGTTGTATATATATACATATAGTCAATCTGCCTTTTTCTTTATTTTTCTGGTTCTTTATTTATTTACATGATTTTAGTGGTTAAAAGTGAATATTTACACATGAATGGTGTTTTGTTAAAAGATGAGATTTAATGGATATTTACATGTATTTGTTAAGGGTTTTAAGACAAAATACGACAGAAAAGTTAATGAATCATGGATTCATCAACCCCCTATACTTAAACTTTGCTAGTCCCTTAGCAAACACTTATTTTGAAAAAGTAAGTGAAAAAGAAAGAAAGTTAGAATGCATTTGTTTTCCTAAACCAATTCATGAGAACATACAAAGGACAGAGCTCGATCGGGCCTGAAACAAGCATTTTGTCGGAACCTTAACTAGGATTAGGATTTTATCCTCAACAGTCCTCAAGTTCCATAATCCTTACTCAAGATCACTTCATCGGCTAGTTCAGACTCATCTATTCATATCGCAAACTCTATCATCCTTGAAGTCAACTTGTACAGTGTGTGAATTGATTTAGCTCTTCCTGCTTAGAGAACCGAAGAAACCGTCAATCCCGGCTATACACTCCTATGGCTTCCTCATTCCGCTACTCTTTCCTCGGGGAGGGAGGTATTCCCTTCTGAGTTCAGTTCTGCTATGTCCACAATCGAATATAGGGAGAAGTTAGAAGAATGAGAAAAGAAGTGGAGTGCGACCAGTGTAGACGCATCTCCTTGTGAAGCCCAACCGGTGTAGCCGAGTCTCCACTAAGATGTGCAGGCATATTTGGTGGAAGCTTGGACCATTGTGGTCTTATTTGGTGGCTTCTGTATTACTTTGACTTTGTAATTTGCTTGCACTGCATTCATCTTTTGTGCCTCGACGGATATAGCATCTTTTTAGTCCGTCCATTTTTTGAGGTCTTAGAAAAATTGTGTCAGCAGATCCTTCCCTCATCCGAAGCAACTATCGCAACCCCAATCTCTCCCGTCTTTAGACGTCAATGCCGCAAAGATAAGGATAGAAACATACTACCAAGATGTACTGCCCTTTGGGACTCCATGCGAGTCAAGCTAAGTGCAGAGTGCATGTGTTCAAGATTGGTTCACTAATGTAGAGTTGTACGGATGACTCCAAATGGTCTACTTAAGCTCAGATGACTTGATTTCTCGAATATGGTCTTAAGGAACCCAAATATTTTAAGTCACCAGACCTGAAGAGTCTAAATTCCAGTTCCTAATCAGGCTCCTTACAACGAGAGTTAAATGCCGTAATCAAGCTCCATCCTTTAGACTAGACTCAGTCCTTAGTTCCGGAAATAAAACTTATTCTGAAAAATACGAATGCAAATGCAACCATGTTTTTGTGAAGTATATTTTCTGAATTTTACTCATTTTTATGGATTTTAAGGATTTTGTAATTTTTATGAATTTTAGGACTTTGTATTTTTTATGGATTTTATGATGATTTTTATAAACAAGATTTTATTCATGAATTTTACAAGATATATTTTATTTAAGTTAAGTGTCTAATGTATTTTACAAGTTTTATCTACAAAGTATTTTACAAGGGTTGAATGGTTTTTTACATGTTTTAATAAATAGGATTTTAAATAAGTATTATACAAATTTTTAAGTACAAATTTTAAGTACATATTTTAATTACAAGTTTTAAATAAAAGTTTTAATCATATTTTACTTATTTACAAGGATTTTATAAATAAAAGAGTGGATTTTAAATTAACCCGTACCCACTTTTTTATGGATTTTATAGATATAGAAAATACATAAAAGTACGAGTTATGGACGAAAGTATATATACAATATATACGCACCCCCTATACTTACCTTGAGCTATGTCCTCATAGCGTCAAAAGAGAAAAAGGAGGACATAACTCGTGCTAAGTAAAAGTGGGTGAAAAAGGATACCGATCACAAGTCAGTCAACCCCCCTATACTTACGATCAGGTCATCGTAAGTATCAAGGGAGAGCAAAAACGGGATGACTGAATGAAAGGATAAATAACGAAAGTTCAAAAGGAAAAGAATACGAAATCATAGAAATCACTCGGTCCCCCCTATACTTAGGATAAGGCATCCTAAGTATAAGTGTAGCCAAAAATTGGGGACCAGTGATTCGTGAAAAAGAATGGCTATACAAAAGAATCAGTACAAAAAATAAAACGTAAATCAGCGGGCAATCGATCCCCCCTATACTTAGGATCTGGTATCGAAAGAATAGAAGACGAGCAAAAACTAGGGACGATTGTGGTCTACGAAGAATGTACAAGTGTTGTGAATCTCCTGAAAAGAATGGCTCAAAAGAATTTGTACCGGAAGAAGTGAAGGAATGATCATGATTCTTGTACAAAGTAGATCACTTCAATACGGGCCAGATGATCAGTAGTCTCTACGAAGTGCTTCAGCATCTGCCCGTTAACCACAAACGGTTATCTGATTACTGAACCAGGTTCATACTGAATTTTCTGCTTCTTGTGTGCATACTAATCGCTAGCTGCAACAGTAGAGCCTCTTCTGTAAGTGAACTCTGTACATGGCATAGCTCTCTTTTCTGAAATATGCGTCTCTGGAGTCGGACTACAGAAGGTGTCTATATGTGTCAGCATTACACCATCCGACTCTCTACGCTGAATAGACTGTATGATCTGTGTAATATATTCGATGGATTGTTGTGCTGTAATATGTGTTCTTCCAATCTGCGGCACAGAGATATCTACTGCAGGTGACTGCTCATCTGAATCTGATATGAAATCTGTTTCTGTGTATGAACAATCATCTGAAAAACTAGGTACCAAGTGATCTACCCTATCCTCGTGTAGGATATCGTGGGTATCAAAATAAACACTCTCAAGATCAGGAGACTGTGTCTCATCTATGTTCTGGCAATCTTCCGCAAGACTGGTGTCCTCTGAAGTAAATGACAATACTGATCTAGGACTGCTACATTCTCTCTCCATCTCAATGTGTATCTCTTCGTTGTCTGTGCGGAATGATACTCTCCCAGCATCATAGTCAAAGAGTGCTCTTGCTGTCTACAAAAAGGGCCTCCCGAGAATGATTGGAGCAAGGTGTAACTGTGCAGGGCATGTCATGTCTAGGACTGTAAAGTCCACGAGAAATTGCGAGCCCTGAACGGTTACGATAATGTTCCTCAGCACACCTCTAGGTCTCTTTATACATCGATCTGCAAACTGAAGTATCGCTCGTGATTTATATAGAGGACCTAGCTTGAGCTTCTCAAGCAAAGAGGATGGAAGTAGATTAATCGAAGAACCATTATCTATGAGAGTACGATTGAATGTAGTGTCTTCAATCTGACAGTTGACATAGTGAGCTCCCAAATCTTTCTTCTTCTTGGGTACCTTGTTCCGCGTGATCTCTTGGTCAAAATATGCTTTTCAACTCGTGATCTCTTTTTCCTACGCGAAGTACATTTGTTCCTTAACTGATTCTTGAGCGTAGGAAAATGATCCAAGGCATCGTGCAGTGGAATCTTCAGAAAGATGTGATCTTTCAGTAAACATTCTGTTTCTGGAGTGACAACATTATTTTTGGTTTTTTCCTTTCCTTTTCCAAACAAAGCATCGGGAAAAGGAATAAAGTCAGGAGTCAGAAAATCAGAAGTTTTATTCAACTCAGAATCAACATTTACATTGAGAGTCTCAGAATTATTTACAAGACTCTCTAAAACAGGAGAAGAGATGTTTTTGTCCGGGCTCTCTGCCTGATCTGGCATGATGTCATCGTCTGAATCGCCAGTATCCATATCTGATGAGTTGGCATTACTCCCGTCTCTTGATTCTACGTCCTCATCCTCTTGCGGTTTCTCCTCCTCAGCATCTGGATCATGCTCGTGCTCCTTTAGTGCCCTCTCCTCTTCTCCAGCAGGTGTTTGCGGTGATCTACCGCTCCTGAGACGAATGAAGTTAGACAAAAATTCAGGAAACGAGATCTTACCTGTAGGATCTACCTGATCTGGATACCTCCTCTTGTTGTTCGGATTCATATGAGGCTGGGCTGGGAGAGTGGTCTTCAGCACGGTTAACTCGTTCAGACGACGGTTAACCTGCTCCATCTCAGTCTTGTGCGCGATCTGGAGCGTACTGAGCATATCCATGATCTGGTTGAGCGCCTGGGCCTGTGAAGACATCTCCGGTTCGGTGTGGTGGCCCTGACTTGCTCCTCTCTCCTGCCTTGGCGTGAAATGCTGAGAGGTGGAAGGCTGGGAGTAGCGCTGAGGTGTGGAGGAAGACTGCTGCGGCTGCTGAAAAGAATAATTCGGTGAAAACTGGGCAGGGTGCTGATATGAAGGCTGCGGTCTCTGATGGTAGACATTCGGATGAGACTGCTGCGGCGTGAAGCTCTGGCGGTGCTGAAATTGTGGACGTCCATGCTGCGGATGACCATACGGCTGCTGTTGCTGCTGATTCGGTATACTCGGTTGCTGCATCAGAGTATACCAAATCCCATTGATTTCAAAAGTGGATTGCGGCTCCACCTCCATCTCTGCAGTGCTGATGATCTGGTTGGAATTGGCATGAGACTGATCCTCATGCCAATCAATTTGCAGAATCTCGGGCTCGCTCTGGACGTAGTGTATCTGACGGGTGGGTGGAGCGGGTGCGATCCTCCGTGCTGATTGCGTGTTCGAAGAGGTCTGACTCTGCTGGTACTGGATCTGAAGATCAGCGACCTTCTTTGAAAGATCACTCAGCTTCTGAGGTAGAGATGAGAGTTTCTCCAACTCTCGCAGCGGCTGTAGGTCTTGGACCTGCTTGTGAATCACATCCACCAACGTCAATTTCTCGCTAATGAAGCCCATGTTGGTGTTGGATTCAGAGTCCGAGATATTCGCCACCTTGTGATGTTCTCGGTGGTGTGGTGGCTGCGGGGCTTTCTGAAATGCCCGAGTAGAGTCTACGACTCTCGAGTTCTCGGCCATCCCTTCGAAGATGGCCCAGACTGACTCAGCGTCCTTGTTCAAGTAACTGCCGCCACATGCGGCACTCACGAGCCCCTGTACTTCCGGCTGGAGTCCTTCAACGTAGTTTTGTACGAGCACCTTCATCGGGATCTCATGATGTGGGCATCTCTCCGTCAGGTCCTTGAATCGATCCCATGCCTTATGGAATGATTCGTTCGGCAGTTGCGTAAAGTTGGAGATCTGACTCCTCATCATATTCGTCCTTCCTAGAAGAAAATACTTACGCAGGAAGGTGGACTTTAGGTCGTCCCAGGTGGAGATTTCCCTCCCCAAATGACTCAGCCAATAAAGGGCCTTATCGGCTAAGGCAAAGGGAAAAGCCTTGAGGCGTACGGCCTCCTGCGTCACTCCTGGATAACATGTCGTTCCGCAGATCATCTCAAACTACTGTAAGAATGTGAACGGCTCCTCTGCGACATTCCCATAGTACATGGGAAGCAAGGAGATGAAGGACAGTCGGAGTTCGTATGGCCCTTGATTCGGCGGTAGCCGAATCCAGTGATGGAGCGTTCGAACGCCCGGGTCATACTCGTCCCGTAAAGTTGCGGGAACCGCAGGCGGTAACTGGTTCCCGGCCCCTGCTCTTAGTGCGGATAATTCAGCCTGTAGTTCGGTCTGAACTCTATATTGTTCTCGAATCTGTAGATTCATCTGCTGTAATGTATCAAGAATACCTGTCGTAACATCGCCGTTCAGCTCTGCTCTTCCCTCCTGATTGTCCCCAGCTGGTGGCCTCTCGTCTGCTGCTGGTCCTTTCCCGCGAGCCATCTGATCGTCTGTAAAGCGAAAACTCTCGTAAGAACTCAGCGAAAAATACTCAGGAGATCTAGATGATGTATTGAGGCGAGGGTCTGCCTCAATGATCTGGCCAGGAGGCGAGGGAGTCTGGGACTGACTCACCTCGAGATCGGATGGGACCGGCTCGGGAAGAGGGTCATCATGAGCCTGTGAAGACATACGCTCGACGGTGGACGGTCGAAAGCTCACAGAGTCTGAGCCAAAAAGTCGTCGATACGTCATCTTCGATGTCAAGAGGAAGTCGGGAGAGCACGTGTACGATTCAAATGATGGAGAAATGCAAAAGCCACGGAAAACTCACACCCCGCAAACAAACAAAAAGCAAACCCCATTTTCACCAACTCAACCCTGATGGAGACCGTAAGAGTTCGGTCTTTTTATCTTTTCAGTTTTAGGGTTGTGATTAGCAAACGTTTCGATTACGCGGGCTGAGCAAGCCAATAGGTGCCTGATAGTTTCCTCGAGACACTGGCCCGAATCCTTACACGAGACTGCTCGCACTCAGCCAGTATGGGAGTAAGTACGGACCGTTTCCGGCTACCCGTATTACTTGAGGACAGAGCCTTGCGCAGTGTCCTCTAAACCTCCCACTCTACTAAGTAAACCCGGACCGTTTCCGGCTACCCGAGCTTACCCACTGAGGAACAGCGATCAAATGTATGGACCCAGTAGTATCCCGCAAGAAATACGGGGTTTGGGCTCTATCCTTAAGTGTCGGCTCTCAAGCTCGTGCACTCTGAGAAATGTGCGGGGGTTACTCTCCCCAAATCACTTGAATTGATTTACGGTTTAAGTCAGATATTTTTAGCAGTCCCGATTTTAGTTTTGCAATTTTTATGGGCTTTTTCAGGCAACGTCTATCGATTTTTTTCTTTCTTTTTATAAAACCCTAAAGCAAGCACCTAGGTTGCGAGTCCTAAGACTAGCTACGCAGCACAAGCAGATAGAGTAAAAAAAACCTAAACAAGCATCTAGAAAAGCCGCGGAAAACCGATGAACGATAAAAAGCCGCGGTGGGTGCCCTGATCCTCTGATACACGGTATCCGGCGAATCAGGCCCAGAAAAAAAATGGGAGGGGGGGTTTGTTTTATTACTAATTACAACTCTCTCCCTTTCTCTCTCTTTTACAACAAAAAGATACTAACTAATTTGCTCCTCTGCAGTCGACTCGTAAAGAAGAAGCCGACCTCTGCTCTTTCAACTGGCTCGGCTTCCGAAGAAGCCGGTTGATCCTGCAGGCCCTGCAAAGATGGTTAGAAAAGAAAAGCCAATCGAGAAAGCCACGAAAACTACGAAGTCGAGAAAGCCGTAAGAAAACAAAAGAGAAACTCGAAAAATAGAACACGAAAAAGCCGTACGAAAAACTGTACGAAAGACGAAACAAAGAGAAGAGAAAAAAATAAAATCACGAGAAATGAAAAATCAAAAGAATCTAACGCCTCCCCGGCAACGGCACCATTTTGATGAGGCTAAATAATCGGTTTCGCGGCTTTCTTTTTATTGAAGAAAGTAAGTAGGCGGTTGTAGCAAAAAGCCGCGAAACAAAAATTGGTTCTTGAACCTATCAAACAATTACGGTTTTCGGTCGGAAAACCGTTCACTAATATTTTACCAGGCAAGTGTTCCTGGGTCGAACTCAAGGAGGCAGAATAAATTCCCTAGATTTTTCTCTTCGTAATCTTATTTTTAATTCCTCTCTAAGTGAGCAAGTCAAAACACTCTTTTTTTATTGATTTTTATGTTTATTCTTTTTATTTGATTTTATTATTTTCAAATTTTTATTTAATTTTCAAAAAGGGGAAATTTTCAAAAGATTTACTTATTATATAATAGGTGAATAATATCTAGGTGGTACTATATAGTAAAGTGATCGAGGTTCGAGCCGCGAGCTCGAACTACACAAGAAAACAAACCAAAACAAGACGGCTTTCGATAAAATCAAAACACATCGAAAACTCGTCAAAAAGCCTCAAAATCTTTATACTAGGTAGTTGGGGTAGTTGTGTGACTACCCTCAAGAAATCATCAAAATCTGAGGTCACAAGAAGAAGAAACAACCCCTACAGCCCAGGGGCATAAGCGCAAGAAAAACTAATTAAAATGTTCGCAATTAGGTCCTCAAGGACTGTTCTGAAGAAAAAGTATACAAATCTTTACATTTAGGTCCCTGCGAAGGGACCTAAATGCAAATAAATAAAACTTGGGGGGCGAAATGAGAATGCTGGAAGCTGGCTGGGCTTAAGTCGCAATTTTTCCATCGTTTCGCGTTTGACGGCTGCGATTAGATGTTGAAGGCACGGATCGGACGCTCACAGGTGCGCCACGTGTCGCGCACCTGTGCGTCGGCTGTTCTTGGGCAGTTGCAGCTCCTGGCGAAGTGGTCTTCTTCTCCGATTTATCACAGCCGCCCTTCGATGGCTTTGGCGCTCCGGCGGGGCCAGAGGGGTGGCTCCTCCACCCCTCGAGCTCGCCCGCGGTAGGGATCTGGCGGTGGCAACTTCGAGTGATGGTGGTGCAGAGATGAAGATCACGGCCTCGACTACCTGGAGGCTGTTCAGTTATGGCGGACCATCTTTGGAGTATAATCTGATGAAGATCGATTGCATTTCAGATCTGACGACTGATCGCGATGAAGTGGAACCTGCAATTGAATGATTAACGTGCTCGATTCGTAATGAATCAGCCAATGGGTGATAGATATCAAGCTCCAAAGATGATAAAAAAAACTTAAATTTCCAGCCAAACAACCATAGGCGTGAAAATGGCGATGGAATGATGATCGAATTGCAATCGAAATCGATATGAATCGAGAGGTGATGTTGAATGTGTGTCTAAGATAGATGGTTAAGCGTCCTAATGACGCAATTAACCTCACTAATTTCTACACGAGAATCGAGAAACAAAATCGAGAAATGAAGGAAAAAGCCTGGGAAATCTAGGTGTATTACCTGGACGAAGAAGCTCGACGGCGCCTTTTGACCGGAGCGAAACACGGTGTACGCGGCGATGCAAGGCGGCGTGGCTACCATGGAACCTTCTCCGACGTGCCTTCTTCCTCGCGAGCTCCTCCTCGGCGCTGTCACCACCACGGGTTGGCTGGAACAAGGCTTGGAAGGTAGGGGTTCAGAACACCCTGGAGCTGGAGCTCTGGGGTGGTTGAAGAGTTGGTTAAAAATGGCGGACTTGGAGGGCTTTTATAGGACAGTTGATGTGGGCTCCAAGTCGAAATCGATGGTGGCGATGGAGAGGGTAGTTGGGAGAAGGGTTGGATGGTCTAGATAGGTCAGAAGCTTCGAGATGGGCGTGGGATAAATAGGGAAAGATGGCCGGTCGAACAGAATCGGTTGAACTACTTCTTGGGGAAGAAGGTCCCAGGTGCTGACAAGTGTTAGCACCTTGTAGGCCCAGATGGAAAATTGACTTATAAATTAAATAAAAAATAGTAAATTACATTATTTTAAATAAGTGTAAATACAAAAAGTGTAGATAAATTAATTTCTTAATTTATGGACTAATTACTTTTAATAAATAATAATTATTATTTAAAATATAAATATTACATTAATAAATATGTATTTATAAATAGGTTTTAGATTTTTAAGTTAATAAATAAATAAGTAAAAATTAATTTTATATTTTCTTAATTATTAGGGTATTAAATGAGATTTATACGAATTTTTATAGATTTTAATAATTTAGTTTACATATTTTAATAAATAGGGTTAATATATAAGTAGGTCATTTATACCTATATTTTGAGGTTTATTTGATTTTATTAAAATAATAAATAGTCTCCAAAAATTATGAAACAATTATGTAGAAACTACAAGATCATGAAATAATTTAAAAATTATAAAATTAATAAAATGATAAATAATGTGTGTTACAGAAAATAAATAGCCCAGAAACCCCGTTGTCTATTGGTCCCAAAACTGACTTTTTGCAAACGGACTCCGAATTCAATGAAACCACCTTTATTAATTAGAGAATATTATTTTATGAACTTTAAAGGTGAGTAGAGTGAAATTGGAGTTCGTATGAGGAAGTTATGATGTTCGGAAGTTGAGATTTTGATAATTTGTAGGCTGGGTTTCTTGGCATATATACAGGGTAATATTTTTAACTTATTTTTATATTTTTCTATACATTTTTAGGAATAATTAGGAAAAGATTTTGGCGAAAAATATATTCATATGAAATAATTAAAATTCTTTGAAGTTTTGTATTTATTGTATAAATAATGAAGAGTGTATATGTGTGTGTTAATTTATTTTTTATGTTTTCTTTCCTTATCTCCCCCTACTTTTTGGTTTGTCGACCAATCCATGCTGACTTGGTCTCGGGGGTTGGGCTATAAATATATCTTACAGCTATATTTATATTTAAGTCATATTGTATATATATACATATATTCAATCTGCCTTTTTCTTTATTTTTCTGGTTCTTTATTTATTTACATGATTTTAGTGGTTAAAAGTGAATATTTACACATGAATGGTGTTTTGTTAAAAGATGAGATTTAATGGATATTTACATGTATTTGTTAAGGATTTTAAGACAAAATGCGACAGAAAAGTTAATGAATCATGGATTCATCAGTTAGTCAATTGAGGTGTCTTGAACCCATCCCTGAGTCTCAAAGAATTAAGTATGAATAGACCTGAAGTACCTTAAATCCAGATCCCATAAGGTTCCAGTGAAGTTAGGTGCAATAAGGTCCAACCAAGCTCCAATTTTCGACTTTATTTAGACTAGTTCAATTATCACGCTCGATCCGAAAAAATACAAATGTTATGCCAATGCTATGTACAATGCAAAAAAATATGATGCAACTTTTAAAAAAGAATTTACAAATACAAAGACTGTATAAGAAAATATGTGCAGCTATTTACACGGGCATGCCTCTTTTTATTTATAAGAATTAAGGGTTTAAAGAATTTACATGTTAAAGTATTATTTATATATGTATATGTACAATTTCTTTAAAGATTCTTGTGTATATTTATTTATTTATCATTGTTTTTAAATGATGCATATATTCCTCGAAATTATTTGAAAACAATTTTGAAAGCTATAGTACAAAATAATTTTTGCAACTATTTACAAAAAATTGAAAGCCATTTTGCAAAGATTTTTCAAACAATATATATAAATTTTCAAATATTTTACAACCATTTTCAAAACTATTTGCAAATAGGTTTTCCAAAACATTTTATTTCACACAATGGAAAGAATTTTACAAATCAAAACATTTTTACAAAGGTTGAAAATATTTTACAAAAAGTTTTCCAAACGGGTCACACCATTCTTCAAATCATTTTGCAAAATATTTTTAACCTGACTTATTAATCAGTATATGCAAAAAGAATTTTAGGAATAATACACATTATTTTGTTAATTGTTTTAATATTATATGTAGTATTTTAGCCATATTATTAAAAATACGAAAGTACAAGTTATGGCTAAAGTATATATAGAGTATATATGACCCCCCTATACTTAGCTTGAGCTATGTACTCATAGATAAGAAAGAAAAAAGAGAAGACATAACTCGTATTGAGTATAGAAAAGTCTAAAGAATAAATAAATAAATGACGAAGAAATAAATGACCATCCTCCCTATAGTTAGGATTAAATAATTCTAAGTATAGAAGACTGTATTCTACATGCAGAGAGGGTCAAGGGTGGAAATAAACAGATCATAGCTCGGTCTGTCTCCCCCTATACTTAGGGTAAGATATCTCTAAGTATAGTAGAGCAAATCGACAAGAGAGGAGACAGTGGAGGGGATCAATGAATTAGAAGAACTCGGGATGTACACCCCCTATACTTAGGACAAAGTACGTCCTAAGTACAGAAGGCTAACCAAAAAGGGGTGACACCTCATTGGTAGAAAAAGAAAAAGGAAAATGAAAAGAAGAAAATAAGAAAATTCAGATGGAGATAGAAGAAGAGATCATCGAGAATTTATACATCGCTCCCCCTATACTTACGGTAACAGAGCCCTAAGTATTGGCAACAACAAGAGTGATAAAACAGAACGAAGAAAGAACAACACGGTGTGTACCCCCTATACTTAGGACAAGATATGTCCTAAGTATAGACACACATATATGGCGAATGATCTCGGGTACACATGACATACTGGAGAAAGAAGGAATGTAAGACAAAAAATGTATATGCAATAAGTACAGTCTGGTGTAGTACAAGATTGTATTTGATACGCGAATATTGTATTGTCGTCATCGTCTCCCTGTGAGAACGGTGTTGCAGCCACAAAGAGAAAGACACCGTAATAGGCAATCAAATGAGTGTCGGCTACCGGGGAAAACATATCGAAAACTAAGCCGGGAACCGGTAGCGAGAAGTAGATCATCGTCTTATAAGAAAGGAGTGAGAGATCGGAGCCGATACCGTAAGACATGGAGGAAGAGTGAGCAGTACAGAATCCTCCAGGCCAATCAAAGTCTCAGAAAGGTATGAAAGTGAAGAACATGAGACTCTCTATGCAGCAGGGTATCCAATGGACATAGGGTCAACAGATCAGGGATACACCAAATACCACAGGACAAAGCTCAGCCTGCAAGGATCAACAAGGTGAGCAGACTCAGATGAGTCAAAGATCCATCAGATGGATCATCAGGCATGGTCTCAATAGGAGACAGATCGGCTACCCAGCAGAAGAGACCGAAGGATCTAAAAAGTATGGCAACGTCCCGCAGATAACCCTTGAGGAGCATACTGCCCACTAAGCATGGAATGATCATAGGAAGATCGCGCATCCTTGTGAGGAATGACAAGGAGAGCGGACTCAAAGGAGTCCAGATATATCGGTCGCGTGATCTGATAGATTGGATACGTAACAAAGTAGTGAGATTGAAAGCATATGTCAGATGACTCGTTTCCATGTCTCGTTAGATCGGAGACACAATTAGCAAGTGGAATCGAGCGTAAAAAATGGGTTGCATCCTCCCTCAGATAGTCCTCGGGGAGTAATGCAACTAGGCGGTGAATATCAGAACAATTCCCAACATTGTGAGGGTCGTCAAGGTGAGCAGATTCAAAGGAGTCAAACAGAGTGGTCTCGGGAGACGACAGATCGGCTACCCAGTATAATAGACCGAAAGATCGAGAAAGTGACACAGTCACCGGCATATAACCCTTGGGGAGAATACTATGATCTAAGCAGAGAATAATCAACAAAGTGTGAATCATCCTTGCGAGGATCGTCAAGGAGAGAAGAGTCGAAGGAGTCCAGGAAAATAGGTCTCGTGCTCCGACAGACCAGACGCACACTCAGACAGTGAGACCGATAACATATATCTGACGACTCGGTTTCGTGCTCCGACAGATGACAACACAAGCAATGAGAGAAATCAAGCATAAATAAAATGTCGCATTCTCCCACATATAATCCACGGGGAGTAATGCAAACTAAGTCAATGAAGATCGTGGGATTACATGCATCAAATCTTAGGTCCTCGAAATATTTCAATCAATCACCAATAAGAGGGTATAAGA
Organism: Ottelia alismoides; assembly: GCA_037367405.1. NCBI lineage: Eukaryota > Viridiplantae > Streptophyta > Magnoliopsida > Alismatales > Hydrocharitaceae > Ottelia > Ottelia alismoides. Next base: position 342,680 of record JAZKJV010003932.1, on the reverse strand, counting down.
TCATGGGAGGGATAGAAGTCAATCAGGGCAATCACAATGTGACCCCTCTAGTCAATCAAATCAGTTGGGATGGATCAAGATGTTCAAAGAAAACCTATAAGTGTCGAAGGTGGAGGGAAGAGTGAGGAGATCGAGGATGGATTAGTCAAGAGAAGATGAGTGATATCATGTGGGTTCTGGGCACCGTCACTCTGAAGCACATATCGAGATAGTACATCAAACCTCTGAATCAAGACAGTTGGAACCGCATAAAAGATCAGACAGTCAGAACTCATGGAATCATCATCAAGTCATAAAAATAAGTCACATCCTCAATCCAGTGTACGAGATCAATTATCTTCAATAAAGAATCACACCTTGTAATCATGCCAAAATTAGAATTCTCAGTAATATCTATGCACATATTAAAAATCAGAACCACAAGAATAACACACCTATCTTAGCATTCTCAAATCTGCCTAGCTTATTCAAATAATCAATGTAATCCGAAAACCTCAATGCGAGCCTTGTCTAATATCATAGAAATCCCTGTTGAAAGAAGAGATGACACATGAGGGAATGAGGAGGATGGGCGAGATCAAAGCAGACATAGACAAAGTTGTGGTTCGAGGAGAGGGTCTCCTTGAACTGGATTAGAGATGGGGTGATATGGGCAAGAAGAAAGTTGCAAAATCCGATGAAGACAGCAAAGATCCCTATATCACGACACATATGCAAACGAGGAAATAAATAAACAAGAGAGGGAGAGGCTCAATAAACAAAAATGGCACACACTTACGGGACTGAAAACTCCAATAGAAATGAAACGCAAACGGACTCAAAATCACAATCAATGTTCAAAGCAAACCCCCTATTCACCTACTCAGCACAGTGAAAACCGAGATGGTGGTCTTTTATCTTTTCCTTTTTATAGTTAGGTGATCATCAAAAAGTTATACAAACACGACGATAGGCCTGGGATTGGGGCACTAATCCTTAGTGTGTACATATGAATAAAATGCACATACAATGAAGGGGTTGCTCTCCCCAAGACAATGAATCCATTGCGTTTTTTTTAAAAAGTCCAATAGAGTTAGCAGTCCCAATTCTATTTAGGTTATCATTTTTTTGGTATTTTTTAATGCACGGGCCTAACGAGTTTCCAATTCCATTATCATCCTAGGTAATCAAAATCAGAGGGAGAAGGGTGAAAAAACCATGCAAGTCGGAAATCGTTGATGCATGCAAAGTCAGAGGACTTACAATGCTTCCTAGCTCTCTCCATGTGGGATGCATAACAGAATTGAAACCTATACTACATGAAATGCAAACCGACAAAATCACCCTAAAATAGCAATTGCTATTATCATGAAGCACTAGATGCTAATTATTTAGATAAGAGACCAATGTCTGGTCTTCGATGCCACTCGGTGCCTGCCACAACGGGTATTGTACCCGCTGTATGCGGCCTCTCTCGACACGGGGTCTCAAATACAAATAATTAACAATTACGATTTTACTAAGTCCAAAAAGTGAATCTAGAGGTGCATGCAATTATATCAGGGTTTGGATCCTAATCTATCGAGCAAGCAACTCCTAAGCTAGGGCTCACTCACATAAAACAAATAAAAAGAAAGCGAAAAAACAAAAAGAAAGCGGTGAAAACACGACAAAATCTGAAGAGGCCCCCAAGGGAACAATCCCTCGAGCACTGGACCTAATGAAGTAGTGATGTCTAGGAGAGTCCAAATTATTACAATTAAATGTCACTCTCTCACATGAATATAGATAATAACGTAGAATAAAATATATAACGATACTGTCTTCAAAAATTCCCTCTATTTGTCCTTGTTACTCTCTCCTGCCAGCTAAGTCTGAAATCTAGCCCCACCTTGCTAGGGTGTATTGATCCTCCTAGGAAGGCCTCCTTCGCATAGTGGTCCCTCGAATCAAGGTCAAACAAAGAAAGAGGTCAGAATAGTCACAAATAATTATCAGTTAATAAGGAAATCATATAAACAAATTAACAAGTATAAACAAGAGAAAAAGAACAAGTATAAACAATCTATGCGGCGTTGATCCCCGGAAACGGTGCCATTTGATAACGGAGATTTGCCAAGGTAATGTCTATCCACAAGGCGGATCGAGAGTCGTCGAAGCGACCTCATATGAAGCATCAATCAATCAATAATTAACCCACAATATAAATCAAACAATGAATAGTAAAATTGTGGAGTTAAAATATTTATAACTCTACAACAAATGTGTATAGTGTAAGCATGTGTAGAGGTCAAACTCATGGAGCAAACGGTAGATTGTGCGAAATGATGCGCAAAAATTTATTCTTTTTCCTCTTGTCCTTTTATTGTTTTTATGGGTTTTTTATTTTTTTTATCTTTTTTTAGATTTTATTTTCTTATTTTATATTTTATATTTTGCTTTTAATTTTGTATTTTATATTTTCTTTATATATTTTTATTTTTATATTTCTTTTTCTTTTCTTTATTAAAGATATATAATACATATAAGGCTATAAATGCCATATAGGATAATATAACTTTAAATACTAATAAAAATAAATGGAATACAAAAATACATTGTTTTTAGGTTTTATATATTTTTATAATGTTTTTATACTTTTTCTGGAATTTCACTAATTTTTATGGATTTCTAAAGTAAAAAATATCCCAAATCATGGATGAAATAATAGGTTGAAACTGAACTGGATATTAAAAATAGCAAATCAAGTTCAAAATTATCCAAATCAATTTTAATAGATAGATAATTATATAAAGAAAATTATAAAATAGAATCCTAGAGGTTGATAAGGGGTAGTGGTGGCGTGAGACACGAGCTGCGGAGCACGGGAGGCAGAAAGTTGATTTATAGGAGAAGGCTAGGGTCCAGAAAGATCGGAAGATTTAGCAAAACCCTAGCATGATCCGGCTACGCCTAGGGATCTGCGAGGATCATGGATCATAGGAGCATATTCGGGTGCATGAATCGATGCAAATGGATGTCTAACCTGATCGAGAAAAAGGGGTGAAGAAGCTCCGACGAAGCAGGTTGTCGTGTCGGGTCTACTAGGAGAGACGGTTGACCACGATCAACAACTGACGTGGACCAATCAGAAATCAGGATTTACAAAATAAAAGAATATTAATTATAAAATAGTAAATGATTTTAAAATAAAAGGTGAATAAATTAAAAAATGTTTATTAATTTGTGAACTATTTTTATGTGTTTTTTAGTTATTTTTATGAAAATATATGTAGGGTGTATTTATAGTATAATATATTATATACATGTATAATATCCCTTTATATTATATACAAGTATATTTATTTTACTATTTTTACAAAAAAATATGTTTTATTTTATATTTTATTTATTTGCAAAATAAATTAAAGATTTGTATTTTATTTTTGCAATTTAAATAAAGGTATTAAATAAATAGGGAATGTATACAATATACATGCATGTGTCTTTTGTACAATAAATTGTGGATTTTGTTTTTATTTTATTTTTTATTTTCTGATTTTTATTTTATTTAATTTTATTATTAGAACTATATACAAGTGTTCAAAATAACATGGTATTCACAAAAATGTAAAATAAATATAAATATTTATTTGTATAGGTATTATGTACAATATGCCCTATCTCCCCCTACTTATTTTCTTGTCGGTCATGCTAAGGTTTGGCCTTCTCTCAGGGTTTGGTTTACTCTATATTTATTCTAAATGCATCCTTCTTTTTCTTTTCTCTTAATTATTTTATTTTTGGAAAATATGTGTTAATTATACAAATATTAACAAGGACATATATAATGATAATTTATTGTATTTACATATAATTATAGGTGTTTCTGTTAAAATATAAAGCTAAAATAAAAGAGCAAAGAATGATAATCATAGACTCATCATCCCCCTATACCTTACCTTTGCTAGTCCCTTATCAAACACTTGTTTGAAAAAGAAGTGAAAATAAAAAGAAAAGAAAAAAGACCAAAGTTTATTATTAAAATCATCTTCATTAAATTGGAGTATGGAGCTCAGTCAGACCTTTGGATTATTAATTTGGCGGAACCTTATTGGGAAATAGTTTTAAGACTCAACAACCTCCAAGTTCCACAATTCTATGTTCATGTCTCCTTAAACCCCAGGTCAGAACAAGTCTACATATGCAAACTCTAATGACTATAAATCTTTCCTTGTACTATGTAAGTGATATATAGCTCCCCATCTCAGAAATGGCAAAGAAACAACCTCCCTCAACAAGGTAAATCTAATCCCCTAGTCTAGAAACTCTTTCCTCGAGGAGCGGGTATTCGCTTCTAAGTTCAAGTACAACCAGCTCAAGAAGAGGGGAAAGAAGAGAATGGGCCATGAACAGTGTAGCCATGTATCCCTTAGAGCTTAACCAGTGTAGCTAAGTCTCCAGCTACAAGCTTCCATGAGATGACACGGTGGAATACATAAGCTTTTCTTATTCACTATATACACTCCGGCAAGTATTTTATTTTCAATCAGACATGTCCTCCTTTTTTGGAGTTTTTCACAGTTTTGCACATTTTTTGATGTGCATATATAGAATATATCTACATGGTGCAGCATGTGCATAAGGAGTTTTTCTTCTTGAGCCAGTAGACTATCCCTCTTTTGAAGCATTATTGCAACCCACAGACTCCTGTCTTTAGACCTCAATGCTACTAGACCAAGTTGAGGTGCACATCCCTCCCTAGAGGAGGATGAGAGGTTCCGGCTAGCTATACTACCCTTGTATGCTACTCCAATCCAAAGGATTCTGCCTCCTCACCACCTCATCCATGTTGAGCTATGTGTAAGGTGCGTGTCCAAGTCAAGCCATTGTCTCTGAGAGTCATGCGTGCGTTGTTAAGTGCTCTACTTAGGCTCATCAAGATGACACGTGAACATAGCCTAGTTGACTCGAAGAATTAAGTCACTATGGACCTGAAAAGTCTTAACTCCAAATCCTAGAAGGTTCCTCTGACGTTAAGTGGATTAAGGTCTTACCCAAGCTCTATTTTTCAATTTAATTCCAAACTAAGTTAAATGTCAACCATGATTCTGAAGAATGCATATGCAAGTATATAGAAAACACTTTTATGGAACATTTTTCAAAAAATGCAAAATTTTATGGGAATTTTGGTTTTTCAAATTTTTAGGTATTTTGCAAAAGATAAGGAGATATTTTTACAAAGACATATACATATTTATACAAGGGTTTATATTATAGGTCTTATGTAGAAAATGGGTTTTAGGGGTAGCTTTTGGTTAAATGTACACAGATATACAAGTATTTTTATACCCCAAATTTATTTCCTTATGCGGCAAAGATATTTTGCAAAATAGTTTTCAAACTTAGTTTTACAAACTATTTTTGCAACCTTTTTATTTTCACATATTTTTTTAAAAAAATTTTACTATATACATAATTTTGATACAGAAAATAATTTAATAAACATTTTGAAAGAAAAATGCTTTTACAACACTTTTACAAAATTTGTATAAAAATAGTTTTTACAAGAGATTTTTGAAAAAAAATTAAGAGCCATGTTATTAACACACAAAGTACAAGTTATGGCTAAAGTATATATACAATATATACGACACCCCCTCTACTTAGCTCGAACGATGTCCTCAAAGTGATTAGGGAGCGATGAAAGAAGACATAACTCGTGTTGAGTACGAAGAAGTGAAGAGAATTCTACACTACAACGACAAATGAAAGAATAAAAGAATTAGATGAATAGAAGTCGGTGATCCCCCTATACTTAGGGTCAACCCCTATACTTAGGGTCAATCCCTATACTTAGGGTAAAATATCCCTAAGTATAGGCAGAAAAAAAGAGGTAATAAAATCAAATGGACAATCATATATTCAACACCCCATATACTTAGCGCAAAGTGCATCCTAAGTAAAGGATAATCATAAGATGAGACTGGGTATTGGACAGAAAGAATGAATGATATAGACATAATGGATCTATACAGCTACAGAAGAGAAGTGAAAATCATGTATGAGATGCAAATGATGCGAGTCAAGGATCACATCTCATACAAAATGAATAGGGGCAATGTCGATGATCAGAGGATCATGATCTAGATATGGCTTTAGGTGCGGACCGTTGACTCGAAAGGTGGAATCAGATGACAACTCAGATATATCAATGCTTCTGTTGTTGTGCACCTTTCTGACCAAGTATGGTCCCTTTTGTTACTCTGTAATTTTCCTGGAAATAATTTCAACCTTGAATCAAATAGCCATACTCTGATTCGGCTCAAACTATTTATGGATGATGTATCTTCACTCTATCCTTATATTGTAGGCTACTTGAGAAGGTTGTATCTCTCAACTCCTCCAGGGATGCCAATTCTGCTCTTCTTTGATCTCCTACACTCTTGGGATCCAATAATAACTCAGTAACCACCCAAAGTGATTTATGCTTGATCTCCACTGTTAAGTGGCATGGCTTGCCATAAACGAGTCGAAAGGGAGATGTGCCCAAAGGTGTCTTGAAGGAGGTCCGATAGGCCCACAAGATCGAGTTCAAAAGCTGTGACCAATCCTTTCGGTATGGGCAGACAACCTTCTACAAAATAATATTAATCTCCCTATTTGAAACCTTAGCAAGACCATTAGTCTATGGATGATATGGAGTGGAAACTCTATGGTCAATGCTAAACTCGTTAGCAAGGGCCCTTATCTTGGCGTTGATAAAATGAGTCCCCCCATCAGAAATCAAGGCTCTGGGTACCTCGAACTATGAAATGATATTCTTCCTTAAAAATTTGCAAACAATCTTTACATCAACAGCTCGGGTGGGGATGGCCTCGACCCAACGACTAACATAATCCACAACAAGCAGAATATACTTAAACCCCCGACTCTTAGGGAATGGACCCATGAAATCGATGCCCCATACGTCAAAAACCTCATAGAAGTGAATGGGATACATAGATATCATATCTCTCTGTCCACAAGTGCTCATCGTCTGATAGTCAGTGCACCTATTGACGAATTCGTCTGAATCCTTGAAGAGGGTAGGCCACCAAATGCCAGATTGGAGAACTTTTTGTGTTGTCCATCTCCCAGAATGATGTCCTCCTGCCTCAAGCTTGTGGCAATAGGTGAGGACGCTATGATGATCTCCTAAGGAATACACTGACACCAGACACTATCCTCCCCTTCATGGTAAAGGGCAGGATCCTACCAATGGTACGACTTGGCCTTTGTGAGGAAGGTCTCAAGTCGCTTCCTGGGCCAACCTTGTGGAACTTTCTTAGCAACAAGATAGTTCACGGTGTTGGCATACCATGGAAGCAAGGAGATAGCAAGAATTACCTCGTCTGGAAATGTCCTAGTGATATGCGTGGTCTGCTCAGAATCCTCAAGATGTTCTAAGCGGGAGAGGTAATCCGCCACCACATCCTTAACTCTAGGTTTATCCTTAATCTCTATGTCAAACTCCCGGAGTAGAAGGATCCATCTGGTCAATCTGGATTTGGCATCCTTCTTTGCCATGAGGTGTCAAATGGCGGTGTGATATGTATAATTTGTCAATCTAGATCCAAGAATGTAAGATCGAAACTTATACAAAGCAAAAACTATGGTTAGCATCTCTTCTCAGTCATGGTATAGTTCCGCCGAGCAACATCCAAAGTCCGGCTAGCGTAGTTAATGGCAAAATGCAATCCATCCCTCCTCTGTCCAAGCACAGTCCCAATGGCAAAATCAGAAACGTCTGTCATGATCTCGAATGTGAGAGACCAATCGGATGGCTGAAGGATAGGAACCTGCACAACTAATCCCTTGAGAGCCTCAAACGACGTAAGACACTTATCATCTAAAAGGAACTCGGTGTCTTTTGTCAGCAAATTAGTAAGTGGTGGGGCAATTCAGCTGAAGTCCTATATGAACCATCGGTAAAAACAAACATGCCCTAGAAAAGACCGCAACTATCTTAGATTGGACGATGGATTGAGCTTCTTAATGATATCCACCTTATCCGGGTCGATCTCCATGCCCCTGTTGGAGATGATGTGACCAAGGACCGTCCCTTGAGTCATCATGAAATGACTCTTCTCCCAAGATAAAATAAGATTGACCTCGATGAAGCGCTAAAGTACTCGATCTAGGAAATCAAGGCAAGCATCAAACCCATCGTCGTAGACCAAAAAGTCATCCATGAAGACCTCTAAACATTCGCCCACCATGTCCGAGAAGATGGAAAGCATGCACCTTTGGAATGTAGCCAGAGCATTACTTAGACCAAAGGACATCCTTCTAAAAGCATATGTTCCAAATGGATAAGTGAACATCATTTTCTCTTGGTCTTCGGACGCTATGGCCACCTGATTGTACCCCGAGTACCCATCAAGAAAACAATAGTGGCTCTTCCCAACTAACCTCTTGATAATCTGATCAATAAATGGTAGTGGGAAATGATTCTTCTTGGTGTCCTGATTCAATCGTCTGTAGTCCACACGGACCATCCAAGAAGTGGATACTCGACCCTAGCCTTCTCCTATAAATCATCTTTCTGCCTCCCGTGCTCCGCAGCTCGTGCCTCACGCCACCACTACCCCTTATCAACCTCTAGGATAGTTACATCTCCTATGAGGCTCGCTTTGGACCTCAAGTGAGCACCGGATAGCACCTGCTCAGCTCGTGGTCGGAGTCTTCCTCCGCGACAAGCCTTCCAAGTCCACTGCATCCTGGTTGAGGCCATAACCCCTCCGTTCGCCTCGCCTGAAGTTCATGAGATCTTCAGAAGCTCCAGGTACCCTCCATTTCACTTACATTTCCCTTTTTGCTTCGATTCCGTCCATCATCTCCGCCATAGTTCTCTCGCTCTGACCAGCTGGTCAGAGCTCCGTCTCGAACACCTCCACGAATCGATCGATACCCTGCATTATCCCCATCCTTCCTTTACGACCTTACCCCCCTTAGGCTCGCTCATCAGAGCGAGATTAAGGTATGATCTCCTTCCTCCATATATGTCGGAGATCAAGTCCCCATTCCCCCCTGCTTGATGTTTTCCAAGCAATAACTGGACCGTAGCTACACCTTCCTTTGCAAGTGTTGAAACACATGAGGAGACTGAGTTTGTGCACCAGTTGCTCAAGCGGAGCACCTCCAGGTTGAGCTCCACCACCCCAATCATCTGAATGCCCTCCTTCTCATCATAGTCGACTATCCGACGCGCAACACTTACCAAAGTTGCTGAGCCTTTTGGAGCATCGATCAGACTAACAGATCTCCACCTTTTGTCTATTGAAACTCTCCCATACACCTGTTCTTCCAGCATCCTTCTCGCCTGTCAGATCTGGAGATGCTCACCGGATTCCATAAGAGCCGCACGATCATCCCCTTTTCCAGAGCATCGGATCAGCTTTTGACGTGGATCTAACAAGGACACTCACCTACAATCAGAGCCGTCAGATCCACGTCCAACAATCATCAAGATCGTACGTCAGTGCAGAACCTTGGTCCGTCAGATCCTCTCAAGGCCACTTGTCAACTATGCCTACAAGTGTAAACATCATTTTCTACCGTGTTGCTTATGTTATTTTGCTTTAGTCCAGTAAATAAAATGTGCAGTTAAGAATATTTGCAGTTTGGACCCTTTAGTTTATCTATTTTTGCTTTTGTTCAGTCGAATCTGATTCACGTGCATACGTACGGGTAATTTGAGATATTCGCAGTATATGGTCTGAACTCTTTCATTGTTATGGAATGAATGCTATGTTTTGATATTTGCATTTATACCACTGCCTGCCTAGATCATGTCATGCACATGTATTTGGTGGACTAATTGCATAAACTTCCATGTATTGTCTAGACTTGTTATTCGCTAGGCCCTAGAACTTAATCTATTTACAGATAGGTCCCTATAAACTATTTTTAATTACACATCTTTTACTTAATGCAATAAATATTAAACTGACTCTAAAAATTACCTAAAAACACCTATAGCCCTTGTTAGCTTGTATTCCTTTTGGTAATTTTTGAGTATTGATTTGCATGCATGTTAGATTATTAAAAATTCAAAAACCCCTAAAAAGTGTCCTGTTTGTCTTAGAAAAATTATAAAAATATGAAAAATCATCTAAAAATTCTACAAAAATTATTGTAGTTATCTTTTAGTGTCTTTTACAACCAATATTAATTTTATTTAAAGATACCTTATAAAAGCCATAAAAATTATAAAACACTATAAAACTTATAAAAATCATATAAATTTGTAGAAACATCCAAAAATAATGATTTCAGTCTCTATTTGTAAGTATTTACGTATATTTCATCATAAAAATCCCATCCAGGAGTTTTGTCTCTTTAATTATTTTTAATTTGCAAATTTCAACTGGCTGGGCACTGTTTGTTGTGTTTTTCACTGTTTAATTTTTAGAAAATCACAAAGACATTTGAAAATTTTATAAAAATTACTAATAAAAATAAAAACCTATAAACCCAAAAATATTTTTATTACAATTTTTTGAGTGTTTTTGTTCCCTTAGAAAAAATACAAAAAGAGTGTGTGTGTGTGTGTGTGTGTGAGAGTATTTTTTATCACTCGTGCTTACCTCTCTCTTATCGAAACTTAAAATTTTGAAAAATTAAAAACCATTAAAAAGGCTTTTTATTCCTGAAATCCTCCTACTTAGCTTTTAATTGTGCTCCTTGTGTTCGACCCTAGTCACTATACCATGTAAATAAAAGTAGCAAAGTCGCTTACATTTGATTGATTCATCTCTTAGTAATTTGATTTTCTCGTTGGTCGATTTGATTGAGTGAAGATAATGACAATCGATTTATTTATTCCACCTTAGTCGATCGTGAAATCGTGTCATCAATGAACCAAGACGCCGTAAAAGCCAACTTCCGAGGTCCATAACTATTTATAAAAAAAACTCAAAATTGACCAAACTCACTTTTAAACTTCGTTTTATAACTAATACTATTTATTAAAAATTTCAAAAAAATATTAGAATAAAACGGTGAGTTTTGGCATTTGGGCCCCGTTGTCTATTTGTACTATATGTATAAACTTACCGATTTTCTAATTAATTATCCTTAACTCCATTTAACTTAATTTCCTTTCCAAAATGTTTCTAAAAATCAATAGAAAATATAAGAAAATAACTTAAGTCAAAATACCAGTAAATTCTAAAGCTGTGACCTAAAATTTCCAAACATCATAACTCGGCCATATGGACTCTGAATTAAGCATAGTTACTTTTAAAGTTCATATTATTGAAATATCTATCAAATGACACTAATTTCGCTAACATCAGAGTTAATATGCAAAATGTGGGTTTTGGGACCATATTGGTATAAATCGTACAACATAGCCTTAATTTTATCTTATTTAATATATGTCACTTTTTATACTTATATATTTTATTAGGATTCTATTATTAAATTTATTTATTTATCTATTATTTATTAAGTTATTTAATTATTTAAATAATTATATATTTAGTTTTTTAATCATGTAATTACTTAATTACTTATCTAATTATGTAATTAATTATTTCTTAATTATTTATTTAATCTAATTATTAAATTAATTACTTATTTAATTACTTATTTCAATTAATTATTTTTAATTTATTTCTCTCTCCTCATTCCCTTTCTTCCACAGTGCATCTTCTTCCGTAACACAACCCTCGCGCCACCTGCTGCTTGTCGTCTTCCCTCTTCTCCTCCAACAGTTGGCCGTTAGGCATGTAGCCTAACAACCCGCCGGTGACAACACCACCTCCTGTGCTCCCCACGTTTCCAAACCCTATTTATACCCTTGACCTCCTCCATTGTCAGACCATCCGCCATTTGTATTCTCCACCTTCCTCTCAGTTTTGAGAGCGAGAGAGAGAGAGAGAGAGAGATTAGAGTGACAGACTTGCTCTCCCGTCGTCGAGCAAGAGGGAAGGAGGATGTCATGCGCGATCACCATTGGTGCGTGGCTTTGCTTCGCCGCAGTCCAACCTCCTTCTGCTGCAAGTTGAGGCCGTGATCACGAGCTCTACCTCGAGCTCTGTCCCAGGTAAACTCCTCTGCCACCTGCATCCATTCTAGGCTAGATCCCTTCTATCTCCTTCTCCCTCTGTTTTCTCTACCTTCCCTTATCTTCTGCTCTTCCTCCTTCCTTTTTCTTCTCAATCTCCATCCATTTCTCCTTCTCAATCCCTATATTTCTCTATGATTTGATACAAAACTCCCCTCGCTCCTACGTAGATCACCTATTTACCTCTCTATTTCACTTCTATCCTACATGTCTATCAACTCTGTTCAAGGTTGATGATCGGAGCTCTGCTCCTTTTCCACCACCTCCGATAAGAGCCTTTCATTCACCCTACACTCATGTATTTCTAACGCCTGCCGGACCTTCGACTTTGAGCACTTGTAAATTTTCATGTCTTCATAGAGAAGCAAGGTGAAGCACATCACATGTACAACAAACTGGAGCCATCACGAGTACCAGCTTCATTGCATAATCCTCGCTTGAAATATTGGCTAGAGAACCGCATCCGATTGAAGTCCATCACATGTAGTTAAATGAGCGTGCTCGAGCAACACCTACAGGAGATGATAAACACCATTGAAAAACTCAGCTCCTAGAGTGTGAAGCTTATGATCATCGCGAACAGCATCTATCATCCTTGATCAAATCAAGAAGCATACTCAACCGAGGCTCGATAGCATCAAACAAATTCGAACAACACCAGCAAATCATCGCACATTTGGAGCTATACGCGAGCCTTCGAAATGAAGCTTCATCGACATTCACCGTAGATCGAGTCCTTTGAGCACCTTCATATTCAATCGAGACCAGATGAGCCCTTGAAGAGTCTCACCGCCTACGGACTTGAATTGGGAATATTAGCGGCCACTCTAAATCTCAGGAGAGCTGCATGATCAAGCTTGATCTGACGCTCCAAACAAATCTCTCTGCTAGGGATGGGCATTGGGCTGGGTCGGCCCGACCCAGCCCGTAGCCCGGCCCAAAAAACTCAGCCCGGCCCAAGCCCAATAGTTCAATGGGCAGGGCCTGGGCCTAAAATCCGGGCCCAAAATTAATTTGGGCCGGGCTCGGGCCTGTGTCGGCCCAACCCGACTTGGCGTGAGGCCCGGCCCGTTTATTAGCCCGAGGGTTGGCCCGAGCCCGGCCTGACATTTGGCCCGATTTGGGCCCGCGTAGCCCAGCCCGACATCTGACCCAGACCCACCCAGGACCCCTCGCCCCTTTAGCCCTAACTCCCAACCCGTGAACCTGAGGTCCCGTACCCTTTTACGGATTTGCCCTAACCCATCCCGATCGCGAGCGCCATCCTCCCTCTCCCTACCGGCACGCAGTCGCCGCCTACCGCTCCCATTCCCTCGCCGCTCCTAGTTCCCGCGCCAGCGCCCATTCCCTCGCCAGCGCCGGTCCCATTCCCTCGCCAGCGCCTGCGCCGCTCCTGTCCTCCCTCTCCCTACCAGAGGCCGCGCCGCCACGGTCGTGCAGCACTCAAGGCTCCGCCGCTCCAACTCAAGGCTCCGCCGCTCCGGTGATCAGCGGCTCCGCCAACAGAATAGCCACGTTCCCCCACCTATCGCTGTGACTGTGAGTGTACGATCCCCAGATTCGCAAGTAGGTTGCATAAATGTCGCATCATTTGACCAATGCTTGTATTTTATAGGCAATATATATTTTATAGCCGCATCATATTTTGCATCCGATCCGTTTGCATCATCGTGATGATCATCGTACGACAACTACGAGTATAACACATGATATTGACATCACAACGCATACATAAGTTGAATTAGATAAAACCACGTATGAATTCCATAAAAATGAGGAGGGAGATGCGAGCAGGTGTTACACTTATTAGCAAACACGCAAGGAGAACATTGAACTTTACATATATCACATAAGGAAAAATCTACCAATGATTCGTTTGATCAATTGCTTTTACTGGTTGATGCCAATGCTATATCATTTAACACCCTATGAAATGAGCACAGTGGTACATTGTTGTCGATATGACCCCTTTTCTTCTCTATAAATATTACTTCATGTTAATAATAAATGACAAGGTGTTTACAAAATGAGCTAAAACTAACCCAAAGGTTAAAAAAGAGTATTAAGATCGAAAGTTAAACATGAGAGTTTAGTTGTGCCTATGACAGAGTTTATCATATCTAGCCATTTTATTGTCAATTCAGATAACTTTCTGTCACTTTAGTTGATGTTTATCATTAGTGACGAATTTTCAGTTATACTCATTAGATCATTCTATGATCCACAGGGTAATTGGCATCCCAATCCTTAGCGGTGTTGTGGAGGCTTCAGGAGCCCACTCCCCACGTCAGCACCCTCTCTACTGCAGCCTAACCACTCAAGGTATATAGTTGTTGAAGAATTAAATTTAAATATGTCATGGATTTATGTGATTGAGTCACGAATTAAATTCCTGTAAGCACAAGTTGGACATAACAGACATACAAACTTACCATGTATGAGTCGTATGAACCTTCACAGTCATTGATCTTTAATAGGCATACTACACATTTACATCGAGCCCCCTTTAGTCTGCGATGGATGCAGATGCAGGTTCAGTAGCTTGGCTCTCGATCTCATCATATGAGCCTATTTGTTCATTAAAGGAATACCTGCAGTAGTGTGGAAATTGGGACTTGACAACCTAGAAAAAACTTGATATCCGAGAAAAATAGAGCATAAAACCAGAATAAGACTCATTCAAGACTTACATCTAGAGTCCTACAGATGCAATTGTATTAAGAAAACTCATTCAATCTGATCTCCAATTTATTATATCACTTGCAACACTTCACTCTTCCAAATTTAGGAAAAAGCATATCCAAACATTTGCATCAATTGTAACATGTCCACGAGGTATAAACAAAGTAATTGCAGGACATAGTTGGTGCAATATTTTGGAATAACCAAAATCTATGAAATCTTATCTCAATAGGATTTCTAGTAGGTGCTGATGGGCCGGCCCGGCCCAAGCCCGGCCCGAAGAAGTTGGGCCGGGCCTGGGCTTGGGCCGAAGATTTACAAAAACTGCGGGCCTAGGCCCGGCCCAAGGCCCGAACTATTAAGATGGGCTTGGGCCTGGGCCCTTCAGGGCCCGGCCCAGCCCGGCCCATACCCAACCCTACTCTCTGCCCCACCGCTTTGTCGCCTAACATGCACGTGACCACATGCATGCATCGAACATTTTTGGGCAAATTGCTTATTAGCCTCCGGTGTTTCCATATTCGCAAGCAGGTCTTGAACAACAGCAGTCACGTGGCTGAGCATGTGCTCGTCTAGATCTTTTGCACAGGGACCCTTTCTCTTTGTTGTTATCACAAACAGGTCCAGGAGATGCAGGAACACCTGAACTTCACATTCTTATGGCACTCTACGTGCAGAGCCCTTCCAGTTTTGCATATTTGCACGCTGCCTCCATAGTTTCCAGTTTATTGCATTTATACCCCTATAAACTGCATATCATATAATACATAATAAATTCATATTAAATAAAATACAAAACATAAAAATCAAACAAAAATGCATATAAATACCTAATATTACCCTATATACAGTATTATAATTGTTTCCAAAAATAAAAATATAGTCTATTTTTAATAAACCATTAAAATACCATAAAAAATAAAACAAACTTTAAAAAATATAAAAATATAAAAATACTTTTAAAAAGCCTATAAAATTACTTATAATATATTTTACTATATTATACATAATAAACCAAAAGAAAAATAAAAATTAAATAATAAAACCAATAAAAAATATAAAATATGTAAAAACTTTGAAAATCACAACTAAATCAATAAAAAACACATAAAAACACAACCTATCATTTTGAAGATATTTTCATCTGCTTTCTGATAAAAAATAAAAATATTTTCTCACTATTTCTATATAAAAATAAAAAATAAAAAATAAAAGTCTATTTTCAATAAAAAAATATCGTTTTCAACATTAGAAACCAAATAAAAATAATAAATCATTTTCAAAAATTAAATAAGAATCATAAAACATCTAAAAAAACTCATAAAAATACAAAACTAAAACCAAAATATAAAATTACAAACTTTATACCTATATTCTTACATAGGTATATTAAAACCACAAAACAATATAAAATTCATAAAAATTAAATATAAATTTAGAAAAATTACCTAAAATACATAAAAATTAGGAAACCAATAAAACCTCAGTTTTATATAATTTTACCCTAGTTTCTAACAGTTTGCCTCGCTGAGTTCGACACTCTCGTACTTTCACTATACATCTATGTTTATGAGTACAAATAAAAAACAAAAATAAATTTTTCTAGTAAAACAACCCGATCGACACAACGACGCCATTCTTATTGTAGAATAGGAGGTTTGGGTTAATTTTTTAGATGGCACTGTTGTCGGGGAGGCAACTCTAGGGTAGAACATAAAGACCTTAGGTTTAGGGTTTTCTCTTTCTCCTTTTTCGTCATCTAACTTTCGTCGATTTTTTTTACTTCACGGCTTTTTATTTCAGATTTGTGCAACATAGGTTTTGAGTCGTATAGTTGAGAACCAAAAAACCAGCTCGATTTTATTTTTTTGTATTAACCTTTGTAAAAAGATTAATGGCACTTGCATGTTTTTCTGTTTTGTAGAAGGGGCCCGTTAAGGGAATCTCGACTTGTACCTCCCTCCCTTCGTCTCACGGTATGTTTCACCGAGTGTTGTGCAATTGGGGGAATTGGGCACCCACCATGACTTTTCGCATTGTGATTTATCGATGTTTTCCGTGGCTTTTCTGATGCTATGTGCTTGTCTAGTATTTTTATTTTTATTTGTCTGCACCTCCATAGTTAGCATTAGGACTCATGACCTAGTTGTATGCTTGTCACCTAGGTCAAAAAAATTGTTAGATGTTTTCTTGAAAAGATCAAAAAAAGTGATAAACTGAAAACAAAATAGGGACTACTATTATATTTGACTTAAAATTAAACGTAACGGACTCCACTTCTTTTGGGAGAGCAATCCCAACGAATGTCTGGCATGTACTTTCCAGATCTGTGAGTGAGGGACGACCCATAAGGTTAGGACCTGAGCTCGAATATTTCGGCAGACTACTGATATGAAAGTTGGTCACTCTACTCTTCAGTAAGGACTCTCGGGTAGCCAGAAACAGTACGGATTTCCTTATCAGAGTGGGAGGTTTAGAGGACACTATGTAAGACTCCGTCCTCAACTAACACGGGTAGCCGAAAATAGTTCGTACTTACTCCCATACTGGCTGAAAGTAGGTGATTAGCTATTCAGACTCGGGACAATTTTCTAGGAAATTCAGGCACCTATCAGCTCACGTAATTTGTAAAAAGACTTGATTTGCCAATAAACCCTAAAACTGAAAAGATTAAGGACCAAACTTTTATGGTCATCATCGGGTTGAGTTGGTGAATCCAGGGTTTGCTTTGTGTTTGATTCTGTGATGTGAGTATATATCTTTCAGAACTCTTTCAGTAAATCATCTATCTTATCAAGATGATGGGTAGGCGATCGCTTCAGTTGACTTTGATCAATCCTCTCTCTTGAGTATCGGCTCATACATCTAGGTTGGGTTCGGGATGTCCCTCTTCTTAAATCGAAATCTCATCTTACTCCATCTTCCAGGCGTAACTATGACCCTAGAAGCTCTCTTCCCACTTCGTCTTATTCTCAATCTTTATCATCATCACCCTTGGTTCAAGAGAACCCTCTTCTATAGCCACAGTTGCACATTAACCTGGTTGAACCTGATCTAGACTCTTTCTCCTTTCCAGAAGACATGGCTGGCAAAGGATCGCAGTAGCCACAGACTACTTCGATAGTAATAGATCTGACAACAATCAACAGTGGTCTCCTAGCGTCCCTTGAGTTGATGCAGAATCAGATAAGGGAACAAGGGAGATTAATGAACGACGTCCAAGCAGAGCTGACACAACTGAGAGCCTAGAGAGAGACTCCTGATGTTGAGAGCCCGGGAGCTGAGGTCGTTGGATAGAATGGAGCAAGGAGACCTCTACTACATCCGAACCGCACAATGAAGCAGCTCAACAATCCTGAAGCGATGACTGCACATCAATGGATCTGTCTTCTTGCCATCCACGATAATTTTGAGCTCCGACCACAGACTGTCCAGTTGCTGCCCAAGTTTCATGGGCTATCTACATAGGAGCCACATCTGCACCTACAGGAGTTCGAGCTTATCTGCAGTACGGTGCATGATCTACATGTAAACGATAATACGATTAAATTGATCGTATTTCCATTCTCCTGCGTAGACAGAGTAGCCTATTGGCTAAAGCATTTAGGGAGATATGTTTCGAGGTGGGAAAAATTAAGAATAGAATATCTGAATAAGTACTACCCACTTGATCGTACGAATGCTGCAAGAGCCATGATTAGTAACTTAACCATGATCGGGAGCGAGCAGTTCCATGAGGCATGGGATAGATTTAGAGAGTTCATAGATAGGGGTCTCTACCACAAGATCTTGAAGTCGAACCTAGTTCATAGCTTCTTTTGTGGGATGACATCGGAGTTGCAGGAGCTGGTGAATGCTTCGTGTAGTGGTTCCTATTTCTCCAATAAAAAAAATTGAGGACCAAGTCTGGGCCATCTACGAGGAGATGGCTGAGAATTACACCACAATGTCCCAGTATAGATTTTATACTCAGATAAAGCCACCGACCTATCACAAGCATTC
The DNA here is from genome assembly GCA_037367405.1 of Ottelia alismoides. NCBI lineage: Eukaryota > Viridiplantae > Streptophyta > Magnoliopsida > Alismatales > Hydrocharitaceae > Ottelia > Ottelia alismoides. The sequence continues at coordinate 323,923 of JAZKJV010003932.1, read as the reverse complement.
CCACATGGCACACATTGAAGGGACTCCATCTTCTATTGTTTCTTCACATTATGAATCCTCATCAGCTGATATGGGGATCATCTGCCAGAAGTTGGACCAAATGGAGATAATTGAAAAGAAGTGCCAGAATTTGGACAAACTCGATAAAATTGACGAGCTTGAGATATGCCTTAGTGATCTGCAGACACAAATCATGTGCCTTCAAGAAATTCAGACAGATTCTGCAAAGTCTTCGAGATCACATGCTGACTCAGGAAGCATAGACTGAGGAATTCTTCTACGGAAACCAGTTCAGCACATATACCATATGTAATCTGAGGTGACTCACCAGTCTCCCGCTTACCCGCATAACCAACATACACCGTCATCTGATACCTAGATGGTCATATATCAGAGTGATCAGTTGCTTGCATCTATGCTCCCGACTTATTATGAGATGCATGAACCATTGATAAAGGTTAATGCGATATGGTATAATCAGCAGAAGCAACCAGGGATCCGTCATGATCATCCTGGTTTCCGTTGGTCTTTAGGAGGTGCCTCTTCCTAGCAGCCATCACAGGTACAATTGGGGCAGAACCGCGAACACCATCATCATTCCAGTCCTAGCCAGTACCAGCCAGCTCAGTAGAGACAGAATGCATATCCATAACAATATCACCAGTCTTGCCCTCTACAATAGCAGTCAGCTCCACAACAGCCTCAGTATCACTGAGGCAACTCATTTGAATCTCATGGTCCCTAGAGATATATCAACATTTTAAAAGATTTTCTATCTCTTCCATACAAGGACGAGATCAGAATCATCATCTACACAAGGATGACTGAGGGCAGTCTCTATAATGTCATCCTTGGGGGTGGAGAAGGTAAGAACTTTAGTAAATGTGTGTGTGGTCAAAGGATATGGCAAGGGTGCCCTCTCCTCACAACTCAGCTCGGCTAGTTGTCTCCCATTATTATCTTTTTGTATTTTTATACTTTTCTCAATTTTTTGTATTTTGGGTGATTGCAAGCTCTCATGGGTATCCTCTAGTGAATCCATGTCATAGGAAGGTGAATCATCGGTACGTCTCTTATTTATACTAGTGAGGTCATCTATCCTCGTGTTCGTCTGTTCCACTACCCAAGTCAAGTACTCATGAGTGGTATTATTGAGAGGTGACTCCAACAGCTCAGTCTTGGGTGGGTGTGATGGTAGGAAATGTGATGGTGGTGGTGGTGGGTAAAAATCAAAATCCGATGCCTGAAACCACAGATGAGGCATATATATACAAAAAGGAAAATCAGGAGCAAAGTCCACCTGATAAAGTGGAGGTGGATCCATAGGAGAGTAAGAAGGATCAAGTCAAGATAAAAATAACTCCAGTCAACCATCTCTGAAATAAAAGACATGGATCGGATCACAATGGTCAAGTCAAGAATGCAAGAAAAAGACACAAATACGCATAGAAGATCGAGTATGCATACAAATAAACACAAATATAAACAGACAAACCCTCAATTCACCAAATCAACACAATGGTGACTGTGAAGGTTCGATCTTTTTATTTTGTCAAAATTTAAAGTTAGGTGAGAAAATAAATATTTAAAAATTCATATGTGCTGTCACCTAGAATAGATGTGTTCTAGTTAGTGGTGCACACCTACTAGAACATTGGGACCACTTCATCTAATGTCTGAGGTAAGTGCTTCCATTAATAACATGGCCCAACATCTAACACACGTGCTTAAGACACAAATCTAGGGATGGGGGCTCTATTCCTTAGGTGTGCGTGCCTCTCTCAGTCTGAATGCAACATGTATACAAGGAGGTGTTAGTCTCCCCAAAACAAAAGATTTTTCCTTTTTGATTTTAGGTTCGAGTAGAATTAGCGTTCCCAATTTTACTGGTTATTACTTTTTTGGATAATTTTTATAAATGCAGAAATCCTATCGAGGTATCAATTCTTTTAGTATCATATGTGGTCAAAATCAGAGGGAGAGAGTCAGAAAAGCAATGCATGTGTAAATAAATGATGTGTTCTCAGATAGAGATGCTCACCTTGCTTCCATCTCTCTTCGTGCATGAAGCTATATAGAATTGAAACTTACTCTATATTTAATGCAAGCTGATGAAAGAGCCCTAGAAACATGAGTTGTTTTATTGTGAAGAACAAGAACTGGCTATATAGAAAAGAAACCTAGAGTCTGGTTTTGGAGACTCCTCGGTGCCCATCACAATGAGTCATGCAAGCGTTGTGTGGAGTCTCTCACAGCTTTCGGTTTCGAATCAAATCAAATGCTAAACTAGGGCTCAATCACACAAATAAAAAAAATGAAAGGTGAAAAAAAATCAAAACTTGTGAAATAAAGAAAATAAAAGTGAGAAAACATGAAAAAAAGATGAGGCCCCCAGGTAAACAAACACCCGAGCAGTGGATCTCGTGAAGTGTGAATGTCCAAGTACAATTTATTTTACAAAATATAATATAAAATATATAATAAATATACATAAATCAGAAAAATACCTAAAAATAGTCCTTTTTATTTTTAAAGGATTTATAATATTTCTAAGGTGTTTATAAAAATTAATAGTAATATTATTTATATATAACTATATATAGGTATATCATACAATATAGAGTATTATAATTATAAATAAAGCTATATATAATCAAACTTTACAAAAAAAATAAAGTATTTTTTTATATTTATCTTATGTTTTTATGATTTTTCAGGATTTTTTTATTTTTTTGGTATTTTTTAAGTCCAAAATTTATAAAATCAAGGACTTGTAAAATAGGTCGAATTGATTTTAAGACATAAAATAAAAAAGGTTCGAAATTTCTCCAAATCAATTTTAATATATAGATAATAGTACCTATAAAAATATATAAAAAACTAATATTTTTGTTTTTTTCAAAAGTATTTTGTAATTTTTTAGTGTTAGCAAGGGTTTTTTTTAGGGTTTTATTTTCCTATTTTTTTGTTTTTTTGGTTTGGAGTTATAAAATACTATAATAAACGATATGTATTTTCTTTGAAACTTTTAATCAAGGTTTTATATTTTTTATATTTTTCAAGGCTAACATAGAATAAATGTGCTCTTTATGATTTTTAATAAATATTAAATTTGCATGAATGTAAAACTAATTAAATGACATGAACAAGCATGTAATAAGACACATTATCCGTATTTTTCCATGATTTTTGGAGCATGGTTGATATTTTTAGAAAATTGACAAACATGCATAAAAATAATTGAGCTAGAAATGGTGATTTTGCAATTAAAAAAATGCAAGGGGATAGCATGCAAAATACCCAGAAACATTGTACTGATTTTCAAAATTTTGATATTAAATTGCAATTCGAATACCTCCAGGGTATTCATGTAAAATGCCTAGCTCACGTAGGGGTCCATATGAGCTGAGTTGTCAAGGAATTAAAAATAATATACAAAAAGTACAGTGGTCTCTTATGCAAATCTTGCATTTTTTTATAAGTAATGATGGATGTTTAAATATTAACTACTAATATACAAAAAGGAGGGGGCTAAAAGTGAAATATACCCCCAACACATGCACATGCATGGACAACATGGATTGTTTCACTTGGATGCATGACGCATCCTCGTCATGTGATGCCGGTCCACCTTGGATGTTTGAGATTAGATATCCAGATGAGATCAATGGTCACTACCCCTTCAGAATGAATGTCTATTGTACACCTGGGGGGTTGGTTATTGATCGGATGGTGTGCGATGGTCCAAGAAGAACTGACGAAGAACTTAACCTTGGCGAGCTTGGTTCTGATGAAGCTTGAGTTTCCTGGCATCTGGAGAACCTCTGAGGGGCTCCTCTTGTTCATGCAGCCTTCCTGCACCTCCCAGGATGGTTGAATGTGTTCAGTCACACTGATCAGGCCCTGGAGGTCGATAGTTCTATTGAAGACCTAGGAGGGTGGTTCTTGGTCGATTAGCCCTAATATGGGCTCTTCAGGACCTACAATAGGATAAAAGATTTGGCGGCGTAGGGGCAATTTGTCATGGTTGTTATTTGGTGGAGAACACGACGAAAATGGAAGGGGTGATGAGGTCCGGCGATTGGTGGCAGAAGAGGACCACAGAATCCATATTTGGTGAAAATCTATATGGACTGGATAAAGCAGAAGGTGGAGAGACGGAAGGTGAAGGTAATGGAATGCTTGGTGGTGGTTGAAACAAGGAGGAACGATGGCCAGAGATCTAAGCTCTAGTGAACTAAACTTGCCTAGATATACTCTAATTTTGTAGAAAAACATGAAAAAATGTGTAACTAAAAGATGGGAAGGTAAAGTACTTATTAAGCATGGAAAATGACCTCAACTTGGACGAAGGCCAAGGAGATAAGACTGCTTGGAGTGGAGCTCCGACGATGGCGAGAATCGCCTTCTACGTCGCGCCTCCTCTCTACGAAGCACGACAATCAGATCCTGTCACAAGCAGCATCACCACGGAGATGCTCCGAGGGTCTAAGATCTGGTAGAAAGGGAACCAACCAGAAAAATATGGTATGGGGTGGCTTTATGCATATGTGATGGGTGAATGAGAAGATGGAAGAATATGGGTTGACGTAGATTATGGAGGTGCATGCCATGGAGTGATGGACTGGATCGAGGTAGAGGGGACATGGTGGATGCATGAAATTAGGGAGAAGTCAGGGTTGTACACGCTTGACATGGGAAATGGGGGGAAGGACAACTGACCATGGGTCAACTATCGGAGTGTCCTGGTTGGTCCACATGGACCAACCAGGTAAAAGGAAATACAAAATGTTTGTAAAATATATAAAATACAATAAATGAATTATTTATATTTTGATTATAACATAAAAAATGTTTATATATTTATGTAGTATTTTATTCATATTTTTATTTATTTTTATGAAGTCATTTATTTATAAGTTAGTATTTATATGTACAAGTATAGGTAAAAATACCTGTATTTTGAATATTTAATTTTTAATTTATATTATATACATTATTGATATATACATATATTTTATTTATTTTTTTATTTCTTTAATTACATATTTATGTTTTTTGTATTGTTATGAGTTTATATGTATACTTAATGAATTATTTATATATAAAATATAGGTATACAAAGGTATATTTTCTCTATGTATTAAAGAATTGATTAATTTGATTTTATTTTAATAGTTTAAATTTATTTTAATTATGTACATATGTTTTAAATAATATTTATAATTTTATAAAAACAAAAGATCTTGAAAAGTATAAAGAGTAAATATATTGAATAAAATATACAGGTATATTGCACAATAGGTGCCTAAAACCTAAATTTTGCATCTTAACTCCAAATTGAATGAAACCACTCCATTAAATAGATTGTTAAAGGTTGTATACAATTAAAGGAAATTATGGTCTATTTTAATATAGTATGGTGGAGATACATGTCTATGAAGTTTTTATTCAGACTTTTTATTTTGTGTGTCCCGGCCACACTGTGCATTATTTTTCAATGAACTCTATTTTGTATTTTTATTTGTATTTTTATCTACAATATTCATGTAAAAAGTTTATTGATTTGAGGTATAAATAGTAAAGAATAAAATAAGTGTCAAAACTCAATTATTTGGCACAATAAATTAGGATTTTTATTAGTGTTTTTGACCCATATCTCTCCCTACTTTATTCCTGATTAACCAAGTCAATTCTTGACATAGTCTCGGGGATTAGGGTCATTCAATACCTATGGTATTTCATTTATTTCCTTTATTCTTTTATTTTGAAATTAATTGTAGTAGTTTATAAAGTAATTAAAGTATAAATAATGAATGTTATTTTGTACAAATTAATACTATATACATGCATTTAGCTAGGGATTTAAGGCCAAAATGAAAGACAAAGGTGATGAAATGGATATTCATCAGTTCCCTTTTCCTTTCACATTTCATTCCAGTAGCATAATCTTGTTTTTAGTTTCATTGATTAGGTTGTAGTTTAGCTTAATTTTAAACATCAAAATTCCTGGAGCACTAAGCCTCATCCCCAAATTCGTCATCATTCGACTATGCTCGACCCTCATTTCACCTCATCCTCCATCCCCTACATAATCTCCATATATTCCCCTTATCTGCCCCTCGATCATGCTCGGATTGAGCGGGAACTGTTGTTCCCTCATCTTGTCGTTGTTGGAGCTCCATAGTCCCACCATTTCTTTACGTATCCAGCTTCAAGGGAAGGTTAGCCGTGACCCTCTCATCCTCCTATTCATTTTTGTGCAGGAACTACATCAAAGGAGCCACTTGGAGTGGATGTCCGAACTCTTAACATATATCCAAGTGGCCTAGATATCCAGGCGCCCTCCGATGGGGCTGATGAATCTGTGATTCATCACTCTTAAAGTTGAAAATAGAGCTTTGTCTTCGGGTATTTAGCATCATATTTCCCTTTATCTTGCATAAATAGCATTCATGCATCAATCCACAAGATATGCATTTTAGCATTCATATTTGCATTTAAATAAGAAGCCAATCCATTTGTAAAATCCACTTGTAAAATATCCATCTATTTATTTGTATTTTATCCCCTCCAAAATGAAATAGCACCTTCCTTATAATGCGTACACCATTAGTTAATAATATAAGGAAGAAAGCCAATATCTCTCTCTTACAAACTCCGAATTAGGTCTACTCACCTTCAGATGAATACACATCTAGAGACCTTTAAAATGAGACTAATTTCATTCAATTCGGAGCTCGTAGGCAAAACTTGGGTTTTTGGGCCTCCTTGTATACTATACTTATGTATATTTATATTCTTGTATTTTTGTATCACATTTGACCTCATCTCCATTTTTTGTCAACATGAAACTTGTAGATCTCATCGAGATCTACAACTTTTATGTTTTGAGTTTTTCCAAATTCAGCCTCCTTCTCCCTATAATTTTATTTTTTCTCTCAGCCACTCAGAGCTGGCCACGTGGCGCCCTCTGATTGCGCCACGTGGCCCGACCCCCTTTGACCGGTCCGCCAGCACCCCTCACCGTTGGATCTCATTCTAGATCCACGGTCCAATGACTTCCACGCACGCCATTGGTTTCCCACCGTTTGATCATCCCCAGCTCTCATCCGCACCGTCTGCTAGTGCCTCGCCCACAATCCACCACGTGGCACTCTGTGCGCCATCCGATCTCGCTATGGGCACCTTGATCTTCACCGTTCATCATCGCAATAATTTCCAGCCGCCCGATCAACCCCAGACCTCATCAAGACCTCCCGTTAGCGCCTTGCCTTGTGTCCGCCACATGGCGCGTCCTGTGCCCTTCGATTTCGCGCCCTAGATCTGATCCCAAGAGTTAACCCGCACCTCCATCTGGGCCGTTGGATCGCTCGATCCAATGGTCGAAGCCTCGTCGTCTACCTCCCGCACACCCCACGCCCATGTCTCTCATTTTGCGCATGGGGCTGCCCCCTTTCTATTTTGGATGCCACGCCGATCACCTTCTCCGCCACCTGACACCACCACTACGCAGCCCACACGTCCCTCATCCTCGCCAAACCCATCGATCTCCGTGACTACCCTCAACCTCTCTCCACGATACCCATGAACTCCACCTCTTCGCCATCCATGTCGTCACCTCCATCCTTTAAATACTTCTCTCCGGCCACTTTTACCCACATCCGCCACCACGGAGAGTATCTCCGAGCTCCCACCTTCAAATTGGTGACAATAATTTGACCTGAGGTCGAGCGAAGAACGAGAACCACCTCCGGAGATATCCACGACCCTCCACCACCGTGCTGCAGCTTCATCCGCGAGCTGCAAGAGCTCAGGTCCCCTACCGGCCTTCGAGCGACGACCTGGAAGCTCCCTCCGAGCTTCTGACCCCAGGTAGACATCTCAACCATCTCCCCGATCTTCTTCTTATTTTTCTTTCTTCTTCTCCGATTTTATTCACCGTCATTCCATCACTCTCGTTCCGCCAACCTTCCTCCGAGCTCTGCAAGGGAGATCTGATCTTCGCGCTACCCTTCGTTCCCTCCGCCGACAAGCTTCACCTCTCACCGACGCCACCTCCGCCACCTTGGCAGAGCTCGATCATCGGACCACCTCACCTCTTCACAGGCCTTGCACTTCACTCCCAATCACCCCACGGACACATAGCACGCTTCGGCTATCTTCTAACCCATGCAGGTACTCTCTCCTTGATTGGCCGGAAGCTTCACCGGTGCATCTTCGAGCTTCATCGCCATTGGCCTTCGGGCCACCCCAGCCTCAACCAACATCGCCGGACGTTCCGTTGCGCCTCCATGACTCTTCTGAGCTACACCAGACCCTCTAGAATCCTTCACCGACGACGGGAAGAGGAGGTGGAGCTAGGTCCGCTTCGCCAGAGCACAGTCCTCTCCGCCACAGGAGGCGGAGGACCGTTGAGGACGACAACCAGCAGCCGTTCGATCCCCTTGATCGAACGGTCAGGAGCCATCCACGTCGCCCACGTCCTGCAGCTGTAGGATCAGGCGGATCCTATGCATCCAGATCGTGCAATGCCATCGCTTCTCCGCGCTCCAGGTGCCATTGGATCAATCTAGATCCAACGGTAACTGATCACCCACGCCTCGTCTCAGGAGCGAACCATTGACGTTGGATCACTTGCGATCTAATGGATTCAGATATGCCACGCGCCAGCAGCTCATCACCGTTGGATCGTCACTTGATCCACAGTCCAGATCAAGCCACGTCGCCCGATCCGAGCCTCTTCCCCGACCACTAGGCTCGGATCACCCGAAGCTACTCCGAGCCAGATCCGAACCTCCAGAGCTACCTGAGCCTCGATCTGAGCCTCCAAAGACCACCGAGCCTGGGACCCCCACATGATCTGTACGCGCATCCTAGGTTATTTGCATCGAGGCCTCTGGAGGTTTCTAGATTTGCATTTCAGTCCCTGCCAGGAGACCCCACGTGAGGAGCACGTGTCATGTGGAAAAAATGCATCCACTCCCTCAGTATTATAGGTAATTGCATATCGGTCCCTGTCAGCACATTTTATTTTTATTAATTTTAATCCTGTAATTGCATTTATACCCCTGTCTTTGCACACATATTTAGGCACTCATTTTTATTCATTTTTTTCAATTTGGAAAATTGCATTGTGTAACTTACATTGTCCTCTTCCATATGTGACACTTGGCATATTTTAGTAATATCAATGGATTTTTCTCTTAATTAATTGGTTGAATTTTTCTATATTTTGCCAATTTATGCCTCTTAATTGATAGTAATTTCTCTGTGACTCCAAAAAACCCCAAAAAATCACATTAGATCTAGGAAAATTAGATTCACATTGCGTAAAAATTTCATCTCATTTGCATGCATCCCGAGGCATGAATAAATTATTTTGTGATTTCCTTAATTAATTTTTAATAGGTTCATTTCACATAGAAATTTAAGTTTAATAATTTCACTGGATTCCTCACCTTCAGATTTATCTAGGATAATTTTTATTTCTAAAAATGTTGTGATTTGATATTTATTAAAATTAATTGAGTCAAAATCGCCCAACCTTCATTTTTAATTCACAGTAAATTCAATTAGTGTCAAAAAAATCTAAAAAGTGTAGAAGACCTTAATTTCATTGCATTTTATCATCTGGCCAAGTTTTATAATTTTTGGGCTTGATTTGATCACTTATCTGAATTAACTTGTAATCTGGCTGGATTGTGCATGTGTCTTGCATAAAATATTGAAAAAGATAAAAAAATATATCCTCTAAAAATCAAACCTTGGAAATTGCTAAAAATCTATATAAGGAGACAACTGCCTCCCTGAGTTCGACCTTGGGCTTGCCCAAGTAAAATAAATTTGCCACGTGTGGTTAACTTGAAATTAATTCAAAGTGGTTTTTGATCTGGACGCGTTTCAGGGGCCCGGACTGTCTTGAGGAGTCCTACAGGTGTGCAAGAGCTCCAAGAAGCTCAGGAGACTTCCCACTACAAAAGAGGATCTTGGAAGGCTGAGATTTGGTTGATCGAAGCTCGTTGGGCTCGTGTTCTTTAGAGTTCTTCCTCTGTCCCTTCCAACGGTCGGATCGAGCCATGCTCTAGTTATAATTACAATCATCCAATTTGTAGTGAAACAAAGTCCCCTGGAGCCAATCGATCTTCCATGTGGCGCTCTGTACGGCCTCCAATAGTGCACACTTAAAGGGGTAAATATATCAGTAACCCCTCCGCTTTTTATACAAATCAGTCCTGTAAATATAAATTAGTTTAAAAACTTGTGTAAAATTGCACAGACCCCCTAAAACATTTTGAATATTACATTTAAGTCCGTGCCAACTCATCTCAAGTGGCGGCCCACGCGAGGTGGGAAAATAACAAGGAAAACCCTACCGGGTGCCTTTATTTATGTTTAGTCATGAAAATTTGTAATTATGTATTAAACTTTTGGGTTATTTGTATGTGAATCCTCTGATATTATTTTTATTGCAAATATACCCCTGACATGCATTTAATTTTATTTATGCTTTTATATTTTGTTAAAATAGCTCATGTGCCTTATAAATTTGGGAAAAATGGCAGTAAATGCCTAATATGATGCTTTCACGTCATCTTTTTATTTTAACATTTTCTTGATTTTTTTTCATTCATTAAAAATCATAAACAATCTATTTATTCCCTATTTAGTTATAAAAATACAAAAATATAAAACCTTATATCAAAATTCCAGTATATATTATTATATGGGAAAAAGGAGCCTACACCGGCGGGTGCAAGTAAATCCCTACATCCAGCCTATTTTTTCATTATTTTTTGATTTTTTTAAAATAAAATCTTTGGGGATTTAGGGAACAATGTGTCATTATGGTGTAATCCCAAATTCAACTTAGTTTGAGACCTCTATCATATCCATCAAGACTACCAAATTTTAACAGTTTTAGAATTGTTGAAAATAACCTCTTCTAGATGAACATGTTAGAAATGTTTATTTTGCATGAAACTTGAAAACTTATTATACTCAACATATTATGTGAATCCAAAAGGTTTTCATTCAAAAAAGTAAAAAATAATGAAAAAATAGGTCAGGTGCAGGGAGCTACCTATACCCCAGGGTGTAGGCTCACTATCCCCTTACTATATAATATAACTCCATATCAAAAATCGAAAAAAAATACAAAACAAAACCTTAAGAATTGAAAAACCCTCCTAACCTTAGAAAAAATACCAAATAATCCAAAAAATAAGTATATTTTTATTTATATTATATAAAATACACTAAAAACAGTTCTGAGAATTTTGAAGTATTTATCCATTTTTAAGATAAAAATAATCTGGCCTATTATTATAAGTCACTATTTTGAAATTTTAAATAAATTCAAAATACCAAAAAATAGCCAAATTTATAAGAAAAATCACATAAACGGAGAAAAATTAGAAAAATACAAATAAAATTTATTTTACAAACTTAGAGCATATGTAGCTATATTTAAAAATAGAAAACCCTATATAGACTATTTATACTATATATACTTATATACTTATTAATAATATTATTATTTATAAATACCTTAAATATATTTTTGAACCTTTTAAAAAAAAGGACTATTCTTATTTGTATTTTTATATATTATATATGTCATATATAGTATTTATAATATAGATCTTATTATATACTTATATATTATTTCTTAAAAAGAAAAGGAAATTAAAAATGAGTAAAATATAAAAAGAAAATAAAAATTATAAAATTTGAAAACATTAAAATATATTAAATTAATAATACATAAAAATTAAATATAATTAAAAATACACAAAAAGTAGAAAAGTTACAAAAACATTTATTATTTAATTTTTATTAATTGACAATAAATCTCCCATCCACGTATTTGCTCTCAGTGGTTCTACCCCTACAATTGCTTCCTATAGACATTTACTTGCAGGGTATAATAAATTTCACCCCGCACAATTTTCATTGATTTGTCATACATTTTGGGTTGATTGTTGATTTGATCGATGATTGATGTGTTGAGTACCATGAGAGTGGTCGATAAAGTGATTGACAAATCCGACTTGTCTGACACTACATGCCCTCCAAGATTGGGTGTTAGATACCTTTCTCAGATCTCTCTATCAAGTCTGTGGATGAGATCAGTGGTCTCCATTACAATGGCTATGTGATGAATCTCCATTTCATCACCTTTATTCAATCATTTTCGCCTAAAACCCCTAGTAAATGCGTGTAAATACCCTTAATTTATGCATTTTAGCGTTCATGCATTTGTGTACAAAATATTTATAAAATACTGTTTTTAATGCCAAAATTATAGAATAATGAAAAAAGGAGAAAGACTAAAATATTGAAAATATTTTATGACCCTAAACCTCGAGACCTAGGCATCTCGATGACTAGGTCGACAAGGAATAACGTAGGGGGAGATAAGAGCCAAAATACAATAATATCCTTATTTATTTAATTCATTTTTATTAATTTTTGGGACCTATTTTTAGTTTCATTTTTTATACTTCAAATAAAGAAACTGTATACATGAAAGTTGTATATAACTAAATATAGAAAAATACAAAAATTATTTCATTTAAAAACAATGTACAGAACAAAAGTTATGCCCAGAATAAGATTCCAAAATCCCAACTTCTCAGACCTATATCTATCAAATAAAAACTTAAAATATATCAAAACCGCCTTTAATTGTATATAACTTTCAATAAGCTATTTAATGAAGAGGTGGCTTCATATTTTTTAGAGTTACGGTGTGAAAGTTAGGTTTTCGACCCCTAGTGTATAGTTTATTCGATTAAAATATTCATTTTATGTATTATTCATTATTTTTATAATTGTGTAAATATTAATTATAATTTATGTATATATTACAATAGAAATAAAATGATAAATAAAATATTAAAATAAAATACTTATATAAAATACATAGGTAAAATACCTATATCTATACCTATATAATAAATTAATCTATTTATTTAAGTTTATATTTTACATCAGAAAAATATAATAAAAATATATTTAAGTCTATAATAATTAGTTATAAATTTATAAATTAATAAATTAAATTAATAAAATCAAATATACAAAAAAAAATACTAAAATACATAGATGAATATACATATATATACCCCTAAAAAGTAACTTGTAAATATAAAGCTCTAAAAAATAAATAAAAATCATAATTAAATAATTCAAAAAATAATAAATATTTTCATTTTATAACCTAAAATTAAGAAAATTGCTTATTATTTTTAATTGAATTTCTAATATTTTTTCCAGTTTTTTTCTGGTTGGTCCATGTGGACCAACCAGATCATCCCATTCGTTGACCTCGGTCAACTCTCTGACCAAGGTCTACTCCTGTCAGAGCATCGTTTGTCCTCTTCTTCTTGGATTTTTCTAGGACGCTCCTTTCATCAAATGGCATCGATTTCTTCACGACCTTTTGTCCTCGATTGATGATCTTACACGCCCTATGTTTGCATCGGGGATTGGAGCCAAGATAGTGCAGGTGTGGTCAAATGGTCTGGCATGTGGTCCCTCTCCTCACAGTCTGAATCAACCATGGGTCTCCCGAATTCTTTTTGGATTTTTAAATTTTGTTCATTTTTTTTGTATTTTGGGTGATTGCAAGATCTCATGATAGTCCTCAAATGAATCCATATCTTCAAAGAATGGAGCATCACTCTGGCTCTTATTTATGCTAAAAAGATCATTCATCCTTGAGTTCATATGCTCCATCATCTGATTCAAGGTCTCAAGTATGGAGATCATCAGAGATGACTCCAAAATCTCAAGATCGGGTGTGTCACATGTGGGTGGTGGATACAGGCAAAAATCACATTTTGGATCAGAATATTCCAAGAAGAGTGGATTGTCGAAATGTGAGGGTGATGATGGTGGAAATAATGGGTTAAGATCAAGGTCCGAGTCCTAAAATAGTGAGTTGGTCGAATATGTACAACAATCGGGAGCAAAGTCCTCCTGGAAAAAGGGAGATGGACCGATTGGAGTGAACGAGGCATCCGCAAAGTCCGGATAGAAAATGCTCCAGTCGGCCATCTCAAAACAAAGGAAAATGATCGATAGAGCATGAAGGTCAAATCAAGAGAAGTGAAGAAAAAGGTGCAAATGTGCAGAAACGATTTAGAATGCACACAAGCAATCACAAACAAACTCACACAAGACAAACCCTCAATTCACCTACTCAACTCGGTAAAGACCGTGAAAACTCGGTCTTTTTATCTTGTCTATTTTAGAGTTAGGTGAGAAGTCAAGAAGTTGTACAAACACATGAGGTTGAGTATGATTTTGGCACTAGTCCTTAGTGTGTACGCGGGCAAATAAAAGCGAAGACAATGAGGGGATTACTCGCCCCAAGACAAGATTTTTCTTTTTGGCTGATTTTAGGGTCGAGTAATATTAGCAGTCCCAATTTTGTTATCACTTTTTTTTTGTATTTTGAATGCAAAATGCACGCGCCTAACAAGGAATCAATTTCACTTAACACCTATGTGATCTAAATCAGAGGTATAGAGGCGGAAAAAATGCAAGCGGCAAAAATGATGATGAATGATAAAGCATAAATGCTCACCTTGCCTCCAGCACTCTACATGCAAAGATGCTTAGCAGAATTGAAATCTATCTATATGCAAATGCAAGCCGATAAAATCGCCCTAGGATGTGAAACTGCTATTATCATAAAGAACCAGATGCTAAATATCTAGAAGAGATATCCAAATGTCCAGTCTCTAAAGTGCATTGGTGTCTGCCACAACGGATCCTGCAAGCGTTGTATAGCACTTCTCTCGACGCATGATCTCAAATCCAAATAAGAAGCAATTTCTACTTTGATTAAATCCAAACGTAGACTATAGGCACAGGCAAATATAATTAGGTGTTTGGACCTAATATTATCGACAGGCAGTTCCTACAGCTAGAGCTCAATCACACAAAAGAAAGAAAACCATAACCAAGAAACAAAATAAAAAGGCGATGAAAACTGTGACAAAACTGATGAGGCCCCCAAGGGAACAATCCCTCAGGCACTAGACCTCGTGAAGTGCGTTAGAGTTCTGTAAAGTCCTAAATTATTACAAGTTCAATGTCACTCTCTCACTATAAATTACGAAAATAAACAAGATAAAATAAAGTGCTAAAAAAGCCTTGTCCTTCACGCTGTCTCCAAGCCTTCTTTACTCCAAGTCCCTCTTGACACTAAGTAAAAAAGGGAAATCGCCTCGTGGGTGCATAGACACTCCTAGCAGAGCCTCCCTCGATCCAACGATACCTCACAACAAAGTAGACAAAGAGAGGAGTGATTAGACTATTCACAATAAATATCAAATAATAGGAATAAATAAATAAAACAAAAAGAGACAAATAAAGACACAATCAGTCAAGAACCAATCTAACCGACATTGCTCTCCGGTAATGATGCCATTTGAAAATGCGGGTTTGGTGAGGGTCTAAAGTAGTCTACACAAGGCGAGACCACGATGTCGCTGAAGCGACCGCTCACAAAACCCGGGTAATCAACAATTAACCCATAAAAGATAATCAAGCAATGGAAAGCATATGCAGAGTTACAATTTATTATAACTCTATAACAGGGATGTGTACAGGTGCAAGTATGTTGAGGTCGAACACATGGAGCAAACGGATACATCGGGGCAATAAAGCTCAGATGATGATTGTGAACTTATTTGTCTATATTTTTATGTGGGTTTTTGATTTTTTTTTGATTTTTTTATTTTTTTATTTTTTATTTGATTTTTAATTTTCTATTTTTGTATTTTCTTTTTATATTTATATATTCTTTTATTTTTTTCCTTTTTCTTTTAATAGATATATATATAAAGCTATATAAAGAATATACATATACTATAAGCTAGGGTTGAAATAAAAATTCACAAAAATCTCAAAAAAAAAAAGAAAATGAAATATTTTTGGTTTTAATAATTTTTGCTATTTTTATGATTTGTTAAGAATTTTTCCTAATTTTTATGTATTTTTAAGTCAAAAATACCCTAAAATGGGCATAAAATTAATATCTAAAATTAAAATGAAGATGAAAATTACAAAATAGAGTAAAAAATTCTCCAAATTAGTTTTAGAATTATAATAATAATATAAAGAAAATTCAGAAACTGAAGATAGAATTTCTGGATTTCTTTATGGATTTTATAAATATTTATAAAAGTTTTTAAAGTTTTTTATTTTTTTGAATTTTATTTTATATGTTTTAGTGATTTTGGTCTGGAATTGTAAAATAAATGAATAAATATCAAATATATTTTTTTTGGAATTTTTAAATGTTTTTTATGTAATTTATAGTGCAAACAGGGAGAAGATAAGTGGTTTCTGATTTTTAATAAATAATAAAAAGCTTCAAATTATAATGTGCGTGAAAGTGTGTGCAATCAGTAAGCTCCATCTATTTTTTTGGGGATTTTTTAGATCTATATAGCCATTTAAAATAAATACAATCAATAAAGAGCAACTACACTACTAGCAAGGGTATATATGTAAATAGCAGAAGTTCCAGGGGCCAAAGTGCAACTTTAACAAAAAAGTTTTAACTGGAATGCAAAGTTACAATACTAATACGAAATAACCCAAGCCCTGAGGGCCTCCCTGCAAAATTGCCAGACTCACGCGTGTCGATACTTGAGCCAGGCTGACGGGGGCTAAAATACAATTATCAGAAACTTCAAGGGCTCTTTTGCAATTTTTCAAAAATATTATAATAGAGAAAAATAGTTTTTGGGTGAATCACAAATATACCAAACCCTAGGGGGACCTGCCACAAAATCGCCACCGCACGTGAGGCATCACGTGAGGTGACACGGTGCGAACCAAGAGCAAATATGAGGAGATCAGGGGGGTTTTGCAAAATACACAAAAATATAAACCCGTGGATGAAAGTTTGAGAACTATTAATTAAATTACAAAAATGGTGGGGCGAGTTATGTAAAATATCCACGCCAGGCGTGAATCGAACGGCGGGGAGCTGCTCACTTGGACACGTGTCATCACCAGGGGTCGCGATACCCCTTTGCGGATCGACGGTGCGGATTAGATCCGAGGCTCGGATCGGACGGCGAAGGCGAGGCATGATCCAATGGAGGCTGTGAGATCTGGGTTGCAGCCTATGATCCAACGGCGAGGGACGTAGGAGGAAGAACAGGGAATCGTCTCCAGCGAGGCGAGATTCCCTGATCTCGATCTCCCCTCTCCGACATTATTTTATGCTTCATAATGGCCAAGGAAGATCCAGCAGACGTCCCTCAAAAGTCCTCAACGATAACCGGAGTGCCCGCAAGAGGACGTCGGAGCGAAGATGCCCCAGGAACCACTGACGAGCCCAAAACCACCTCCATGCATTTCCTTAAGCTTCAGGACCTGCAAAAGAGAGTTACGAGGGTCGCCGGAAAACTGCCACGACCCTCCAGCGTGCAAGGTGGGCGGTGAATGGTCAGGAAATGGCGAAGGGCAGTTCGTCGGAGAAGAGCTCCGGCGAACTACGGGGAAGCAAATAACGACTAAAACACACGATCAAAGGGCTAAAACAAAACGAGAACTAAATCTAGAAGCTAACTAAGCGAATAAAGCAGATAAAAATAAGCCTCACTGGCCTAGACTAGGAAGATGAACCTCACGACGACGGCCACCGGAGATGGGTGGAAGCCACCAAAAACTTCGTCGTAGCTCGCTAGACGTTGCTGGAGACTCCCTTGTCACATGAGTCGATCCAGAGCAAGAGAGGCGGGCATAAGCTAGGTCAAATGGGGTTCAAATGAAGGAGGTCAGCACGAATGGGTTTTTGTACAAGATGGGTTTGGGCGCTCAAAGAACGATGAAGATCCGACGCTTAGAGCTAATCCGTAGTTACGAAAATCTGGGGAAATTTTTTACTTTTTAAACATGACATTCACAGGATTTATTTTGGCTAACCAAGAAACCGCGAGAAAACTAAAAGCGGAAGTAACAATGCACCAGTACTGAACAACAAGGTATCCATTCCTTTTCATTTCATTCATATAAACATGTTGGGTTTTCACAACACCCATATACATATATATATATATATATATATATATATATATATATACCAAAAAAAGGCTACTGATAATCGCTAGGTGTACTCCAGAAGGGGTCACCATAATAAATGTCTCAAAGAGTTGTCGCTGAGGCGACCGCTCACGGAGCACCCGGGTTGATCAGCAATTAACCCACAGCCAAAGAATATATCAATCAAGCTCAAAAATAAATGTGAATTAATCTTTATTTACTCTACCATAAAATGTACAGTGACAAGCATGTAGAGGTCGAACCACAAAGAGCAATACGAAAATGCATACGCCTACTTGTGCATATTAGTCATCCTTGTGTGCAGTGGGTTTTTAATTAATTAATTATATATATAATTTTTTTATTTTATTTATTATTATTATATTATATATATATATTGATAACAATAATATAATTAGATAATATATATTAATATATATATATATATATATTTTGGAAATATCTATATGTACATAAAGGGGTACTATAATATTTACAAAAATACTTAAAATAGTCAAAAATGAAGGAGTAAAGTCTTTTTGGGTTTTTTTCATTATATTTTAATGTTTTTGTGATTTTTGGGGGGTTTTTGAGAATATTTTTAGTATTTTTAAATAGCTAAATAATAGCAAACAGGGGAATAAGGTTTGGCTGTAATAAAAATGAACATTAAAAATAGTTACAAGCCTCAAAAATTTTCCACCCTATTTTTCTAATAAGGATAATAAAATGTAGCATAAATAAGGCCTGAGTTTATATTTTTCTGATTTTTCTGGGAGTTTTTATATTTTTTTGGAGTTTTTGGGTATTTCTGGATTTTTAAGGTTTTCCTTTTGAGATTTTTATGGATTTTTGGACTGACACTAATATAGTTCAAAATACACCATAGGGAATTTTTTTGGGATTTTTCAATGCATTTTGATATTTTTTGGGATTTTCTCAGTTAGACAGTGAATAAAGGACATGTTTTTTATTTTTAATAAATGCAAAAATGAGACAAAATGAAAAATTAAAAATTTGGCATGCAAGTTCAACCCAACAGTAGCTTACGTCTATTTTTGCAATATTTTTCGAATTAATATGGCTCACAAGATAAATAGACAAAGCATTCAAAAATTAAAAGGCCTGGCAGAATATTTTTGCAAATAAAACATTTCGCAGGGGCATTCATGCAAAATTTACAATAAAAATACACACGACTTTTTATTTCCAGGACCATTTAATAAATACAAGGACCCGGCGGGGCCTAACTGCAAATTTTCCGCGCCTCACGTGGGTGTTCACGTGCGGCGCTTAAGGACTAAAACGTAAATATAAAAACTACATGGGGACTTCTGCAACTTACACAATTTATTTACATAGTAACTTTTTAATTTCAGGGTTAAACTATAAATACAAAAAGCTGAAGGGTCGAATATGAAATTTACCCCCAAACACGCGCGTGATCCAACGGCTTCGAGCGCGCCACTTGTCCACGTGTCGAGCCCTCGGCGCTCGATACCGCTTCGACGATCTGCGGCCGAGATTGCATCTGAGGTCTGATCGCACGGCCCAGGCTTGCGCTAGATGGACGGCCCTGATTAGAACTGGGGCCGTCCCCTTCATCCAACGGCTGCTGCTGTTCACGAAGAACAGGGAAGAACGGCTGACTTCCCTGACTTCGATCGGAGATATCTCCGCCTCCAGGCGCTCCACGTTGCTGCTGGTGGTCTCCAGGCGTCCGGCAAGGCGGTGCGCACCGTTCGAGCTACTCCAGAAGGTCCAGGACCCCCCAGATCGGTTGAACGAGCTCGGAGAAGAAAGAGGGGTCCTGGAACCTCGCAGGGACGATGATCGAGCCCCAGAGGGCTC
Organism: Ottelia alismoides; assembly: GCA_037367405.1. NCBI lineage: Eukaryota > Viridiplantae > Streptophyta > Magnoliopsida > Alismatales > Hydrocharitaceae > Ottelia > Ottelia alismoides. The sequence continues at coordinate 303,997 of JAZKJV010003932.1, read as the reverse complement.
CGTTCAGCTTCCAACCTGCACCAAACAAACAAGGGGCTCGAGGGGTTTTTCCTCGACCAGGGGTTTAGGGTAAAAAGGTGGAGAATGGCAGAGGGCGGCGAGGTCCGGCGAAGCGGAGGAGAGGGACCTCGAATCACAGAGCTGGGCGAGCTCTGGATGATCTGAAGCGTGGGCTGAGTGTAGAATGCGTAGGGGAAGGAGATGAGGTGGAGCGAAGGGTCGGATAGCGTGTCGATCAGGGTAGAGAGGTTCGCCGGAGCTAAACTCCGGCGAACTTCGATCTTGGGCTAATCGAGCACCTGAGGCTCTAATGATTACGCTAAAAGCTAGACTAAGGATTAACAATTAAAATTAAGCTAAAAACGAAACAAACACAGCTCTTATACCTGGTTGGCGACCAGGGAGCAGGACCTCCGGCGAGCGGCGGCCGTGGGCACTCCTCTCGACTCCTCCGACCGTCTGAAGCTTCCAGGAGAACCCTCCTGTCACAAGGATCCTCAAAGGACTGGAGAAGATGGTGGAAAACAACCGAAGGGAGACCAAAGGGCGGAAGGAAGTCGAAGGTCTTATTTATAAACAGAGTATGCGCCCTTATTGGACGACCAATCATGACGAATCTGGGCTATGTACAAGGGAGCATGGGATTGGGCGTGATTCTTAGATGTACAAGGAACAATTTTCATGAAGGGTCTTGTCGTCCTCGAGCTACCAAAATCGCGTGAAAAATCGGGGAAAACAGGGCCTCTCGTGACTTGTCAGAGGGGTAGGTGGGGTATGAAGAGTTGACCCGAGGTCAACCCTTGGCGGCCTGCGATTGGTCCACGCAGGCCGCTAGAAGACAAAACAGCATGGTTTAATCTAGATTAATTATTTTAAATTAGTAAATGATTTTATTATTTTTTGAGTATAAAATAAAAAATGTTTATTATTTTATGTAGTATTTATTTGTGCTTTTTATTGAATTTTTCAAGGTGTTTTATTATAGTTTTATTTGAATATTATGTATAGGTATGTATTTCCATATATTTTTATGTATTTTATTTTTAATTGGTTTATTTTCTTTTATTATTTTCTTGGCTTATTTTATGAATTTATAATTTATTTTTGTGAGTATAAAGATATTTTTGTTTGATTTTTATAGGTTTATTTGTATTTTTAAATAAATAGGTATAGGTGTATGTAGGTATACTTATAGGTGTTTTATCTATATATTTTATATACTTAATTTATTTATTATATTTTCTTGATTCTTATTTTAGTTTTGTATTTTTAAATGAGTTAGGTATAATGTATATATTATTATAAAAATAGAAGAGCAGAAGAATCAAGGATTAAAAACCCTTTTTATTTATAGATAGGTACATGTCATAGGTATTTTGTCTATGAATTTATAGACTTATTTTATTTTACAGATTAGTTTTGGTTTCCTTCTATTTCTAATGTGTACGTGCATTATATACATCATTTACAAAATTCTAAAAATATGATTTTGTATAAATAATAAATACTGAATAAAATGAATATTTTACTCAGTCTTTTATACAAGAAGGGCCAAAAACCTAACTTCTGCATATGAGCTCCAAAAATTATGAAACCAATTTTATGAAATAGTTTATGGAATGCTATATACAATTAAAGGTGAGTTTGGGTGTTTTGGAGTTTTTATTTGCAAGATATGGGTCTGTGAAGTTGAGATTTTGGATTTTTATTCAGTGTATAAAATGTACAGTGGGCATTATTTTTACAAAAACTCAATTTTGTATTTTTATTCAAATTATTATCTACAACATTCATGTACAAAGTTTCATCATTTGTTGAATAAATAATTATGTACAAAATAGGTGTCAAAAATGCATAAATGGATGAATTAATAAATGAGGTATTTATTGTATACTGGCCCTTATCTCTCCCTACTTTATTCCTTGTCGACCAATTCCATGCTGGCCTTGGTCTCCGGGTTAGGGTCATAAAATATTTGCAATATTTTATTCCTTTTTCTTTTCTTCTCTTTATTCTATAATTTTGACATTAAAAACCTTATTTTATGTACTCTTAATACAATGAATATTAGGTGCTATTATATACAAATAGGTGCTATTTACATGCATTTTCTAGGGTTTTTAAGGCCAAAATGATAGAATAAAGGTGATGAAATGGAGATTCATCACCCCCCTATACTTGCCTTTGCTAGTCCCTAGCAAACACTTATGCGATAAGTGCAAAAAGAATAAGGAAAAGAAAAAGGAAAATGAAAGAAATAAAGAGTGAATAGGGATGCTTTCAGTGCAATGCATGTCCTTACAAAATCTGAATTTGGAGCTCCTGTCAGACCTTGGGTGTGAAGGTGTGTGGAACCTAGTCGGGAACCAGCTCTAAAATACAACAGTCTTCGATAGTCACAGAACTCGGTTCAAACCACCTCAATAGCCGGGTCAGAACTAGTCTATATCATACACAAACCCTTATAACTATGAAGCTGACTTGTACGGTGTAAGTGATAGTGGCTCTCCCCAACTGAAATGATAAAAGAATTGACTTCTCCAGAATGACAACCCAATGATTCCCCAATCCAACAGCTCTTTCCTCGAGGAGCAGGGTATTCCCTTCTAAGTTCAAGTGGCAATCAGCTCAAGAGGAGGGGTGAAGAGAAGAATGGACGGTAGCCAGTGTAGCTACCTATCCCGGGATGCAAGACCAGTGTAGTCAAGTCATCCAGCTGCAGGCTCACGTATTTGTCTTTGGAACTCACGCTTGCTTATTGTCTTTGTATATTTTGCAGGCAATTTATTTTTTTGTACAGGCCTGACCATTTATTATATATTTTTTTTCAACATACTATTCACAGCAGCATTTACATAAGGAGTTTTTCCTCTCGAGCCAGTAGACTATCCCTCTTTTGAAGCTTTATCGCAACCCACAATCTCCTGTCTTTAGACCTCATTGCTATTGGATCCGGTTGGGGTGCACTTCCCTCCCTAGACGAGGACGAATGTTTCCACTCGTGTGCGTCTCAGACTGGCAAATCCAACCCCCTCACCACTCCAACTGAGTTGAGCCAAGTGAAAGGTGCAGGTGTCCAAGTTAGATCACGGTCGACAAGAGTCGTACGTGTGTCTCAAAAAGTTCCAGTTAGTCCACTGAGGTGACTTGAACCCAGCCCTGATTTCTCAAAGAATTAAGTCTGTATAGACCTGAAGTACCTTAAACCTAGTTCCCATAAGGTTCCAGTGCAGTTATGTGCGGTAAGGTTCAACCAAGCTCCAATTTGAGACTTCATTGGACTGCTTCAATCATCAAGCTCACTCAAAAAGAATATGAATGGTATGCTTATGCTATGCACAATGAATGATGCAATTTTTCACAAAAATTTGAAAGGATCAAAGAATGTTTTTACAAAAAGAATTTCTGCACAGGAAATACGAACTGAAAATATTCCACAAGTATATACACTTATTTACACGGGCGTGCTGCTTTATTTTCAAAATTTAGGAATTTTTAGCAACTTTAGGTGTGAATGAAATAGTTTATTTGGGTATGTACAGAAAGAATTGTATGTGTCTTGTTTCTGATTTACTAGTATCTGCAATGGTGTTCTTATTAGCTTTTTGAAAATAATTTTGCAAACTATAGTACACGATAATTTTTGCAATCATTTACACACATTTGAAAACTATTTTTGCAAAGATTTTTCACACTATATGTATATATATACAATTTCCACAATAATTTTGACAAGCATTTTTCAAAACATTTGCATATAGGTTTTTGAAATCCTTTCTTTCACACAAAGAAAAGTTTTGCAATCAACACAGTTTCACACATTTGAAATCATTTCACATCAAAATTTTCAAGACTGGTCACACTATTTTTCAAATCATACTGTATAGGTATCTGATTTATTAATCAGTAGATACAAAAGAAGAAAGATTGTTTTTGATGTATAATATGGTTTCAGTTCTTATAAATTTTATTTGGCTTATTCCTTATTTACAAATGAGAGATTTTTGTGCGGATTCCTCAGACTTACTCGAGAATCATTTTCACAAGGGTTTTCGAAAACTCTAGTCCAAAATAATTTTGCAAACATGTTCACGCATTTGAAAATCCTTTTACAAATGTTATACACAACATAGGTAGATTTTTCAAAACAAATTTTTTTTTTGACAATCAAGTTTTCACAATCATTTGCACATTAATTTTCACAAAGTTTTTACTTTCACTCAAAGAAAATAGGTTTTACACACAAACTAATTTTTCAAACGTTGAATACTTGTTCACGCTATTTTCAAACAAATTTCACGAGATTTTTCAAAGGAAAATATTTCGTACAAAACACTTTTCTGACTCAATAGTCAGTACAATTACAGTGAGTCTGAGGAATTCACAATCATCTTTCATTATTGTAAAGGTACTTTTTACATTTTATTTTGTGTTGTAGTGATATTTTATTTTTCAGTATGAGTTATGGCTTTTAGTATATACATGGTATATACGACCCCCCTATACTTAGCTTGAGCTATGTCCTCATAGATCGAAAGGCAAAAGCAAAGACATAACTCGTACTGAGTATAGACAGATCTAAAGAATAAATATGAATGAAATAAATGAATGAGAAGTTGACCGTCCCCCCTATACTTAGGATTGAAGGATCCGAAGTATAGCAGACTGTACAAAAAGCAGGGAGGATCAAGGGTGGGAATATACTGATTGTGCTCAGATTGTCTGCCCCTATACTTAGGGTGAGATACTCCTAAGTATAGACAAGAAGAGGAGACAATGGAGAAGATCATACCGAAATCAAAAACTCTAGGTGCACATCCCCCTATACTTAGGACAAAGTACGTCCTAAGTATAGAAAACTGTCTACAAAGGCGGCACCTTTTAGATAGGAAAAGAAAATAGAAAAGGAAAAGAAGAAAAGAAGAAAATAAGAAAATCAGATGAACAGTTGTTGAATTGCATAATCTGAATCTTTTGATGCCGCAGGTGCTGTAGAGATGTCATCATGGTGCATGAGCTGAACGGAGTCAACAACTGCCAGGAATGTGTCTGGTTCGAGGTAAGGCTTCAGTAATTGGCCATTGACGACGAATGGCTGTGCGTTAGAGGACAATTCTGATATAGCAATGCTTCCATTGTCACGCACTTCACAAACTCTAAATGGCCCTGTCCACTTACTCTTTAATTTGCCTGGGAATATCCGCAACTTTGCATCAAATAACCACACTTTCTGTCCAACGTCAAAGGTCTTTCGTCTGATGTGCCGGTCGTGCCAGCGTTTTACCTTCTCCTTGTACATCAAGGTGTTATCGTATGCATAGTCTCGAAATTCCAAGAGCCTGTTCAGATCATCTTTTCTCTTCTGACCACTTTTACGTGAGTCCAAATTACAGCTGTTAATTGCCCATAAAGATTTGTGAATTAATTCTACGGGTAGATGGCACAGCTTCCCACATACAAGACGATAGGGCGACATGCCCAAGGGAGACTTGTAGGCTGTTCGGTAAGCCCATAGGACTGAGTCCAAGAGTTGAGACCAGTCCTTTCTATTTGGCCTGACAAGTTTTTGCAGAATAGTCTTGATTTCTCTGTTTGATAATTCCGCCATGCCATTGGTCTGAGGGTGATAAGGAGACGCGACACGGTGATCGATGCCGTATTCCTTCGTTAATTTCTTGACCTCTTTGTTGATGAAATGGCTACCCCCGTCTAAGATGAGAATCTTTGGTATCCCAAACCGCGAAATGATGTTCTTCTTCAGAAACTGACAAACTGTTTTGCTGTCGGCGGCTCGGGCGGGAATAGCTTCAACCCAACGACTCACGTAATCGACGGCAAGGAGGATGTGCTCAAAACCTTGTCTGTTAGGGAAAGGTCCCATGAAGTCAATGCCCCATGCATCGAAAACGTCTGCTATCTGAATGATTTTCAGGGGCATTGAGTCTTTGGCAGTTAGTGTTCCCTTCAATCTCTGACAGTCAATGCATCTTTTGACGAATTCCGCTGCATCCTTGAATAAGGTGGGCCACCAGAGGCCGCATTGTAGAACTTTGGCTGCCGTCCGATCTCCAGAGTGATGTCCACCAGATTCGAGCGAATGACAATGCTCGAGGACACTAAATTGCTCCGTCCGAGGGATGCACCTACGCCAAATACAATCTGCTCCTTCTCTGAATAAAAGAGGATCGTCCCATTGGTAGAAGCGGATGGTCGACATGAATTTGTTCTTTTGGTTCTTCGTCTAATCCGATGGTGTTACCCCCGAGGCGAGGTAATTGACGATGTCAGCATACCAAGGGAGAGAATCCACTGCTAAGATAGCTTCGTCAGGGATGGTTTCTGTGATAGGTGCATTGCTCGTAGGAGACTCATGCTGCTCAATTCTGGAGAGGTGATCTGCTACCACATTCTGAACCCCAGGCTTGTCCTTTATTTCCAGATCAAATTCCTGGAGGAGAAGGATCCAACGAATCAGTCTTGGCTTGGCATCCTTCTTCTGCTGTAAGTACCGGATGGCAGAGTGGTCTGTAAAGATTGTGACTTTTGATCCCAACAAATAGGATCTGAACTTCTCTAAGGCGAAAACCACAGCCAGCAATTCTTTCTCTGTCACTGTATAATTCCTTTGAGCTTCATCCAATGTTCTGCTGGCATAGTGAATGGCGTAGGGCGCTTTGTCTTTCCTCTGCCCTAGAACAGCTCCGACTGCGAAGTCTGACGCATCGGTCATTATCTCAAATGGTAGAGTCCAGTCGGGAGGCTGCAAGATTGGAGCCTGCGTGATAAGCTCCTTCAACTGATTGAAAGCAAGGAGAACTGGCTGATCAACGATGAACTCGGTTTCCTTGCACAAAAGTTCTGTCAGAGGTCGGGCAATGCGGCTGAAATCTTTGATAAATCGTCTGTAGAATCCCACATGCCCCAGAAATGACCTCACATTCTTAACTGACTGAGGTGGCTGAAGATTTGAAATGACATCCACCTTTGCCGGGTCGACCTCCATGCCACATTTGGAAACGACATGGCCCAGCACAATACCCTCCGTGACCATAAAGTGGCTCTTTTCCCATGAGAGCACTAAGTTGACTTCTCGGCATTTCTGAAGCACTCGGTCTAGGTGCTCAAGGCAAGAATCAAAACCATCACCATAGACAGAGAAATCATCCATGAACACCTCGAGAAAATTGCCTACCATCTCGGCGAAGACCGCTAACATGCATCTTTGGAAGGTTGCAGGTGCATTGCACAATCCAAAGGGCATTCTCTTGAAGGCATAGGTGCCGAACGGGCAAGTGAAGGTAGTCTTCTCTTGATCCTCAGGGGCGATCGCCACTTGGTTGTACCCGAAGTACCCATCCAGAAAGCAGAAGAACTCCTTGCCTGCTAGTCTTTCCAGAACTTGATCAATGAATGGCAAGGGGAAGTGGTCCTTCTTGGTTGCTGCATTAAGACGACGGTAGTCAACACACACCCGCCAGGAGGTTGGTATCCGAGTAGAAATTTCCTCTCCTTTATCATTTGTAACCACGGTAAGCCCCGATTTCTTGGGAACAACATGCAGCGGGCTTACCCATTTTGAATCGGAGATAGGATAGATGAAGCCTGCACCACACCACTTCGTGATTTCTTTCATGACGACATCCCGAAGGTTAGGGTTTAGCCTCCGTTGGAATTCGCGGGACGGCTTAGCATCTTCTTCTAGATAGATGTGGTGTGAGCAAAGGGCTGGATTTATCCCTCGGAGATCTGATACGTTCCAACCAAGTGCCTTACGGTTCTTTTCTAGAACCTCAAGAAGTTGAGATTCCTGATCCGGTGTCAGGCTGCTGCTGATGATGACCGGATACATTTGTTCTTCACCTGCAAGGAAAGCATACTTCAGGCCTGCAGGAAGTGGCTTGAGTTCCGGTTTTGATCTGTCCACTTTATCGGTTACTTCTGATACCATGCTGGTGGTGGACTGTACTTCCTTGCGATACTTACCATCCTCAGCTTCTTGTTGAGATCCCGGTGATGCACCGAACGGTTCTGCGCTGAGCTGCTCATGTTCGGTCTGGAGTGAATGCTCAAGTAGATGCGCCTGCATCTGAGAATCTGTCTCCCAAGAATCATCGGAGCATATGCTGACTGTGCTTTCCAAGTCCTCCTCAAGAGTGAGGATTTCTCGAGTCCATGAATCATCGAAAGATAAGGCGGGGTCTCTGATCTCTACAATGAAGTCGCAGTCTGCTTCTGATGCGGCCTGACTCCCATCAGTTGCGGTATTCGGTTCTTTGTTCATGTTTATCGTGATTCGCTGGGTGTTCGAGCTGAAAGTGATCTTCCCAGACCCGTAATCAAGCACGACACCTGAAGTACGAAGGAATGGTCTGCCAAGGATGATAGGTGTCTGTAGCAAGGGTGCAGGCGAGTCCATATCAAGCACTACAAAGTCAGCTGGGAATTTCATTTCCTGCACTTTAACTATCACGTCTTCCATGTGACCTCGGGGCCGCTTGACGGATCGGTCAGCAAACTGAAGGATCATGCGTGTCTGCTTGAGCGGTCCCAGCCCGAATTCCTGCATTATGGACGAGGGCAGAAGGTTGATGGAAGAACCACTGTCCAAGAGAGTGCGCTCGAAGACCTGATCAAAAATCTCGCAACTGATAAGAGGTGCTCCTGTGTCTTGCTTTTTCTGTGGGAGATTACTGATAGCTGCTACCGTGGCCAAGGTGAGGACATGTTTCTCAACTTGCTGGCATCTGTTCTTTCTTGATGGGCGACGCTTGGTGGTACATACCTCCTTCAGTCCTTTCTTCACAGCTGGCATGTACTCCACGGCTTTCAATAAGGGAATCTCAACAGTCAATTTATCCAAAATATCCACAACACCTGGATCAGACAATGCATTTTTTCATTTTGCAATTTTTTTGGATTTTTGAATTGCATGAGGAAAAGGAATATGTACATCACAATCAGGAAAATCAAAGTTCTTATTTACATCAAAATCCTCGCCCACAGGATGTCGTACATCCGAACTACAAAAAGGAATACAATCTGGATCTTGGCTTGCTGATGCTGCTGGGCGATCAAAAAGGGTAGCATCTGCTCCATCAGCTGGCGAGGGACCGGCGGCTGCTGGCGGCTCCTCCCTTGCTGGCATGGCTTCGCTTCTGCTACGGGCTTCTTTTTGTTGATTTTGCTTTTGCTGATTTTTTTGTATTTTTGGCTGAGGTTGATGCTGGTATGGCACGACGGCTGTACTGGCTTCTCCTTCCTCTTCCTCCTCACCTGCCCCTGTGGCTGGCACGGCTGATGCGGAAGATGACGATCCACCTGTTTCTTTATTCACCCCACGTGTAGTAGCAGGCGGAGGCAAGGCCCTACCACTCCTAAGAGTAACAGCATTAGAATAAACAGTAGTATCATCACCAGATACAGACAGGACATTACATTCTACCTGCTCTTTTTTCTTGAAATTATTGGGGTTTGCTTCGACCTGAGCCGGGATGGTGGTCCGGGTGGCGGTCAGGTCGTCAAGGCGCTTTGTCATTTCTGCTAGCCCTTTAACAAGCTGGGCCAGACAATCCATAGTGGTATTAGTAGGGGATACATCTGAAGATTCGGCGTGCAGACCACGCTGCTGTTGGTTAGATGGGGGGTGATGCTGTTGCTGGTGGTGTTGCGATGGTGGAGCAGGAAGTTGAAGCTGTTGGTATGGCGGAGGTGGATACTGCTGGTATGGTTGAGGCTGAGCAGCCACATACTGGTGGTATGGTTGTGGGTGGCGGTACTGCAGCTGCTGGTAAGGAAAACTCTGCCTCCATTGGTGTGCAAACTGTGGAGGCTGCTGGTGTTGCTGGTTAGGTTGAGAGGTTTGGCCAAAACGACCACCCTGGGGCTGGTGGTACTGTCGGTTGGTAAATTGCTGACCCTGGGGTTGTCCCTGAGGACGGGTCAGCTGTGCATCATTCGTCCACACCCCGTTGACTTCTTGGATCAGGGGTGGCGGTGGAAAAACTGGATCAGAAATAGAAAGGAACTCTGGCTGGTATACGACCATCTGCTGCTGCGGCTGGCCCTGGTCGGGCGCCTGCACGTAGTACACGTGCTGGACTGCCGGTGGCTGCTGGCTCGGCTGAGGCTGATGCTGCGGTTGCTGCTCTTCCTTCTTCTCAGCCGGAGCTTCTGATGGTGTTGTCGACTGGACAGAGTTGATCGTACCGACCAACAGCTCGAGGTACTTGTTGATCTGATCGAGCTTATCCAGGTTCTGGGTCCTCTTCTCGATCACAGCAAGTTTCTCAAGGTCCTGTGATCGCTTCTCGATGATATCAACCTTAGAGAGATGACCCCCGATGATGCTGAGGTTGGAGCTCTCATCTCTCTCTGCTTCTTTGGATGCAGCCATGTGAACTTGTTTCTGGAGGATCTGGGGCTGCTTCTGGTACGCCTTGGATGAAGAGAGGGCAGCCTCTCCTTCAGCCATTTCTTCAAAAATCTGCCAAACGACATCTTCATCCTTGTTAAAATGGGATCCTCCACATGCTGCGTCCACGAGCCTTTGGCTTTCAATGTTTAGTCCCCCAAAGAAATGCTGGACCAAGCTGGTTTTCGGGATATCATGATGGGGACACTTCTCCTGCAGATCAGTGAATCTCTCCCAAGCCTCGTGTACTGACTCATGTGCTCCTTGGGAGAAATTACTGATACGTGCTCGCATCTGGTTGAGCCGACCGAGAGGGTAGTATTTGTGCAGGAAGGCGGACTTCAACTCCTCCCAGGTCGTCACGACCTTTCCCATATGATTGACCCAGTAGAGGGCCTTGTCCTGTAGACTGAAGGGGAAAGCCATCATCTTTACGATGTCCAGAGGGACATTTGGATAGTGTGTGGTACGGCAAATGCGGGAGAATTGCTGCAGGTGAATGTACGACTCTTCGTTTGTGTTCCCATGAAAGGCAGGGAGAAGGGCTATGAACTGGGGCTTAAGCTCAAAGTGAGCGTGCACCGGTGGAATGAGAATCCACTCGGTCATCTGGCTGTCTCCCGGGTTGTATGTTTCTTTTAGTGTCGGCTTTGGCGGTGGTTGGAAGTCAGGATCATCATTGGGGTCATCACCACCTTCTCCACCTCCACCTCCTCCTCCCCTGCCTCCTCTGCCTCGGCCTCCTCCTCCGTCGTTGCGGTTTATCACATCATTCAACATATCTTGGAAAGCAGTCTGTGTAAGGGCCTGCTCAGTCAGCTGCTGCTGTATGGCTTGGATAGATGCCAGCAACTGTGCATTGACTTGGTTCTGATCTGGCACCTGTCCCTCTGGTATGGGTGGCTGTTGACCCTTTCCCTTTCCTCCTGGCACCATGTCAGGGTCTGAGTCGGACGAAATGAACTCCGGAGTAGTCTCCAGGGCTCGCACTGTCTTCTATCTGCATAATGAGATGGTCCGAATCAGATCACTTGCAATTAATGCTCAGCTGCAGTGATGAAGCTGGAATTCAGGTCAACCCCAGCATGTTGTGAATGGAGAAATGATGTAGACTGTAATCGGCTCCCATTCACAACGGTGGTAGCGGGACAAAAGTGATCCCAGTTTATTGGGTGGCCAAGAGAAAGGTAGAAAACGAGGAGTCTTGAGTTCGATCCGCAAAGTCCGGATCGGTTCTCGGGAATCGCCTCGAAATTATTGGCGAGGTTGAGTTCATGGAATCGATGTAGGTGTCGGCATGGTCCCGACGAAACCATCCATGGATCAACTTCGCGGAGCACAAGAGAATGTCGGATTTTGGAAGAATGATACGATGGTCAACGAGGAACAAAAGGAGTGTAAAACAGTAGAACGGCTCGGTTGAGCGGGGTGGTCAAAGGAAGACATAACAAAACTTGCGCAAAGGTGCGGGACTTTGATCTTTGAACCTTAATCTAGATCCATACAAACACAAGACAAAATCGGGTTCACCAACTCACGCCATGTGAAGCCGTGAAAGCTCGGCTATTTATTATCTTTTCATTTTTAGAGTTGTGATTTTCAGGCATATCTTATAACAAGTCCTTAGTACGCTACCCTATAGGAGAGAGAGTACTGCCAGAAGAGTATCCCGTACTTGTCCTCCTCCTGTGTAACCTGTAGTCTGTACTTTTTGGAGTCCTTGTAACCCTTCCTGGATCCCTACTCAGCCAAAGAAAAGAGAGAGGAAGCCGATAGGCGAAACCAATACTTCGGTCCTCGCTTGCAACGGAATCACCCGTGAGCGTGCAAGAACCTACTCGGACGCAGGACGATGAGACAGACACCCCCGTGAAGGCGTGACCTATGCTCAATACTTCGGACAGGGTCGATGCTCTCACAACAGAGAGTCACCATTGGTGACCAAGTCCTACTCGCCTACGTACGATAGAAGCGCCATTACTTCGGAAATCCAGGCGATACACAAGGCAGTTGCAGACTGGGTTTTTGGCTTTAATCCTTAGGGGTCGCACTCGCTCAAGGGAGTAGGGTTTTGGTCCCCCTCCAAGGTACCTGAAAACAATGAGGGCTTTATGAACCCGGTACAATGATAGTCCATTACAAATTTTAATTAAGGTCAAAGTTTATTTAGCAGTCCCCTTGTTTTAATTTTTGGGTTTTCACTTTTTTTGGATCTGTTTCATACCAGCGCCTAACGTTTTTGTAGTTTTTCATTTAAGTCCTAGGTGCTCGAAATCAGAGGGAGATAGCAGAAAAGCCGTGCAAGTGGTTCCATGATGGAAATCTCACCATTGAACCGAATGATGCATGCTGAGTTAGAAGACTTACAGTGCATCCCAGCTCTCTCCATGTGGTATGCAAAACAGAATTTTTTTTAACCTATCTACATGTCGATATGCAAGGCACAAAATCGCCCTAAACATTAGCTGCTATTAGCGTGAAGAACCATAAGTTGCTCATTTGTCTCTAGCCCAAGAGAGTCCGGTCTTGGCTCACCCCTCCTCTGCTCAACAAATTGAGGGTAGGAGAAAGCGCTTTACAGGGTTCGCTACGGCACAGAGGGCTAAGAGACAAATTTACAACTTGTTTAAGTTTGACTAGATCCAAGCGAAGTAGACTATAGGAACATGCATTCTTATTAATGTTTGGACCTAGCTACCGAGTCAAGCAACCTATATCTAGGGGCTCCAAGCACACAAAACAAAGTAAAATAAGGGCGGAAAGCACAAAACTTCGGGAAACAAAGTAAAATAAGGCGATGAAAACTCGAAAAGCCGCGATGAGGCCCCCAGATGAACAATCACCCGGGCACTGGACCTCATTGTGAAGAGTAGAGTCCTGTTTAATTACATGCCAAAATGGTCTCTCTCTTACCATAAATTACAAAAATAATCCTAAGTGTCTATCCTATCTAATGCCCTTCTCCTTGCTTCCTTGGTGCTCTCTCTCCAGATGGTCATGAGAAAAGAAAACCATCCTCCTCCAAGCTTGGCTGCCTTGGCCTCCTAGGAGGCCATCCTCGCGTGGCGGTCCCTCGCATCAAAGTCACAAGAAGATTGCATTAGAATAACTCAGTCAATCAAATAGAGCAGACATCATAATCACAATAAATAGATAAATGAAGCATGGTGATTCATAGCAATAAAAAAATTAGCTGCTCACAAAAATAAATGATTAATCAAAGCTTTTATACAAGAATGACAAAAATTAATTAGGCTATGCTCATTGCTCCCCGGCAACGGCGCCATCTGATAACCGCTAGGTGTACTCCAGAAGGGGTCACCATAATAAATGTCACAAAGAGTTGTCGCTGAGGCGACCGCTCACGGAGCACCCGGGTTGATCAGCAATTAACCCACATCCAAAGAATATATCAATCAAGCTCAAAAATAAATGTGAATTAATCTTTATTTACTCTACCATAAAATGTACAGTGACAAGCATGTAGAGGTCGAACCACAGAGAGCAATACGAAAATGCATACGCCTACTTGTGCATATTAGTCATCCTTGTGTGCAGTGGGTTTTTAATTAATTAATTATATATATAATTTTTTTTATTTTAATTATTATTATTATATTATATATATATATATATATATTGATAGCAATAATATAATTAGATAATATATATTAATATATATATATATATATATTTGGAAATATCTATATGTACATAAAGGGGTACTATAATATTTACAAAAATACTTAAAATAGTCAAAAATGAAGGAGTAAAGTCTTTTTGGGTTTTTTTCATTATATTTTAATGTTTTTGTGATTTTTGGGGGGTTTTTGAGAATATTTTTAGTATTTTTAAATAGCTAAATAATAGCAAACAGGGGAATAAGGTCTGGCTGTAATAAAAATGAACATTAAAAATAGTTACAAGCCTCAAAAATTTTCCACCTTATTTTTCTAATAAGGATAATAAAATGTAGCATAAATAAGGCCTGAGTTTATATTTTTCTGATTTTTCTGGGAGTTTTTATATTTTTTTGGAGTTTTTGGGTATTTCTAGATTTTTAAGGTTTTCCTTTTGAGATTTTTATGGATTTTTGGACTGACACTAATATAGTTCAAAATACACCATAGGGAATTTTTTTGGGATTTTTCAATGCATTTTGATATTTTTTTGGGATTTTCTCAGTTAGACAGTGAATAAAGGACATGTTTTTGATTTTTAATAAATGCAAAAATGAGACAAAATGAAAAATTAAAAATTTAGCGTGCAAGTTCAACCCAACAGTAGCTTACATCTATTTTTGCAATATTTTTCGAATTAATATGGCTCACAAGATAAATAGACAAAGCATTCAAAAATTAAAAGGCCTAGCAGGGGTATTTTTGCAAATAAAACATTTCGCAGGGGCATTCATGCAAAATTTGCAATAAAAATACACGTGACTTTTTATTTCCAGGACCATTTAATAAATACAAGGACCCGGCGGGGCCTAACTGCAAATTTTCCGCGCCTCACGTGGGTGTTCACGTGCGGCGCTTAAGGACTAAAACGCAAATATAAAAACTACAGGGGGACTTCTGCAACTTACACAATTTATTTACATAGTAACTTTTTAATTTCAGGGTTAAAATATAAATACAAAAAGCTGAAGGGTCGAATATGAAATTTACCCCCAAACACGCGCGTGATCCAACGGCTTCGAGCGCGCCACTTGTCCACGTGTCGAGCCCTCGACGCTCGATACCGCTTCGACGATCTGCGGCCGAGATTGCATCTGAGGTCTGATCGCACGGCCCAGGCTTGCGCTAGATGGACGGCCCTGATTAGAACTGGGGCCGTCCCCTTCATCCAACGGCTGCTGCTGTTCACGAAGAACAGGGAAGAACAGCTGACTTCCCTGACTTCGATCGGAGATATCTCCGCCTCCAGACGCTCCACGTTGCTGCTGGTGGTCTCCAGGCGTCCGGCAAGGCGGTGTGCACCGTTCGAGCTACTCCAGAAGGTCCAGGACCCTCCAGATTGGTTGAACGAGCTCGGAGAAGAAAGAGGGGTCCTGGAACCTCGCAGGGACGATGATCGAGCCCCAGAGGGCTCCGTTCAGCTTCCAACCTGCACTAAACAAACAAGGGGCTCGAGGGGTTTTTCCTCTACCAGGGGTTTAGGGTAAAAAGGTGGAGAATGGCAGAGGGCGGCGAGGTCCGGCGAAGCGGAGGAGAGGGACCTCGAATCACAGAGCTGGGCGAGCTCTGGATGATCTGAAGCGTGGGCTGAGTGTAGAATGCGTAGGGGAAGGAGATGAGGTGGAGTGAAGGGTCGGATAGCGTGCCGATCAGGGTATAGAGGTTCGCCGGAGCTAAACTCTGGCGAACTTCGATCTTGGGCTAATCGAGCACCTGAGGCTCTACTGATTACGCTAAAAGCTAGACTAAGGATTAACAATTAAAATTAAGCTAAAAACGAAACAAACACAGCTCTTATACCTGGTTGGCGACTAGGGAGCAGGACCTCCGGCGAGCGGCGGCCGTGGGCACTCCTCTCGACTCCTCCTACCGTCTGAAGCTTCCAGGAGAACCCTCCTGTCACAAGGATCCTCAAAGGACTGGAGAAGATGGTGGAAAACAACCGAAGGGAGACCAAAGGGCGGAAGGAAGTCGAAGGTCTTATTTATAAACAGAGTATGCGCCCTTATTGGACGGCCAATCATGACGAATCTGGGCTATGTACAAGGGAGCATGGGATTGGGCGTGATTCTTAGATGTACAAGGAACAATTTTCATGAAGGGTCTTGTCGTCCTCGAGCTACCAAAATCGCGTGAAAAATCGGGGAAAACAGGGCCTCTCGTGACTTGTCAGAGGGGTAGGTGGGGTATGAAGTGTTGACCCGAGGTCAACCCTTGGAGGCCTGCGATTGGTCCACGCAGGCCGCTAGAAGACAAAACAGCATGGTTTAATCTAGATTAATTATTTTAAATTAGTAAATGATTTTATTATTTTTTGAGTATAAAATAAAAAATGTTTATTATTTTATGTAGTATTTATTTGTGCTTTTTATTGAATTTTTCAAGGTGTTTTATTATAGTTTTATTTGAATATTATGTATAGGTATGTATTTCCATATATTTTTATGTATTTTATTTTTAATTGGTGTATTTTCTTTTATTATTTTCTTGGCTTATTTTATGAATTTATAATTTATTTTTGTGAGTATAAAGATATTTTTGTTTGATTTTTATAGGTTTATTTGTATTTTTAAATAAATAGGTATAGGTGTATGTAGGTATACTTATAGGTGTTTTATCTATATATTTTATATACTTAATTTATTTATTATATTTTCTTGATTCTTATTTTAGTTTTGTATTTTTAAATGAGTTAGGTATAATGTATATATTATTATAAAAATAGAAGAGCAGAAGAATCAAGGATTAAAAACCCTTTTTATTTATAGATAGGTACATGTCATAGGTATTTTGTCTATGAATTTATAGACTTATTTTATTTTACAGATTAGTTTTGGTTTCCTTCTATTTCTAATGTGTACGTGCATTATATACATCATTTACAAAATTCTAAAAATATGATTTTGTATAAATAATAAATACTGAATAAAATGAATATTTTACTCAGTCTTTTATACAAGAAGGGCCAAAAACCTAACTTCTGCATATGAGCTCCAAAAATTATGAAACCAATTTTATGAAATAGTTTATCGAATGCTATATACAATTAAAGGTGGGTTTGGGTGTTTTGGAGTTTTTATTTGCAAGATATCGGTCGGTGAAGTTGAGATTTTGGCTTTTTATTCAGTGTATAAAATGTACAGTGGGTATTATTTTTACAAAAACTCAATTTTGTATTTTTATTCAAATTATTATCTACAACTTTCATGTACAAAGTTTCTTCATTTGTTGAATAAATAATTATGTACAAAATAGGTGTCAAAAATGCATAAATGGATGAATTAATAAATGAGGTATTTATTGTATACTGGCCCTTATCTCTCCCTACTTTATTCCTTGTCGACCAATTCCATGTTGGCCTTGGTCTCGAGGTTAGGGTCATAAAATATTTGCAATATTTTATTCCTTTTTCTTTTCTTCTCTTTATTCTATAATTTTGACATTAAAAACCTTATTTTATGTACTCTTAATACAATGAATATTAGGTGCTATTATATACAAATAGGTGCTATTTACATGCATTTGCTAGGGTTTTTAAGGCCAAAATGATAGAATAAAGGTGATGAAATGGAGATTCATCAGCTACAGAGGAGAGCACAACAAACACTGTACAAGTGAACTCCAAAAGATATTCCTGCTCTGAAAGTGTGTCCTAAAAAAAGAAACGACTGCTGCCCAAACTACGTCGGCTACTCGGTTGCCGGACCCTTGCCTGCCACAAGTAGAAAGGGGACAAGCAAGTATCTGTCACAAAATTGTCAAGTACAAATTCTACACATTTCTACTAAGGAAAGTAGTAAGAAAAAGACTAGAACATCTAGAAAAACTATAAGGTAACTGTAGTAGACAAATGAGAACTAGCAAGCAAAAACGGGTTAATTGATTCTTTTTAAGTTATTTACTTGCTTTCGGAAGGATAACAAGAAGAACACACTCACTCACTACCACACCGTGTGTCCCTCGATCAGTGGAACTAACCAAACAACAACTCAAGCCTAGAAGTAAGTCTGTGGTCTTGGTCCGATTAGGACCTCGATATCCGAGTAGGACTTCAAAGTCCAGGTTGAACCTCACACTATGACTCTGAGGTATGGTGTACACCTCAGGGTTGGGGTGCCTCCATAGGCATGCGATGGTATCTTGCATCCTAACTAAGTTCCCAATACTTCTTCTAGCTTTTCTCTCAACTCTCATTGATCCTCGGTCGACACGTGTGATAGCTCGCTCACAAAGGTGTACAAGAGGAAACGTACTCACAACTCTCTCAACACCCAACCCTCGTTAGTCTCTACCAACGGTACTGTCGTCACTAGTCTCCTAGCAGAAAAGTCGTCACTAGGCAGATAGCGGAAAGTCATCCGTCTTTTACCCCATCACGAGGTCACAAGCCTGGTGGAAATGTAATTAAAGGATTCATCAGTGTCTACTAACCACTACCCCATCACCAGGTCGCAAACCTGATGAAAAGGTAATAATGAAGTCATCAATGTCTATTGATGCAACTACAACTTAACTGGGCAATTGGTGAACTGTCACAAGTATATTAATCACTACCCATCACCAGGTCACAAGCTTGGCGGAAAGGTAATTAATTTCTGTGGTAAGGAAACCCCGAAGGGATTCGTCTGTCTTGCCAATCCCAGTGGAAGTGTGGTCCAAGGGAAAGGTAGTGGTAGTACGACTACTACGCCACTAGAGGCAGGAAAGAGAAGAGGTAAGCCTGTCAGACCCGACTTCCTCTCTCGTTGCTTAACTCCCGGAGGAGAAGAGTTAAGAAAAACCAGAAGAGCTCGTAACTAACTACGGAGAACCCCCAACCAAGGCTCTCTAAGAAAAACCAACGGGTCAGTGGAATGGTCTAGACAACTCGTGGATCCCAAAGAAGCGTAAAAACCGAGCCGGCTCGAAGAAAACACGTGAAAAAGATTGGGATCCTAGACCCATGCTCTCAGTGTCCGCTACCCAAGCCTGGGCGACCTCATCTCCTGCTCAGGTGAGGGTCACCGTGCCCTCGCACAGTCAGAGTATAAATCTCCATGACTGGCCATATGTAACATCATCATTTCATTTATTTTCATGTTTCACCCTAAGTGTCTACGGTTTCTCTGATTTATTTCACATCTACAAGCTGTCAGTCCCAAACCCGAACTTGTTCTATAAGAACCTCAACTAATCCTTGGTCAGGGATACAGACCTGTTATGATATTCTCTCTCTCAACTCCTACTGAAGAACATCAATCTTATGATCTTGGCTATCTTATCGGAAAACATCTTTCTTTCCTACGTCCCAAAGGTTTCACAAGCACCCACAAGATCGGGCTACCTATTAGAGAAAAACTTGCTTCATGGCAAGTTCATATAGTCTTATTATCATGTATAATAACCACATATATATCATTAAGTTTATCCCCCAATCTCATAACTCATAATATGTGATTCAAGCCCATCTTTATAAGTAACAATTATCCTAAGGCACACTCTAAAATGATTACAAATAGGGGTTTACCCTTTCAAAGTTTGTCATATCAAAACAGGAGCAATGTGCATGTACACTTCATAGTAGTTCAAGGCATCTAATCCTTTTAAGTTCACACCCAACTTCATGGCTTCAAAGACACTGATGAAACCCGATTTCATCATCGCAATTCTCCATTTTTAACCCCTTTGCTTAAGTTTGTGTCAATAAAATCCAGATAAAGTCATGTAATTATCAGAGACTTGAATAAATTAATAATCATAAAAAAATGTCAAATATAAATTTCGTGGTATTTTTAGCCTTAAAAATACCCTCAAAAATATTTTGTATCTTCAATTGACCTCGTTTCCATTTTTGGTCAATATGACACTTGTAGATCTCATCAAGATCTATAACTTTTATGTTTTGAGTTTTCTCAAATTCGGTCGTTTGACCCTTAAAAAGTCAACTTGTAGATCTGAATAATCTGATTGGGCCACATGGCCCTTTCTGGTTGGGCCACGTGGCCCGGCCTCTTTGCATCATCCGCCTACATCCTTGGCAGTTGGATCTCTTCTTGATCCAACGGCCCTTCTGTCGCCACGCGCAACCCTTGTTCCATACAGTCTGATCAAGCTCTGGATCTCATCTCGGCCGCCCGTGCCTGCCTTCCCCTCCTTGCGCCACGTGGCGCCTTTCGCACCTCACGATCATCTTTGTTTGCCTCATCTCAGCCGCTGTCTTCGCATCAAATAACAACCATCTGATCTCCTTTCACACGCTCATCATCACCATCTGTCATCGCCCTCACCAGAGTGCTACACGTGGCATGCTCCATCACCATCCGATCGCATCCAGGCTTGATCAGATCCACTAGTTAGCGCCCTCATCTGGACCATTCGATATACCCCAATTGATCAGATCTCATCCACTTGTTAGCGCGCATACCTCACGACGCCCCTCAATCGTACGTACTTCACCTCACACAACCGCTTGCCCCTTCCTTTTTTCCCCGCGTCTCCGGCCATCCTCTCCACGATCTCAGTAGCCCACGACCTTCCCCGATCATCCACCACCTTCGCCACCATCCACACATCCCACGTACCCCCTCCACTCGTGCCATATCTTCCCCGCAAACCTCGACCACCTTGCACTGAACTGTCACCTTCACCTGATAAAGACCCCGCCTCCACCACTGATTCTCTTTGTCCATTTGTACGTGGGGCTCCACCCAGCCCATCTCCGCCTCCTCGTAACAGGGGGAGGTCGGATTGAAGGCGCGACGATGGTAGAGTCTCCGGTGAGACCCTAAGCCATGGTAGGCTTAGCCATGCGGAGCTCCGAGCCTGCCAAGCTGCTCCCCATGGATGGGGGAGTCCAGCGATGACCCAGAGCTCCTCCTTGGAGCTCGCGCACAAGCCTCCGCTCCGCCCGACCTCAGGTAAGCCTCTCCGACTCCTTCTGAATTTTCTTCTAGTTTTTACTTAATTAATTAGGCTATGTCACTCATCTCCATCTTCCATAGACCACCTCCCTAGCTTCGCCTCACAATCCCCTTCCACGCGCACGCTCCCGATCTCTCTACCTCCATACACAACCCCAAATCACCTCTGATCATCTCCTACGCCCTCCATGGCGGAGGAGCTCATGGATGCCGCCTTCTCCGTTCATAAGAGCCCTCCACTTCATTCACCTTGCACAGGCACTTCGCACCACACTTCGGCTATTGCGCTAACTATGCAGGTCATCGAATCTTTCAACGGCCGGAGCAGCACCGGAGCTCACTTCGTCGACGTTGCTGTCATGATCCAAGCTCTGATGGTCTACGCCACGAGGTCTGGCATCTTCCTCGAACCTACAGCTATCTCGACGTACCCTCAGGGATCTCTGGGGAGGTCCACTTTGTCCAAGAACGAGCGGCAGAGGAGGAACTTCGTCGTCGGAGCTCGGATCCCGCCGCCATCTGCAGCCGAGGAAGAAGTCGCAGGTGTCGTTGGATGCTTCCTCAATCGCTCATCCAACGACAAGGAAGCAGCCACATCTTCTCTCCAGGAGCATACAACAGCCATTCGATCTCCATGATCGGATGGCCTACGATCGACCACGTGTTAATGCCAGAGCTGCCCCGAGCCTTTGTCCTCGACCCTCCAGGCTTGTAGCTCCGAGCCGACCCGAGCCTGCTCCGAGCCTAAGCCAGCGCCCAAGGCTAATTGAAGTAGTCCGAGCCTTTGCCGAGCCTGAGAGTTCCCCCGAGCCTGGATGGCGCGTGCATAGCACGTGCCATCTGGGTAATTTGCATAGAGGCCCACCATCTTCTTCAATTTTGCAACCAGGTCCTGAATCACGTGCAGTCTACATGCATTATGGGAATTTTGCAGTTATACCCTTGCGGGTTTCAAAAATTGCAAAAATGTCCCTGTGCGTGTGGGTATTTTATAGGGAAGGTCTTGATCTTTTTCGTATTTGCATTTTAGTCCCTCCCAGGGACCTGTTTGTAATTTTATTTCATGATTTCTTTCAGTTATGCCCTTATCTTCTTTCATGCATATTTTGAGCATCATATTTCCGATTGAGTTGATTTCAGTTTCATTTTAAAGCTTGTTTGATGAACTTTCTAATGGCATAATCATTTCTTATGATGGACACATTAATTTTAATGTATTATTTTGATGACCATGTGTCTTTTATTACTTAACCTATGCCTTGTTCAAATCAAGTTTGTCATCTAAATTAAACCAGAAATTGACTTATTGTTAAATTTGCTCATTACTTTGATTTAGGGCATATTTCCATTGCATCTCGTTGCATTTATTTGCATAATAAAAATTTAATAAAAAAATGCATGTTTTATATGTGCTTGTTGCATTGTCTTGTCCTCACGCATTATTTGACCTATTATGCTCTAACTCAACACTTAGTTAATGAATAAAAATATGGATAATACGAGAGAGGCTCGTGTCCCTGAGTTAAACCTTGGTTTCTTGCCAAGTAAAATAAAAATAGGACCATCTTATTCTATAGACAACTTAATTTGATGGTTTTTGATGAACCTAGTTCGGCCCGCCTACAATGACATATCAAGTGTTAATTCAACACTATTAGAGGGCCGACGTGATTTATCAAATGGCACCGTTGCCAGAGACACGGCTCATTTTTTGTATTATTTGGATTTTTATTTATTTAATTAAGTGTTTCTTATTTATAGGTCAAGTTGTCCATTTGTCTTGCACTATAAAATTTTCTTCTCGATTGATCTCTAACCATTGCTTTTGTGGCAGGTCCTTTGTTTATTCAAGGAGGCGAGGAGAATGAGCTACCCGCTGTGAGGAGCCGCAGAAGCACGCTTGGAGCACGTCGACGCGAAAGAAAAAAATGTGTCATTTTTGCATATCATTGTCTCATGTAATTATCATCTTTTACAGCGGTCTTTGATCGAAGACTCGCGAGTGTAATCAAACGATTATGGTTGTGTGGGGATCGTCCCCACTTGAGTGTCGACCTAGGACCAGGCACGCAACTCTTTGAGCATATTTTTCATTTTTTTATGCGTTTGCTCGTAGGTAGGACACACCTTAATCCAAGACGCACATCGCATCGCTTCACTTAGTCAAAATTAAAAGAAATTTTTCCCGCTAATAGAAGCATGTAGGTGCGGCTTTTTGATCGACTTGCATACATATTGTTTTGGTTTTCAAGACAGTACATGTTTATATATTTTCTCAAAGCCACTGCATATTTTATTGCTTAGCCTAGATCATGGTTTTTTATCGAATACATGGTTTTCTCGATTTCCCCTCTTAGCTTGATCACCTAGGCTAATGGAAAATGGGAATGGACGGTAGACGGTGATTTCTTGATTTATGTGCTCACCTTAACGCAGTGACAAATTTAAATAACTGGGACTGTTAATTGCAAGTCAACCTAAAAATGGAGTAAAATTTTGTTTTGGGAGAGCAACACCTTCGTTTACGCTTTTTTTTACTTAACATTTTCTACACGTAAACATCAAATGTTTTATCACAATAAAACTGACAAGATAATAAACCAACCTCGGTTGGTTTCATGTGTGAGTTGGTAAAATTGAGGGTCTTGCTTGTTTGATTGAGCCATGTTTGCTTCGATACACTCCCTAGAGCCTTAAACACTCCATTCATCTATGCAGATTCATCCACTCAGTTGTACATCCATCCTTCTTCTTCGTTCACCTTGGTCTCTCCCAACATCAAATCTCATCTTTATACTTAGGCTAATCTTAGCCTAAGTATAGGGGGGACCCGAGTCCCTGTGATCTTCTCCACTCATCTTTCCTTGCCTTTATACTTAGGTTATTTCTAACCTAAGTATAGGGGGAGCCCCTCTTAGCTCACAGATATTTCTCTATATTTAAACGGACCTATGGACTTGTATCATCTAGTGCTATGAGGACATAGCAAAGTTTAAGTATAGGGGGGTATACCGTATATACAGTATACTTACTTTAGCTATAATTTGAAAATTTTGAAAAATTTAAAACTTTTTGGCTAAAGTAAAATCCTTTGAACTAAGTGGACTCAAATGTTTTTCATGGCTTTTTCTATACTATGTTACACTATTTTGATAAAAATATTTTCGAAAATGATTTGAAAAATGAGTTTCCCTTGTTTTGAAAAATCTTTTTAAAATGTTTGAAAATTTTTATTGGTGACATGGTTTTGAAAGCTTCTTTCTCTTTTCAAGGTAAGTTGAGTCCAACCAGTGTTCTAACTCTTAATTAAAATCCATAAAAATAAGAAAAACCCCAAAATTCCTTTAGGAGTGATTAGTGACTACTAAGCCCAATTAAGTAGCCGCGTTCAGTGAGGGTTCGCCCTTAGCAGATTGGATGGTTTAGAGGACATCGCGTAAGGCCCCATCCTCAAGCAACGGGCTTCGGCCTGTACTTACATCCATACTGGATGAATGCAGATGCATCTACTTAATTGAGTTTAGGCAGTCCTAATATCTCTTGAAGCTTTAAAAGAGAGAGAGAGAGAGAGAGAGAATGTTTCTGAATGAAGGAGTTGGATTAATCCTCTACTTTCACACTTCCACCCAGGATCTAAAATGTTCAAGGAAACTTGATTTTATGAGGTCTTGAGATTCTAGGTTAACCAGCCTTAGCCATCAGGGTCTTAGGCTTAATAACCCATATTTCCCTAAATTTCTAGATTTGTTTGCTATATTGCATGCTTAGTCTCAGACCATTAAGAATATGATCAGCACATCACATGCACGACTGCGGTTTTGATGAGATGAGTTGACTCTTCACCTGAGGGATTGGGATGAGGGATTTGAGTCTGGACTTGATCTAATGATGCTAGAGGATGGGATAAAATCTTTGAAGGCTTCATGAAACCTGAGTGTCAGCAATTTTAGCCAGTATGAGAACTTGGTTCTTATACTAATCTCTTGACATTGACCTAAGTGCCAGGGTGTGAAATAAATAAAAAATGTTGATCAGTGTGCACCAACTCTTGGTTAAAGCAGTGGAGCTAGCCAAAAATTATACAAATCAATGAAATGTCAAAGAAAAGCTCACATTCCACAAAGTCAAATATCAAAGAGCTTCCATCAAAGGCAAGCGCTCCCAAATATTTCAAAGTGTCCACTTGGACACCGCTTAGGACCAGGAGTCGGGCTTGCACCAAAAAAGGGCTCTGCATCGTAAATGCTACAAGTCTGGGTGTCGAAGGTACGTTAGGTACTAAAAAAAGACACACCCTGGTGTATTCCCAGGAAAACAAGTGCAGACGGCTCCAACTTCTCTTGACGGACGCACTGATCAACACCAAAAAAATGTGTTGTGTAAAAGGCACTAGAGAGAATCCTTGTTCCAATGAGAGCGAGAGAAGAAATGACACAATCCCATACCCTCCATTACTGGCCATCCATCTTCATTTTTAAAATCTGACAACTAAAGAGATGGTGGATTGAACGCAAGATTTGATTTATTCCCTAGTGTTGAGGATTGGGTCCTTAGGAGAATTTCTTGGACCGAGACTTTAGGTGACGTTTTGACTATATTCTTAGAATTGCAGTCAACACTAAATTTCATATCCATAGTGTATATGTACATAAGAGAGAGTTTGGAGAATTAGAGGAATTGGGTGCCTCTTGATTAAGGCGGGTTGAATTCTAGAATTTTGGACCTCTAAAGTTAAGTGGGCTTGAACAGATTGGATCCTGTACTCACATGCACAAGGGGGTTAATCCAGCTTATTCATTCTCTTTGATGCTCGAGGACGAGCATAGTTTAAGTATAGGGGGGTGATGAAACCCGATTTCATCGTCGTAATTCTCCATTTTTAACCCCTTTGCTTAAGTTTGTGTCAATAAAATCCAGATAAAGTCCTGTAATTATCAGAGTCTTGAATAAATTAAAAATCATAAAAAATGTCAAAATTAAAATTCGTGGTATTTTTAGCCTTAATAATATCCTCAAAAATATTTTGTATCTTCAGTTGACCTCGTTTCCATTTTTGGTCAACATAAAACTTGTAGATCTCATCGAGATCTACAACTTTCATGTTTTGCGTTTTCTCAAATTCGGCCGTTTGACCCTTCAAAAGTCAACTTGTAGATCTGAATAATCTGATTGGGCCACATGGCCCTTTCTGGTTGGGCCACGTGGCCCAGCCTCTTTGCATCATTCGCCTGCATCCTTGGCCGTTGGATCTCTTCTTGATCCAACGACCCTTCTGTCATCACGTGCACTCTTGTTCCATATCGTCTGATCAAGCTCTGGATCTCATCTCGGCCGCCCGTGCCCGCCTTCCCCTCCTTGCACCACGTGGCGCCTTTCGCACCTCACGATCATCTTTTTTTGCCCTATCTCAGCTGATGTCTTCATGTCAAATAACAACCATCCGATCTCCTTTCGCATGCTCATCATCACCATCCGTCATCGCCCTCACCAGAGTGCTACACGTGGCATGCTCCATCACCATCCGATCGCATCTAGGCTTGATCAGAGCCACTAGTTAGCACCCTCATCTGGACCATTCGATACGCCCCAATTGATCAGATCTCATCCACTTGTTAGCGTGCATCTGCCAGTCGTTGGATCGCAAGATCCAACGGCCCGTACTTCATCTCCTACCTCACGACGCCCCTCTATCGCACGTACTTCACCTCACACAACCGCATGCCCCTTCCTTTTTTCCCCGTGTCTCCGACCATCCTCTCCATGATCTCAGTAGCCCACGACCTTCTCTGATCATCCATCACATTCGCCACCATCCACGCATCCCACGTACCCCCTCCACTCATGCCATATCTTCCCCGCAAACCTCGACCACCTTGCACGGAACCGTCACCTTCATCTAATAAAGACCCCTCCTCCACCATCGATTCTCTTTGTCCACTTGTACGTGGGGCTCCACCCAGCCCATCTCCACCTCCCCGTGACAGGGGGAGGTCGGATTGAAGGCGCGACGATGATGGAGTCTCCGGTGAGACCCTAAGCCATGGTAGGCTTAGCCCTGCGGAGCTCCGAGCCTGCCAAGATACTCCCCACGGCTGGGGGAGTCCAGCGATGACCCAGAGCTCCTCCTTGGAGCTCGCGCACAAGCCTCCGCTCCGACCAACCTCAGGTCAGCCTCTCCGACTCCTTCTGAATTTTCTTCTAGTTTTTACTTAATTAATTAGGCTTCGTGACTCATCTCCATCTTCCATAGACCACCTCCCTAGCTTCGCCTCACAATCCCCTTCCACGCGCACACTCCCGATCTCTCTACCTCCCTACACAACCCCAGATCACCACCGATCATCTCCTAAGCCCTCCATGGCGGAGGAGCTCAGGGTTGCCGCCTTCTCCATTCATAAGAGCCCTCCACTTCATCCCCCTCGCACGAGCACTTCGCACCACACTTTGGCTATTGTGCTAACTATGCATGTCATCGAATCTTTCAACGACCGGAGCACCACCGGAGCTCACTTCGTTGACGTCTTCATCATGATCCAAGCTCCGATGGTCTACGCCACGAGGTCTGGCGTCTTCCTCGAACCTCCAGCTATCTCGACGTACCCTCAGGGATCTCTGGGGAGGTCCACTTTGTCCAAGAACGAGCGGCGGTGGAGGAGCTTCGTCGCCGGAGCTCGGATCCAGCCGCCATCTACAGCCGAGGAAGAAGTCGCAGATGTCGTTGGATGCTTCCTCAGGCGCTCATCCAACGGCAAGGAAGCAGCCACGTCTTCTCTCCAGGAGCATACAATAGCCATCCGATCTCCATGATCGGATGTCCTACGATCGACCACTTGTTAATGCCAGAGCTGCCCCGAGCCTTCGTCCTCGACCCTCTAGGCTTGTAGCTCCGAGCCGACCCGAGCCTGCTTAGAGCCTAAGCTAGCACCCGAGGCTAGCCGAAGTAGTCCGAGCCTTTGCCGAGCCTGAGTGTTCCCCCGAGCCTGGATGGCGCGTACATAGCACATGCCATCTGAGTAGTTTGCACAGAGGCCCATCGTCTTCTTTAATTTTGCAACAAGGTCCTGGATCACGTCCAGTCCACGTGTGCTATGGGAATTTTGCAGTTATACTCTCGCGGGTTTCAAGAATTGTAAAAATGCCCCTGTGCTTGTGGGTATTTTACAGGGAAGATCTCTATCTATTTCGTATTTGCATTTTTGTCCCTCCTAGGGACCTATTTGTAATTTTATTTCTTGATTTCTTTCAGTTATGCCCTTATCTTCTTTCATGCATATTTTGAGCATCATATTTCCGATTGAGTTGATTTCAGTTTCATTTTAAAGCTTGTTTGATGAACTTTCTAATGGCATGATCATTTCTTATGATAGACACATTAATTTTGATGTATTGTTTTGATGGCCATGTCTCTCTTATTACTTAACCTATGCCTTGTTCAAATCAAGTTTGTCATCTAAATTAAACCAGAAATTGACTTATTGTTAAATTTTCTCATTACTCTGATTTAGGGCATATTTCCATTGCATCTCGTTGCATTTATTTACATGATAAAAATTTAATAAAAAATGCATGTTTTATATGTGCTTGTTGCATTGTCTTGTCCTCACGCATTATTTGACCTATTATGCTCTAACTCAACACCTAATTAACGAATAAAAATCTGGATAATACGAGAGAGGATCGTGTCCCTGAGTTCAACCTTGGTTTCTTGCCAAGTAAAATAAAAATAGGACCATCTTATTCTCTGGACAACTTAATTTGATGGTTTTTTATGAACCTAGTTCGGCCCGCCTGCAATGACATATCAAGTGTTAATTCAACACTATTAGAGGGCCGATTTTGCGGTTTATCAGACACCATCTAAGCATTCAATTGACTTTAAAGTCTAACATTTATAGGGTCCTTTAGAGGGCATCACATGCTCCAATCATGCATCTATTCTACTCATAGATCTATGTGTCCAGCAAGCATATGGCCGCAAACATAAGGCAATTCAAAGCATCGAAGTTCTCCTAATTACTCAAGTAAAGTTGTAGCTTTCAAGACCACAAAATCCACTCAAAATCCATGCTCAAAGATCATCAAATCAGTGGACAACATCCAATCAATTTCATCAAAGCTCAACAATGACTTGCAAAGGTGCACAGTACCATATAGCAGTGCATCAATAGCCAAAATCATCAATTCATCCTCTCTTAATCCCTCTCCTTTATGGGATTAAATCATAAATTGATTTTCCATTTCAATACAAGTAGAACATGGGGGCTTGGGGGTTCTTAAAACCTATTAAAGGATGGCTAAAATTTTGATTAAAACATGCATCCAACAATGAAATTCGACCACAGCAAGGTCCATGGAAAGCAACCAAATTGGTCTCAAAATCACCACCAAAACCAATCCAAATACATGGATTTCATGGGTATTGTATCCCCCATATATCCAACATCAAATCCACCAAAGGGTGTCTAAGAATATTTCCAAAATCATGCATCTCCTGAGCCATAATGCAACCATATCAAATCTGGACATTCAGTGGTAATCATAATAACAACATTCATAAACTCCTCAAAACTCATCCTATTTCGAAACTAAATCCATGGATTGATGGTTAACAGATCTGAACACATTCAGTTACTTGTATATGACAACAGATAAATCATTTCCATATCACTTCAAATTCCAAAATAAAAGCCAAGAATCATAGGCCCACTTAATAGA
The DNA here is from genome assembly GCA_037367405.1 of Ottelia alismoides. Classification (NCBI taxonomy): domain Eukaryota; kingdom Viridiplantae; phylum Streptophyta; class Magnoliopsida; order Alismatales; family Hydrocharitaceae; genus Ottelia; species Ottelia alismoides. The sequence continues at coordinate 274,292 of JAZKJV010003932.1, read as the reverse complement.
GATATAATCAGTAAGCAAATCTACCCAAGGGAACTCAAAGTAAATCCCCAAATCATTAAAATTATTGGCCAACATTCAGCAACAACAATCTGAAATTTTAGAAAAAAAACTGTCCATGTATATCCTCTCTAAAAATTCCTAATCACATGCAATTTCGTGTCCAAACCCATGGATTGAAGGCCAACTTAGTAGAGATATAATCAAAAAGTAATTCTACCCAAGAGAGCTCAAGAAAGATCCCAAAACACATGCATAACTTGGATTTGAAGAACAACAATCAGATCTGGACACCACAAAAAAACGTCCACTCTAAAGCCTCAAAATCGCAATTTTTAGCAACAAAAACCTCAAAACAAAGACTTGATCTAAGACCTGGGATATAAGTGGTATCAAATCTACAAATGGCAGCAAAAGGAGGGCTAATTTGTACCTCAAACTCAAGCTTCAAGAGCTTGAGGAAGAACACTCCAAGAACAAGTGTTGAGCAGTCCACACCTTGGGCTTCATGCTTGGATTTCTCCTCTTCTTTGGCCCTTGATCTTCCATGCAATGCAAGATCCAAGATCCTCTCCTCCCCAGCTTTGATTTGAGCTCTTGAAACTCAAAATTGGATGAGAAATGGGGAGTGGATCAAAGGGAGAAGGTGGATGAAGGAGGGTGGTCGGCCATGGCTTAAGGGGGAAGAAGATGAGAAGAGAAGATAAGTGGGATGAAGGGGGCGTTAAGGGTGTTTATGCCCTTGGGAAAATTGCAACATAAAACCCACATACTCCTTGTATTTGCATTTAAGGCCCACCTATGAATAGTAACCCATAATTAACTATTAAACCTTACTTAGCCTCTTAATTCTACTTAACCACAAATGGCATCTCAAAATGTTATCAAGCTCACTAATGATTCATCATTCTGGGCTAAATTAGTCATTAGGATTTAGGGATGTTACAATTATAAAAACCTCAAAGAGAGTCTCGTCCTCGAGACTCCGCGTATGAATCGGGTTTTGTTTGGTATGTCATAAAAACCTCAAAAGGTTTTTAGCCCATAAAAACCTCAAAGAAGGTTTTTACCCAATATGTGAAATGATTTGCTACAGAGATAGATTGATAATTTACACTGGGAAGTACTTGAGAAAAGTCGCGGGTATCTCTCGCGCATTCCTACTTCAGTTTCCCATGTCGCCTCCTCAACACCTTGTCGGTGCCATAGGATCTAGACCAAGGGAATCTCCTTGTTCCGAAGCCTCCTGACCGCGAAATCAAGTATCCGTACATGCTCCTCCTCGTATGTCAACTCTGGCTCTATGTCAAGGCTCTCATAGCTGATGATGTGTCGAGGATCGTGCACGTACTTTCTCAAGTTTGACACATGGAATACGTCGTGTATGGCCGTCAAACGTGGGGGAAGTGCCAATCTATATGCATTTTTCCCAACACATGAAAGTACCTCGAATGGCCCAACAAAACGTGGCGCTAGCTTGCCACGATCTCAAAATGGTTGTATTCCCTTCATGGGCGATACATGTAGGAACACAAAGTCTCCAACCTGAAACTCCAAGTGTCGGCGTCGCCAATCTGCGTAGCTCTTCTAGCGACTCTATGCCATCAAGAGCTTCCTCCTCACCAAGTCAACAACCCTTGTAGTCTCCTCCAAGAGATCCACGGTATACAATGCATGATCGCCTACCTCGTGCCAACTTATTGGCGTAAGGCATCTCTGCCCGTAAAGAGCCTCGAATGGCGCCATGCCGATGCTCGGATGATGGTTGTTGTTGTAAGTGAACTCAACAAGAGGTAAATGATCCTTCCATGATCCCTTCCACTCTAAAGAACATGCACGTAAAAGATCCTCCAAGGTCTGTATCGTACGCTCACTCTATCCGTCCGTCTGAGGGTAATACGATGAACTCATCTTCAGCTTGGTCTGTAATGCTGATATGAACTGCTACCAGTAATGGGAAGTGAACATCGAGTCTCTATCAGACACTACCTCTCGGGGTATGCCATGTAATCTCACAATGTGTTGTATGTAAAATCTGGCCAACTGAGAAGGTGTATAAGTCATGCTAACATGTATAAAATGGGCTGACTTTGTCATCCTATCAACAATGACCCAAATGGAATCGTGGCCTCCCGGTGTCCTTGGCAATCCCATAACAAAGTCCATCGAAATGCTCTCCCACTTCCACTCAGGAATGGGGAGAGGTTGCAGTAAACCATGTGGTCTCTGTGCTCTACCTTCACCATCTGGCAAGTCAAACACCTGCTGATATGCCCAGCTACGTCCCTCTTCATCCCGTCCCACCAGAAATGTCTACGGAGATCGTGATACATCTTCGTACTGCCGGGATGAATGGAAAGATGCGAACAATGCGCCTCGTCAAGTATGTCTCCTCGTAGCTGCTCATTGTTGGGAACCACTACCTGACCTGCCTTCCACAGAAACGACTCTGAGACAACAAAGTCATCAAACTCGTCCTTCACTGCCCGCATGTATCTGTTGCGAATCCACGGGTCTGTCTGCTGACTTGCCACTATACGGTCTCAAAGACTGCTGTACCTCGGAGGTACGGAAATGGGAAGAGACACACTGTCCTGCGGGTGCCAATCCGTCAGTGCTGCAAGTAAGTCCCAAGTGTATATCCAGTTCATCATACCCTCCATGTGCGCTCTCCTGCTGATGGCGTCTGCAACCACGTTTCCCTTACTGGGATGATAAGAGATCGTGCAATCGTAGTCCTTCAGCAGCTCTAACCATCTGCGATGTCTCATGTTCAACTCCTTCTGATCAAATATGTACTTCAGACTCTTGTGGTCTGTGAAGAGCTCAAAGTCAACCCCGTAAAAGTAGTGGCGCCATATCTTCAGAGCGAAGGCCACTACCGCCAACTCAAGATCGTGCGTGGGGGAATTCCGCTCATGCGGTCTCAACTGTCTCGAAGCATAGGCAATCACATGCCCCCTTTGCATCAACACTGCTCCCAAACCATCACCTGATGCATTTGTGTAGACCGCGTAGTCCTGTGTACCTAACGGTAGAGCAAGAATCAAAGCTGTAGTAAGTCTCTCCTTCAGTGTCCTGAAGGCCTGCTCGTACGAACTATCCCAAACAAAAGGTGCTCCCTTTTCCGTCAAACACATCAAGGGTAGTACGATCCGTGAAAAGTTGTTGACAAAGCGTCTATAATAGCCTGCCAACCCAAGAGAACTATGGATCTGTGCCACTGTCTTGGGCTGCTCCCAAGACATCACTGCATCTATCTTCGCAAGATCCACTGCAACTCCTGCTCCTGAGATGACGTGTCCCAAGAATGAGACCTGAGGTAGCCAAAACTCACACTTACTCAACTTGGCATACAGTCTATGCTCTCTCAAGGTACCAAGCACTGCTTTCAAGTCGTTCTCATGGTCCCATTCATTCTTCGAGTAAACCAGCACGTCATCTATGAACACCACAACAAACTTGTCCAAGTAAGGACGGAACACTCTGTTCAACATGTCCATGAATGCTGCGGGGGCATTCCTCAGTCCGAATGGCATAACTACAAACTCGTAGTGGCCATACCGTGTCCGGAAGACTGTCTTCGGGATGTCTGTCTCCTGAATCCTCAACTGATGGTAACCCGAGCGGAGGTCGATCTTAGAGAACACCGAAGATCCCTGTAGCTGATCAAATAGATCATCAATGTGTGACTGATGAATCCACGTTTCATCATCTTTATTCTATCATTTTGGCCTTAAAAACCCTAGAAAATGCGTGTAAATAGCATTAATTCATGCATTTTAGCATTCATGTATATATGTGTAAATATTGTATAAAATACAGTTTTTAAAGCCAAAATTATAGAATAAAGAAAAGAAAAGAAAAAGAATAAAATATTGTAAATATTTTATGACCCGAAACCCCGAGACCTAGGCATCCTGATGAATAGGTCGATAAGGAATAAAGTAGGGGGAGATAAGGGCCAAAATACAGATAAAATACCTATATTATTCTATTCATTCTTTATTCATTTTGGGACCCATTTTTGGTTCCACTTTTTATACATCAAATAAATAAACTTTGTACATGAAAGTTGTAGATAATTTAATAAAGAAAAATACAAAATTGATTTCACAGAAAAATAATGTACAGATAAAAAGTTATGGTCTGAATAAAAATCCAGAATGCCAACTTCCCAGACCCGTATCTCACAAATAAAAACTCCAAATGCAATATACTCACCTTTAATTGTATATAGAAGAAAATAAGCTATTTAATGGCGGTGGTTTCGCATTTGGCGGAGCTACGGTTTGAAAGTTGAGTTTTGGACCCCCGTTGTATAGCTATACTGATTAAAATATTCAATTTATTATTTATTCATTATTTTTATATTTTTATATTTTTATAATGTTGTAAATAATACTTATAATAATAATGTACATTAAAATAAGAATAAAAACCTAAATAAAAACAAAAATAAAATACTTAAAAATAAAACACATAGATACATTACCTATATATATACCTATACAAAACATATTTGTATTATATTTAATATACAAAACAATTCATAAAAATAAAATAAAAATATAGTTGTGTAGATAAAAGTATTTTATAATTTTATAAAATCATAAATAAAAATAATAATATTAAAAATACCAAAATAAAAATAGAATACTTAAATATATAGATATAAATACTATAAAGGGCATAAATGCAAACTTGTAAAAATATACTTCATAAAAATAAATAAAAATCACTATAAAATACTTTATAAAAAAATAAACATTTTTCATTTTATAATTAAAAATCAATAAATTCATCTTCTATTTTTAATAGATTTTATTAGCATTATTTCCAGGGAATTTCCTGGTTGGTCCACGTGGACCAACCAGGTGGCTAGGAAAGTTGACCCGCTGGTCAACTCTCCTGCCTCCTCCCAGCTGTGTGTCAGAATGGTTTTTGGACTATTTTCTCGCTTTTTTCGAGGGCTTTCCGCTCCTCGTTTCATGTCAAAGTCTTCTTGACTTTTCTTCCCCCACGATCGAGGATGCTCGCCCCAATCTTACCTTGGGCGATGGATCAATGACGCACCTCTGGCATCTCGATTTGCGGGGCACGTTCACCATCTTTCAAAAACCAACCCAACACCTCCATTCCATTTTGAACCCTTTTGACCCGAGTTTTCCCCCGCGCCTTGGAGCTCTGGACCGGAGGCGGTGACAGCGCTCCTCCAGCTTCTTCGCGCGAGGCCAAGCGACGACCGAGGAGCTTCCATTCACCTCCGGTGGCCGCCGCCGTTGAGGTTCCTATCTCTTGGTTGTCTAAACCAATCGAGGTCACGTTTTTGTTCTCTTTTCTTGCTGTTTGGTTAGACGTAGTGCTAGCTCTTATTCGTGCTTTTAATTTGCCATTTAATCGAGTCATTAGCTGAGATCCCATCGTCGAACACCTCGCCGGAGCTCTTGAGCTCCGGCGACCACCATCGCCACCATTCCACCGTTCCATCACCTCCCTTCCGCCAATAAAAGCCGAGTCTTGCTCCCTCCTTACTGCTGCGAATTCTCTTGTCATTTGCAGGACTCGACGGTGACCTCTGGGTCACGAAAATCATCAAGAATAGCCCCCCAGGTCGCCGGAGCATCATTGCGTGCCGGAGGTCCTTCGACGCCCCACGGCCCTATCCATGCCACCTGGGAGCTTTGACGTTGCTGCAGGAACACCGAGAACGTGTCGGAGGAGATCCAGGAGCACGGAAGCTCGAGCTTCGGCGAATCCAAACTCGCCCAGCTCGAGTTCCTCGTGTGCTCTTCCAAGTCCATCCATAGCCGTCGGATCTGCTCTGATCATCCTAGCTTGCAGCAGCCGTTGGATTCCGCACGTCGACGACCATCGGATCAGTCAGAGATAATCTAATCTCGGCCGTCAAGATGAAGGGGCATCACGCGATCCGCGCGCGACACGTGGCTTAAGTGAAAGCCGTTCTGCCGTTGGATGCGCCCCCATAGCGTGGGTATTTTGCGCGCTTTCTCCCACGCGTTTTTGCATTTAACCTTTAGCGCATAAACTTTCGTTTGCTGTCTTATATCTTTTGTAATAATTGCTGAGGAGCCCTTAAACTTTTAGGAATCTGCGGATCTATCCTTCCCAGGCGCACGTGCTCTCGCACGTGCTTCCTGGGAATTTTGCAAGAAAAACTTTGCGACTTCCGTTTTTAATATTTAGTCCTTTAACTTCGTATCTCAGTATTAAACTTTTTGGAAAAATTAGTGATGTACCCTTAAACGTTTCCACATTTGCATTCACGCCCCTGTCAGGCCTTGCATTGTTGTGTGCTTGCGGTATTTATTTTGTGCATCTATAAAACCCTAAAAAATCTACAAAAATTGCATTAAGCTCCTGTTGCATAGCAGTTTATCACCATATTTTTATTTTCCATAATTATTGCTTTTTAATATTTATAAAAAATCAAAACATCTATTTTCAGCACTGTCTAGCTTATAAAATCCCTAAAAAATATAAAACTTCCCAGAAAAATCCCAAAAACATATATTTTGTGTCTTTTAGTTTGTTTTAACTCCCAGCCAAAAATCATTAAAAATTATAAAAGAAAACTCCAAAAAATCACAAAACTCTAAAAACCTCTATAAAAATATTAAAAATTCTACAAAATCCCTAAAAATACAAACTTTGTGCCTAAATTTTCCTTATCTCATTATCTTTCACTGAAAATTGAGTTGGAGAATTTTTGCTACTGATTTCCATTTTATTTCTCCATTTTAGTTCCAGCCTTGCATTTTTGCCACTGTTTTCTTTATTTGACAATTAAAAATACCAAAAATATTCTAAAAATTACCCAAAAATCACAAAAACAGTAAAAAAGTATAAAAAGATCAAAAAGACTTTATTTGCTTATTTTTGAGCATTTTTGTCTATTTTTATAAATATCCCTTTCTTGCTTTTATTACATTGTTTTTACATTCCAATATTGAAAAAGAAAATAAAAAAAATATAAAATATAAAAAAAGAAAAATATAAAATCAGAAAATTAAAAATCAAAATACAACATTATAAAATTAAAAATTAAAAAAATATAAAATTAAAAACCCACAAAAAAAATAGCATAATAGACTCTTGATCACATTCACACATTTTTGTGCACTTGTGCCCCGTTCTACCTGTCTGCTCCCTGTGTTCGACCTCTACAATACTTGCACTATACACATCTTTGTTGTAGAGTTGTAATAAATTTTAACTCCTCACATTTACTTTCATTGCTTGATATATTTGTCGTGGGTTAATTGTTGATTAATTCGGGTTTCGTGAGCGGTCGCTCAACGACACTGTAGTCCCGCCTTGTGTGGACTCTTTTGACCCTCGCAAAATCTGAGTTATCAAATGGCACCGTTGCTGGGGTGCAACAGCGCGTAGTTCGGGTCTTGTTTGTAATTGTGATTGATTGCCTATTTCGTGGCTTTTATTTTTCGCTATTTTATTTTCTTTATTTTTGATATATCTCTAGATCGGTCTAACCTTCTCTTTTGTTGACTTTGTGCGAGGAACCGCGGATCGAGGGAGGCGCTCCACCCTAGGCACCTACGCACCCACGTGAAGCCGGCATCTGGCAGCCGCGCACCGAGGAGACGAAGAGGAAATTTTGAAGACCGAGCTCTACTTTAGTTGTAGAATTTATTTCCTGCATTTATCTTTTGTAATTTAAGTGAGAGAGCGACCTATTAATTGTACTAATATAGGTACCCCCGAACTTGGACATTCGAGCCTAATTTCCAAGTGTTTGTACACCAGGGGGCTCACCGTAGTTTTTGTCGGCTTTTACATCGCATTTTTTTATTTTGTTTTCTCGGTTTTGATTTTATTTCTTTTGTGTGATTGAGCCCTTAGTTTTAGGATTGCTTGCGTAGCATTAGGTCCAAACACCTTAATCAACATTGCATGTTCCTATAGTATCGTTTGGACTTAGTCAAATTTTTAAACAGTTGACCATCACCTTCAATCCGTCGCGCCGCGAGCTCTCCCCGCAAAGCGCTTTCTCCTACCCTCAATTTGTTGAGCAGAGGAGGGGTGAGCCTAGACCGGACTCTAGGGTTGAGGATTGGTGGTGAACTTGTGGTTCTTCCCGATAATAGCAATTACTGAACTTAGGGCGATTTCATCGGCTTTTGCATTTGCATATAGATAGGTTTCAATTCTGCTGAGCATCCTTGCATGTAGAGTGTTGGAGGCAAGGTGAGCATTTCTCTTTAGCATGCATCATTGATTTGACGCTTGCATTGCTTTTCCGACTCTACCTCTGATTTTGCCAACCTAGGATCTTAAAGGAATTGATTCCTCGTTAGGCGCATGCATTTTTCACTAAAAATTCAAAAAAAGGTGATAATCAATAAAATTAGGACTGCTAATATTACTTGACCCTAAAATCCACCAAAAAGAAAATCTTGTATTGGGGCGAGTAATCCCCTCATTGTCTTCGTTTTACTTGCTCACGCACACACTAAGGTTAGTGCCCAAATCCCATATTCAGCCCCCTAAGTGTTTGTGCAATTTTGGACTTCTCACCTAACTTTAAAACAGACAAGATAAAAAGACCGAATTTTCGGTCTCTACCGAGTTGAGTAGGTGAATTGAGGGTTTGATTTATTTCATTTTTGTCTGTGATTGTTTGTGTGTCCTAGATCATCCCCGCGCATTTGCGCCTTCTTTTCTGCTCTCTTGACTTGACCATCGTGCTCTCCCGATCATTTTTCTTTTGTTTTCGAGATGGCCAACTAGAGCGTATTTTATCCGGATTTTGCGGATCATTCGCTCACTCCAGCTGGTCCACCTCCTTTTTTTCAGGAGGACTTTGCTCCTGACTTTTGTATATATCCGCCTCAGCCACAGTATCAGACCTCGGATTTCTACCCACACCCACCTCCACCTCTACATGTATATTATCCTCCTCCACCTTCACATCCACTCGAGACTGAGCTGCTGGAGTCACCTTTCATGGAGTCCACCCTTGAGCACTTGACCCAGATGATGGATCATATGAGACAGAGGATTGACCACCTCACTAGTACCAATAAGAGCGACCATGATGTTCCACCATTTGATGATATGGGTTCACTCGAGGATTTCCATGAGAGCTTGCAATCACCAAAAATACAAAAAAATGAGAAAAATTTAAAAATCCAAAAAGATTTCAGGAGACATTTGGTTGATCAAGATTTTGAGGAGAGAGTCCACTTGCCAGAACCCTAGACCACACATGCATTCACACCCAGTCCCACCTTTGACCCCGAGGATGCCGCTGTACAGACTGCTCTTGGCATACCTCGTGTATATGCTGATTCCGATTTCCTCCCTTGTATGGAGGACGTCCAAAAATTCAAAAAAATGCTGACTGAACCCGAAGTGGTGGCCACCATACATGAGATTATCCGTGCCCCACTTTAGCAGGCCATGACCGATTCATCTGCTCCTCTTCCCAAGAAGAGAAAGCGGAGGAGCAGATCTGAGCGTCATATCTTGACCATGGCCACTGTCCACGCCATCACACACCGTCCCATTCCTCAGAAGAAGAACACTGCCACACCTTTCATTAGCTGCACAATCTCTGACCACACATGTGATCACACTCTCCTAGACGGCGGTGCTTCGATTAACATCATACCCTTCTCGTTGGTACAGTCTCTTCACCTAGGGCCTCTCAAGAAGACCAGGATGATCGTACAGTTTGCTGATGGATCAATAAAGAGGCCGAAGGGTATCCTTGAAAATGCCGTCATCTCGATTCAGGGCATGAGCTATCACGTTGATTTTGTCGTATTGCCCATGGAGACCTCCACAGGGTAGCCATCTCCAATCATCCTGGGACGACCAACCCTCGCCTCAGCGAGGGTCGTTATTGATTACGGATCAGGAGAGATTCACTTCCGTCCTGCTGACGAGAGCGAAGCATTGATCACCGCACCTACTGCCGACCAGAGACCTGCATCTGATGTGACTTCACCTATCTTGGCTGACCCCGAGGACTATGATCTATATGAGGATATCAGAGAGACCTTCTTTATGACCGATGATGAGACCCGAGAATTCCTCTCCAAGGAGGAAAGCTCGGAAAGCATAGACCTTGGTGTTTCCGCTTCCTGTGATTGGCGGTGTGTTGATGACATCCGCGGGATCTACACGATTGACACCTTTGAGCGGAGGGCAGATGTAGAGACTATACAGGACGGACATGCTCTGATTACTTCCACTGATGAGTCTGCTCCTGCCCATGTAGATACTGATGAGACTAAGGCCGAATTTGATTTAGTTGCTTTTCTTCAGAAATTCGGACCTTTTGATGAGAAAGACGATCCGGTTGAGATTATAGAGGACGAACAGAGTTCAACTACTTCCATCGATGACTTCGTGCCTTTTGATTTTGACCTGGATGACACCTCGCTGGACGACTCTGAGTACACTTCTTCCGATGAGGATGAGTTCGTCCCATTCCACTTTGATATCAGCGAGACTCCCAAGGCCGGACCTAGCCGTACTTCTTCCACTACTCAGTTTGTGCCTTCACACCCTAGGGCCCCTGAAGATCTACCTTCTGTCGACCCTGATCAGCTTCCGTCCACTGTGGACCCCGATGTCGACCTACATCACACCAAATCCATTCCGCAGCGGTCCCGCAAGAAGGTTCGCTTTCAACCTTCTTGATCATGTGTACATCCATCTCTGTTGTACATCCTCTTATGTTTATTTTCGTCCTTCTCTCGTTTTGCTCGACCACCCGTTCTCGTGTTTGCCTAGCTTAGGACGTACTTTGTCCTAAGTATAGGGGGGTGGACGAGCCGAGTGTTCTCTCATCGTTCCGTGTCATCACTCCCGTTGTTGCCTATACTTAGGGCTTCTTTTACCCTAAGTATAGGGGGAGTGATGTGTATATCCTTCTCTATCTTCTGCCGTCTTCCGATTTATTTTCTTCTTTTCTTCTTTTCTTCTTTTCCTCTTCTATCTTCTTCATCTACCGAAAAGGTGCCGCCCCTTGTAGACAGTCTTCTATGCTTAGGACGTACTTTCTCCTAAGTATAGGGGGGTGTGCACCCTGAGTTTTTCTATTCCTCTCGATCCTCTCCATTGTCTCCTCTTCTTGTCTATACTTAGGGATATCTTACCCTAAGTATAGGGGGAGACAATCTGAGTACGATCTGTTCATTCCCACCCTTGACCCTCCCTGCGTTGTGTACAGTCTGCTATACTTAGGATTATTTTATCCTAAGTATAGGGGGGCGGTCAACTTCTCATTCGTTTGTTCATCCATTCCTTTATTTATTTATTCTTTAGATTTTCCTATACTCAGTACGAGTTATGCCTTCTCTTTTCTCTCTGATCTATGAGGACATAGCTCAAGCTAAGTATAGGGGGGTCGTATATACTTTAGCCATAACTCATACTTTCGTATTTTCCTATAAATATGGCTAAAAATTCTTTAAATCCATTAAAAAATTCTTAATAAAAATATGTGATTATTCCTCAAATGCTTTTTGTATTTACTGATTAATAAATCAGGTGAAAATGTTTTTTGCAAAATGTTTGAAAAATAGTTTGAAAAACTTTGTGAACATCTATTGAAAACTATTTTGAAAATGTTTTGTTACATGTTTTCAACCTGTGTAAAAATGTGTGTTTTGCAAAATTTATTTTCTTTGTGTGAAATAAAATATTTGAAAAATGATTTGCAAATGGTTTGAAAAATGGTTGTAAAAATGTTTTGAAAAATCTATCTATACTGTTTTGAAAGCCTTTGCAAAATGATTTTCAAATGTGTGTAAATGTTTGTAAAAATTATTTTGGACTATAGTTTTCAAAAATTGTTTGCAAAAGCTTGTGTCAAATAAGTTTGAGGAATACTTACATCACACCAAAATCCATTATATAGATGTGTATAAAATTGATCACCTAACCTTGTAAATTCTTAAAATCCACTTCTTGTAAATATAAGAAGCACTCCCGTGTACATATTTTTCACCTAGTTTTTAGCCAAAAACTTTTTCTTTCAAAAATCCCAAAAACATTTGCAAAATTAAAATCCAAAAACATTTGAAAAAAAATCTTTTTGAAAAAGACAAAAAAATGCATCTGCACATGCATGCATCATATTTTCAAAAACCCATAAAAAGTTCAAAATCTTTGAAAATTGCATCACAAAAATATTTTCTGCATTCTGCATATCATTTGCATAGCATTCGCATTTTTCGGATTGAGTTTGGTAGTTGAACGAGTCTAAGTAAAATCCGGAGATTAGAGCTTGATTGGACCTTAAAATCTACCTAATAACAGGAACCTTATAGGAATTGGGTTTGAGGTACTTCAGGTCTAGTTGACTTAATTCTTTGAGGATCACGAGACTTGGTTCAATGGATTCTTGACTGCCTAAGTAGAGTATTTTGGAGCACACGTACGACTCTTGCTGATAATGACCTAACTTGGACACCTGCACCTTTCACATGGCTCAACTCAGTTGGAGTGGTGAGGGGATTGGATTTGCTGGTATGAGACGCACACAAGTGGAAACACTTGTCCTCCTCTAGGGAGGGAAGTGCACCCCAACCCGTCCAGTGATTAGGAAGTCTAAAGACAGGAGGCTGTGGGTTGCAATAAAGCTTCAAAAGAGGGATAGTCTACTAGCTCAAGAGGAAAAACTCCTTATGTAAATGCTGCTGTGAATAGTATTTCAAAAAAAAAAGTTCAGGCATGTACAAAAATAAAAAGCCTGCAAAGTATGTACATATGTTGTAAAGTCAATAAGCAAGCTTGAGTTCCAAAGTCATATCATGTGAGCCTGCAGCTGGATGACTTGACTACACTGGTCTTGCATCCCGGGATAGGCAGCTACACAGGCTACCGTACATTCTTCTCTTCACCCCCTCCTCTTGAGTTGGTTGCCACTTGAACTTAGAAGGGAATACCCCGCTCCTCGAGGATGGAGTTGCTGGATTGGGGAATCATTGGGTTGTCGTACTGGAGAAGTCAGTTTCTTTGTCATTCTAGTTGGGGAGAGCCACCATCACTTACACTGTGCAAGTCAGATTCATAGTCGTAAGGGTTTGCATATGGGTTGAAGTATTTCTGACCTGGCTATTGAGGAGACTTGGACAGAGTTTTGGGATTCTCAGGGACTGTTGAATTTCAAATTCGGTTCTTAATAAGGTTCCGCCCGCACTAAAATTCCAAAGGTCCGACTTAAGCTCCAAACTTTGATTTTGTGAAGACAAGTTTGATCATTACACTTAGTCCACCTTCTTCTTTTTCTTTTCTTTATTTTTCTTTTTCTGCACTTATTGCATAAGTGTTTGCTAGGGACTAGCAAAGTCAAGTATAGGGGGATGATGAATCCACGTTTCATCATCTTTATTCTATCATTTTGGCCTTAAAAACCCTAGAAAATGCGTGTAAATAGCATTAATTCATGCATTTTAGCATTCATGTATATATGTGTAAATATTGTATAAAATACAGTTTTTAAAGCCAAAATTATAGAATAAAGAAAAGAAAAGAAAAAGAATAAAATATTGTAAATATTTTATGACCCGAAACCCCGAGACCTAGGCATCCTGATGAATAGGTCGACAAGGAATAAAGTAGGGGGAGATAAGGGCCAAAATACAGATAAAATACCTATATTATTCTATTCATTCTTTATTCATTTTGGGACCCATTTTTGGTTCCACTTTTTATACATCAAATAAAGAAACTTTGTACATGAAAGTTGTAGATAATTTAAATAAAGAAAAATACAAAATTGATTTCACAGAAAAATAATGTACAGATAAAAAGTTATGGTCTGAATAAAAATCCAGAATGCCAACTTCCCAGACCCGTATCTCACAAATAAAAACTCCAAATGCAACATACTCACCTTTAATTGTATATAGAAGAAAATAAGCTATTTAATGGCGGTGGTTTCGCATTTGACGGAGCTACGGTTTGAAAGTTGAGTTTTGGACCCCCGTTGTATAGCTATACTGATTAAAATATTCAATTTATTATTTATTCATTATTTTTATATTTTTATATTTTTATAATGTTGTAAATAATACTTATAATAATAATGTACATTAAAATAAGAATAACAACCTAAATAAAAACAAAAATAAAATACTTAAAAATAAAACACATAGATACATTACCTATATATATACCTATACAAAACATATTTGTATTATATTTAATATACAAAACAATTCATAAAAATAAAATAAAAATATAATTGTGTAGATAAAAGTATTTTATAATTTTATAAAATCATAAATAAAAATAATAATATTAAAAATAACAAAATAAAAATAGAATACTTAAATATATAGATATAAATACTATAAAGGGCATAAATGCAAACTTGTAAAAATATACTTCATAAAAATAAATAAAAATCACTATAAAATACTTTATAAAAAAATAAACATTTTTCATTTTATAATTAAAAATCAATAAATTCATCTTCTATTTTTAATAGATTTTATTAGCATTATTTCCAGGGATTTTCCTGGTTGGTCCACGTGGACCAACCAAGTGGCTAGGAAAGTTGACCCGCTGGTCAACTCTCCTGCCTCCTCCCTGTTGTGTGTCAGAATGGTTTTTGGACTATTTTCTCGCTTTTTACGAGATCTTTCCGCTCCTCGTTTCATGTCAAAGTCTTCTTGACTTTTCTTTCCCCACGATCGAGGATGCTCGCCCCAATCTTACCTTGGGCGATGGATCAATGACGCACCTCTGGCACCTCGATTTGCGGGGCACGTTCACCATCTTTCAAAAACCAACCCAACACCTCCATTCCATTTTGAACCCTTTTGACCCGAGTTTTCCCCCGCGCCTTGGAGCTCTGGACCGGAGGCGGTGACAGCGCTCCTCCAGCTTCTTCGCGCGAGGCCAAGCGACGGCCGAGGAGCTTCCATTCACCTCCGGTGGCCGCCGCCGTTGAGGTTCCTATATCTTGGTTGTCTAAACCAATCGAGGTCACGTTTTTGTTCTCTTTTCTTGCTGTTTGGTTAGGCGTAGTGCTAGCTCTTATTCGTGCTTTTAATTTGCCATTTAATCGAGTCATTAGCTGAGATCCCATCGCCGAACACCTCGCCGGAGCTCTTGAGCTCCGGCGACCACCATCGCCACCATTCCACCGTTCCATCAACTCCCTTCCGCCAATAAAAGCCGAGTCTTGCTCCCTCCTTGCTGCTGCGTATTCTCTTGTCATTTGCAGGACTCGACGGTGACCTCTGGGTCACGAAAATCATCAAGAACAGCCCCCCAGGTCGCCGGAGCATCATTGCGTGCCGGAGGTCCTTCGATGCCCCACGACCCTATCCAAGCCACCTGGGAGCTTTGACGTTGCTGCAGGAACACCGAGAACGTGTCGGAGGAGATCCAGGAGCACAGAAGCTCGAGCTTCGGCGAATCCAAACTCGCCCAACTCGAGTTCCTCGTGTGTTCTTCCAAGTCCATCCATAGCCGTCGGATCTGCTCTGATCATCCTAGCTTGCAGCAGCCATTGGATTCCGCACGTCGACGGCCATCGGATCAGTCAGAGATAATCTAATCTCGGCCGTCAAGATGAAGGGGCATCGCGCGATCCGCGCGCGACACGTGGCTTAAGTGAAAGTCGTTCTGCCGTTGGATGCGCCCCCATAGCGTGGGTATTTTGCGCGCTTTCTCCCACGCGTTTTTGCATTTAACCTTTAGCGCATAAACTTTCGTTTGCTATCTTATATCTTTTGTAATAATTGCTGAGGAGCCCTTAAACTTTTAGGAATCTGCGGATCTATCCTTCCCAGGCGCACGTGCTCTCGCACGTGCTTCCTGGGAATTTTGCAAGAAAAACTTTGCGACTTCCGTTTTTAATATTTAGTCCTTTAACTTCGTATCTCAGTATTAAACTTTTTGGAAAAATTAGTGATGTACCCTTAAACGTTTCCACATTTGCATTCACGCCCCTATTAGGCCTTACATTGTTGTGTGCTTGCGGTATTTATTTTTTGCATCTATAAAACCCTAAAAAATCTACAAAAATTGCATTAAGCTCCTGTTGCATAGCAGTTTATCACCATATTTTTATTTTCCATAATTATTGCTTTTTAATATTTATAAAAAATCAAAAACATCTATTTTCATCACTGTCTAGCTTATAAAATCCATAAAAAATATAAAAACTTCCCAGAAAAATCCTAAAAAAATATATTTTGTGTCTTTTAGTTTGTTTTAACTCCCAGCCAGAAATCATTAAAAATTATAAAAGAAAACTCCAAAAAATCACAAATTTCTAAAAACCTCTATAAAAATATTAAAAATTCTACAAAATCCCTAAAAATACAAACTTTGTGCCTAAATTTTCCTTATTTCATTATCTTTCACTGAAAATTGAGTTGGAGAATTTTTGCTACTGATTTCCATTTTATTTCTCCATTTTAGTTCCAGTCTTGCAATTTTGCCACTATTTTCTTTATTTTGACAATTAAAAATACCAAAAATATTCTAAAAATTACGCAAAAATCACAAAAACAGTAAAAAAGTATAAAAAGACCAAAAAGACTTTATTTGCTTATTTTTGAGCATTTTTGTCTATTTTTATAAATATCCCTTTCTTGCTTTTATTACATTGTTTTTACATTCCAATATTGAAAAAGAAAATAAAAAAATGTAAAATATAAAAAAAGAAAAATATAAAATCAGAAAATTAAAAATCAAAATACAACATTATAAAATTAAAAATTAAAAAAAATATAAAATTAAAAACCCACAAAAAATAGCATAATAGACTCTTGATCACATTCACACATTTTTGTGCACTTGTGCCCCATTCTACCTGTCTGCTCCCTGTGTTTGACCTCTACAATACTTGCACTATACACATCTTTGTTGTAGAGTTATAATAAATTTTAACTCCGCACATTTACTTTCATTGCTTGATATATTTGTCGTGGGTTAATTGTTGATTAATTCAGGTTTCGTGAGCGGTCGCTCAGCGACTCTGTAGTCCCGCCTTGTGTGGACTCTTTTGACCCTCGCAAAATCCGAGTTATCAGTGGCAGAGGATAACGGTTCTTCACCGTCCTCTTGTTCAGCTGCCTGTAGTCAATGCACAACCGCATGGTTCCATCCTTCTTCCGAACAAAGAGTACAGGAGCGCCCCAAGGTGAAGTGCTTGACGTCACAAAGCCCAAGTCAAGCAACTCCTGTAGCTGCACCTTCAGCTCTCTCAGCTCTGTGGGTGCCATGCGATACAGAGCCATGGAGATCGGCTGCGTATTGGGAAGCAACGAGATCTCGAACTCGATCTCTCTAACTGGAGGTAGTCCTGGTAACTCCTCAGGAAACACGTCGGGATACTCTGATACAACTCTAATGTCCTGAGTCATCGGCTCTGTATCTGTAACCTCCTGAACAAAAGCCAGAAAAGTGTCACATCCCTGATCAACCAATCGTTGTGTTCTCAGCACTGAAATGTACTCCATCTTGGAGTCCTGCAATGTCCCCTCAAAAGTGAACTCTGTTAAGCCAAGAATCTTGAAGACAACAGTCTTCCTGTAACAGTCGACTAAGGCGTGATGTGTAGACAACCAATCCATGCCCAAAATCATGTCGAACTCATCAAGCTATAGTAGAAGGCAGTCCGCAGTCATCTCGTGACCGCCTATGGACACTAGTAATCCTCTAACTATCTCTGAAATCATCAACAACTGTCTGCCTGGCCCTCGGATGTGAAATGGAGGATCTACGTCCTCCGTAACTCTACCCAATGTAGCTAGAAGCCTCACAGTAAGAAACGAATGGGTAGCACTAGAATCAAACAACATGTGAAAAGGATGGCTCAAAATTGAAACCATACCTTTCACGACCGTGGCCGCGGACCGTGCCTGCTCAGCTGTAACCGCGTGAATTTGTCTGTGCCACATAGATCCGGCACTGGA
This sequence comes from Ottelia alismoides, assembly GCA_037367405.1. NCBI lineage: Eukaryota > Viridiplantae > Streptophyta > Magnoliopsida > Alismatales > Hydrocharitaceae > Ottelia > Ottelia alismoides. The sequence goes on along the minus strand of JAZKJV010003932.1, from coordinate 256,359 downwards.
TCCTGCTGCGCTCTGAGCTGGTCTCTGCTGACCTCTGAACTGGGAGCTCCTCTCAATAACTCTCAAACGCGGTGGAGGTTGGGGTGGTGGAGTCTGTAGCTGTGGGCATTGGGACCTGACATGTCCCACCTGTTGGCACTAGTAGCACCTGATCGCCCTGCTCGGCGTAGAAGATGGACCAGCACTCTATGTGGGTCTCGTGCTCTGTGCTCCAAACCTCTGCGACCCAGATGGTCGCGCTACCTTAAAACCTCTACTGGCCAGTGCTCCTCCCAAAGTGATCGTGGGGGTCGAGCGAGCACTGCCAGAAGAAGTCGTCCCTATCGGACGAAAGCATCGTGCTGACCGTTGTAGTCGGAACTGCCGTCGAATAGGTCCAGACGACCTCTGTGGTATCGGTGGTGGTCTAAAAGTACTCCCAAATCGTCTCTCGCGGATGTCCTCAATATGCTCTGCTGCGTCAGTAACCTCAGCGATGGTAGTGAATCTCAGCCCTGCCAACTTCTCCTGAACATCCTCCCTCATGCCACGAACAAACTTCTCCAGATTCTCATCTGGAAAAGCAGCTGCAGAAGATGTGTGTCGTGACAACTCTGTGTAGCACACAAAGTACTCTCGCGCTGTCATCCTGCCCTGTCTCAGCTCTGCAAATAACCTGTGATTTGTCTCTATCCACTTTCCTGAGAAGAAGTGGGCTCTGAAGTGTGTCTCAAAGTCTGTCCAAGTCGGCACACGCCCCATCTCAGACACAGTAGCCTCCCACCAGCGCTCTGCGAACCCAGTAAGTGAGAACTCAACAAAGGGTAACCACAACTCTGGTGGTGCCTGAATCATCCTGAACACCTTCGTCACCATCTTGAGCCACTGCTCAGCCTCGTCAGACGTACATGTGCCCTGGAACCTGGGTACTCCAGCTCTCTGGTAGGATGTGAAAACATCATGGTGTCTCGGTGCAGTAGGAAGAACAAACCCTGTGACCTCTGCTCCTGCTACAGGCCCTTGGCCTATCTCAGCTCTGTCGGCTCCTGTCTCCCTCGGAATTTCTGCCTCAGAATGCTGGTAAATCTCCTCATAGAATAGATTCTCGGCTCTAGCGGACTCATCCCTAGATGGGTGGTATGAGAAGTCAGACAGCGCCTCCATCATCAGCTCCATCCTAGTCTGTCGCTCCGCCAACTCAGTCTGTTGGGAAAGTATATGATCCTATCTCTCTCGCAGATCAGTGAGTGCGGCTATCACCTACGCCATCTCTCCTGGTTGTTCACGAGCTGCTCGGGGTGCCATGCTAATCCTCCCTGTATCGGATCATAGCATAGTTAAGCACACTTTAGGAAATAATCAGTTGTATTATTTCTCCTCTTGGGATACTTATATGAATGAAATGTTCTGGTGACTTGTGGTTACATAAATCTTATGAATGACAAAATTTTTCCCATTCGACTTCACGAGAAGTTAGAAGACTCTCGCTATTCGAAACTAAAGCTATTAAGTTATGCGAACATGTGTATCGGGGTAACCTTGATCTGATACCAAACCTGCCACGACCTCCTCCCGAGGACCTTAGGTTACCCGTCAAACATGTCATTCGCCTACTAAATTAGCTTAAAGTTAATCCGTTGTTACAAAAATCTGGAGAATTTTTTCGCTTTTTAAAAATGACATTCACAGGATTTATTTTGGTTAACCAAGCAAGCACGAGAAAACTAAAAGCAGAAGTAACAATGCACCAGAACTGAACAACAAGGTATCCATTCCTTTTCATTTCATTCATATAAACATGTTGGATTTTCACAACACCCATATAACAAATATATATATACCAAAAATAAGGCTACAGAGGAGAGCACAACAAACAACTGTACAAGTGAACTCTAAAAGATATACCTGCTCTGAAAGTGTATCCTCCAAAAAGAAACGACTGCAGCCCAAACTACGTCGGCTACTCGATCGTCGGACCCTTGCCTGCCACAAGTAGAAAGGGGACAAGCAAGTATCTGTCACAAAATTATCAAGTACAAATTTTACATAGTTCTACTAAGGAAAGTAGTAAGAAAAAGACTAGAACAGCTAGAAATACAGTAAGGTAACTGTAGTGGACAAAAGAGAACTAGCAAGCAAAAACGGGTTAATTGATTCTTTTTAAGTTATTTACTTGCTTTCGGAAGGCTAACAAGAAGAACACACTCACTCACTACCACATCGTGTCTCCCTCGATCAATGGAACTAACCGAACAACAACTCAAGCCTAGAAGTAAGTCTGTGGTCTTGGTACGGTTAGGACCTCGATATCCGGGTAGGACTTCAAAGTCCAGGTTGAACCTCACACTATGACTCTGAGGTATGGTGTACGCCTCATGGTTGGGGTGCCTCCGTAGGCATGCGATGGTATCTTGCATCCTAACTAAGTTCCCAACACTTCTTCTAGCTTTTTCTCTCAACTCTCATTGATCCTCGGTCGACACGTGTGATAGATCGCTCACGAAGGTGTACAAGAGGAAACGTACTCACAACTCTCTCAACACCCAACCCTCGTTAGTCTCTACCAACGGTACTGTCGTCACTAGACTCCTAGCGGAAAAGTCGTCACTAGGCAGATAGCGGAAAGTCATCCGTCTTTTACCCCATCACGAGGTCACAAGCCTGGCGGAAAGGTAATTAAAGGATTCATCAGTGTCTACTAACCACTACCACGTCACCAGGTCGCAAACCTGGCGGAAAGGTAATAATGAAGTCATCAATGTCTACTGATGGAACTACAACTTAACTGGGCAATTGGTGAACTGTCACAAGTATATTAATCACTACCCCATCACCAGGTCACAAGCCTGGCGGAAAGGTAATTAATTTCTGCAGTGAGGAAACCCCCGAAGGGATTCGTCTGTCTCGCCAATCCTAGTGGAAGTGTGGTCCAAGGGAAAGGCAGTGGTAGTACAACTACTACGCCACTAGAGGCAGGAAAGAGAAGAGGTAAGCATGCCGGACCTGACTTCTTCTCTCGTTGCTCAATTCCTAGAGGAGAAGAGTTAAGAAAAACCAGACGAGCTCGTAACTAACTACGGAGAACCCCCAACCTAGGCTCTCTAAAAAAACCAACGGGTCAGCAGAATGGTCTAGACAACTCGTGGATCCCAAAGAAGCGTAAAAATCGAGCCGGCTCGAAGAAAACACATGAAAAAGACTGGGATCATAGACCCATGCTCTCAGTGTCCGCTACCCAAGTCTGAGCGACCTCATCTCCTGCTCAGGTGAGGGTCATCACGCCCTCGCACAGTCGGAGTATAAATCTCCATGACTGACCATATGTGACATCACCATTTCATTTATTTTCATGTTTCACCCTAAGTGTCTACGGTTTCTCTGATTTATTTCACATCTACATGATGTCAGTCCAAGATCCGAACTTGTTCTATAAGAACCTCAACTAATCCTAGGTCAGGGATACAAACATGTTATGATAGTCTCTCTCTCAACTCCTACTGAAGAACATCAATCTTATGATCTTGGCTATCTTATCGAAAAACATCTTTCTTTCCTACGTCCTAAAGGATTCACAAGCACCCACAAGATCGGGCTATTAGAGGAAAACTTGCTTCATGGCAAATTCATATAGTCTTATTATCATGTATAATAACCACATATATATCATTAAGTTTATCCCCCAATCTCATAACTCATAATATGTGATTCAAGCCCACCTTTATAAGTAACAATTATCCTAAGGCACGCTCTAAAATGGTTACTAAAAGGGGTTTACCCTTTCAAAATTTGTCATATCAAAACAGGGACAATGTGCATGTACACTTCATAGTAGTTCAAGGCATCTAATCCTTTTAAGTTCACACCTAACTTCATGGCTTCAAATACACCATTGATAAACCCAGAAATCTAACGGTCGTGTATTCCACACAAGGCGGGAACACAGAAGTCGATGTTGTGACCGCTAAGAGATCCGGATTTAATCAACAATGAACCCACAATATATAAATCAAACAATGAAAGACAAATGTGGAGTCAAATTTATTTTAACTCTACAAATAGGTGTATAGTGAAAGTATGTAGAGTGTCGAACTCAGGGAGCAAGCGGGATAGAACAGGCAATGATGCACAAAAATGTGATGTGATTAATTGTCTACAAGTATGTAATTTTTTTGTGGGTTTTTAGTTATTTTTTATTTTTTAATTATTTTATATTTTTGTATTTTTATTTTTAATTTTCTACTTTTTTATTTTCTTTTTATATTTTATATTTTTATGTTTTCTTTTTCAATAATAAAATATATATACAATATAAGAAAGAGGAGGTTAGGGTATTTATAAAAATAAGGAAAAATGCTCAAAATTCAGAAAATAAAATGTTTTTGGTCTTAATATATTTTTATAGTGTTTTGTGATTTTTGGGAATTTTTCTGAATGTTTTTGATATTTTTAAAAGTCAAAATGCAAGAAAACAATGAATTAGCTACTGACTGATATTAAAATGAGGATGAAAAATACTAAACAGTATACAAAATTCCTCAAATTAATTTTAAAATTAAGGTAATAAAATAGAGAAAATTTTGAAACAGAGTTTATATTTTTAGGATTTTTTTAGGATGTTTTATATTTTTATGAAGTTTTTAGGGGTTTTCTAATTTTTAGGAGTTTTACTTTGAAATTTTTTAGTAATTTTTAGACTGGAATTAAAAGACAATAAAATAGACCTAAGGTATTTTTTTTGGAATTTTTCAAGAAGTTTTGATATTTTTTAGTATTTTCTAATGCAAACATTAGAAAAAATACATGTTTATATTATTAATAAATATGAAAATATAATAAAAATGAAATTCAAAAATATGGCATGAATAAGCAAGCAAACAGAAGCTTATGGTATTTTTTGGAAATTTTTAGAGTTAAAATGATGCGTGAAATAAATAGGGAAAGCATATAAAAATACAAGGCCTAACAGGGGTATAAGTGCAAAATGACAAACATCTAGGGGCCAAAGTGTAATTTTCACACAAAATATTCAACTTAATAATGCATTTAATGGACTAAATTCAAATAACAGAACGCGCGGGGGTACACCTACAAAATACCCACCCAGCACGTGACTAACACGCGCTTAGATAGGACCTAAGTGTAAAATACAAAACTCCCAGGGGCTACTTTGAAATTTACCCAAAAATATTACACGTGATATAAAAGTTCCTAGACTAAAGCTAAATAAACAAAGTTGTGGGGGGTCCAGTGCAAAATCACCCCACCCCACGTGCACAGATCACGTGAGGTGACGTTGACTGGACTGAAATGTAAATAACCAAAGTTCAGGGGCCTAGATGCAATTATTACAAAAATATTTAAACTGCAAATAAAAGTTTAAGGACTAAATAAAAATACAAAAATGGCACGGGTTCAGATGCAAAATACCCCTTATGTGCGCGATCCAACGGCCAAGGATGATTCACTTGACACGTGGTAGACGATGGACGACCGATGATGCTTCGCGTTGTACGGCAGAGATTAGATCTCCGGCTGAAGATCTGGCGGAGGGGGCTTAGCGCGATCCAATGGCTACTGGATGTTCTGGAGCTCCGCCTCGATCCAACGGCTTCGAAGGTCAGAGCAAGAACAGTGGAGGAGCGCCGACGAGGCGACTTTCTCCGAGCTCCTGCTCCGCTCTCCGTCGATCTTTTAGGCTTCAAAAGGGGCTGGAGACTCCTGGAGGTCGACACTATCTCCTGGTAGCTTCAAAAGACCACGGCGACGGTCGAGGCTCGTGAGGGAGGGCGGCGGAGCTGGAGAGCTCCACGAAGCTCCGACAAGATGCAAAAACGCTCCCAGGCTCGAGTCAACAAGCTTTGACCTGCAAAAAGTTGTGAGAGGGTCCAGGGCAAAGTGTATGGACCCCGCGGAGTGGAGGTGGCAGCGCGAAGCGGCAAAAAGGGGGCTCGGCCGGAGGTGCACTCCAGTGAGGTGGTCGATTTGATGGTTGGATCGATGGAATGTGGAAATCTTTGAGGCGAAATGATCCTAAGACTAAGGGGAAGAACATGCAAGAGAAATAAAGAAGATAGAGGGCTGCCTCGATGGCCGGAGCCAGAGGGTAATACCTCAATGCCGGCGGTGTTGGCGGAGGTGATTGGAGACGCCTCGGACCTCCTTCGCCTTGGCTGACGACACCAGGGTGGAGCTGTCACCTCCAGGATCCGGTAGAGCTCGAAAAAGATGAAGAGAGGTGGACCAAAGGGACTCCGGCGAGGGTATCGATTGTGCAAATCGATGAAAGAAAAATGGAATGGAGGGTGGCTACGTGTTCCTACAACTATGACGAATAAAAGAAGCAAAGAAAAACGACCACTAAACACCTCAAAGGGGCAGGCCCTGAGGTAGAAAGTACCTCGACGGTTAAGTGGCTGGAGTTGGGGAACTCGCCCAGATCCACGTCCAAGCTCCTCCCTCGATGATTGGGGTTGGATGCTGTCACCACTAGCTGACCAAAAGCACAAAAAGGAGGAGAGGATGGGACCAAAATGGGGTTTGACCTGATGGTGAAGAGGCTCAAAGAACGACGAGGCAGGCACGCCACAGTGATCCAATCCTCGAGGCAATCGCTGGGCGAGGATGATAGATGGTCGAGGAACAAGTTAGCAGAAGGGAGCATCACGAATGGGTGAAAGACAAGCCCACGAAAAATCCGCAAAAGCGGGTCAAAAATGAGGTCTGTCAAAGGCTACAGGAGCTAGGGTCAGAGAGTTGACCCGCCGGTCAACTCTCCAGGCCCCCTGGTTGGTCCACGTGGACTAACCAGGAAAATCCACAAGAAAAACATTTGTAAATTCAATAAAAAATAGAAAATGAATTATTTAATTTTTTATTATAAAATAAAAAATGTTTATTATTTTATAAATTATTTTATTATGAATTTTAATTATTTTTATGAGGTATAAATTTACAAGTTACCTATTTTAGCCTTTATAGGTATATTTATCTATTTATTTTATTAATTTATTTTTATTTTGTGATTTTAATTTATTTTTTTTGTTTATTATGTTATAAATTTGTAAAGTATTTTTATACACTGAAATATATTTTTATTTTATATTTCTGATGTAATTTGTACACTTAATAAAATAGAAGTATAAATTATACATGTATGTATATAGGTAATTTACCTATGTCTTTTATATACAAGTATTTTATTTTGAGTTTTCTTTGAGTTTTTATTCTAATTTTAATACACATATTTATTATAAATAATATTTACAGAATTATAAAAATATAAAATTATAAAAATAATGAATAACTAATAAAATGAATATTTTAATATGTACAAGTATACAATAGGGTCCCAAAACTCAACTTTCAAACCGTAGCTCCGCCAAATGCGAAACCACCGCCATTAAATAGCTTATTTTAAATTATATACAATTAAAGGTGAGTTTGATGCATTCGGAGTTTTTATTTGGGAGATACAGGTCTGGGAAGTTGGGATTCCAGAATTTTATTCAAACCATAACTTTTTATTTGTATTTTATTTTTCAATGAAATCACTTTTGTATTTTTCTTTATTTAATTATCTACAACTTTCATGCACAAAGTTTCTTTATTTGAGGTGTAAAATGTGGAACCAAAAATAGGTCCCTAAATAAATAAAGAATAAATGAAATAAAAGTGATTTTTATTGTATTCTGGCCCTTATCTCCCCTTACTTTATTCCTTGTCGACCTATTCATCAAGATGCCTAGGTCTCGGGGTTTCGGGTCATAAAATATTTACAATATTTTATTCTTTTTCTTTTATTTTATTTATTCTATAATTTTCGCTTTAATTACAATATTTTATACACTATTTACATGCACATGCATGGATGCTGAGATGCTGGAATTAATGATACTTACACGTATTTGCTAGGGTTTTTGAGGCCAAAATGATAGAATAAAGATGATGAAATGTGGATTCATTACCCCCTATACTTTACCTTTGCTAGTCCCTAGCAAACACTTATGCAATAAGTGCATAAAGAAAAATAAAGAAAAGAAAAAGAAGAAGGTGGATTAAATTCGATTATCAAACTTGTCTTCACAAAATCAAAGTTTGGAGCTTAAGTCCGACCTTTGGAATTTTAGTGCGGGTGGAACCTTAATGAGAACCAGATTTGAAATCCAACAGTCCCTGAGAATCCCAAAACTCTGTCCAAGTCTCCTCAATAGCCAGGTCAGAAATATCTCAACTCATACGCAAACCCTTATGACTATGAATCTGACTCGTACAGTGTAAGTGATAGTGGCTCTCCCCAACTAGAATGGCAAAGAAACTGACTTCTCCAGCATGACAACCCAATGATTCCCCAATCCAATAACTCCATCCTCGAGGAGCGAGGTATTCCCTTCTAAGTTCAAGTGGCAACCAACTCAAGAGGAGGGGTGAAGAGAAGAATGGACGGTAGCCAGTGTAGCTATCTATCCTAGGATGCAAGACCAATGTAGTCAAGTCATCCAGCTGCATGCTCACATATTTGACTTTGGAACTCAAGCTTGCTTATTGACTTTACAACATCTGTACATACTTTGCATGCATTTTATTTTTGTACAGGCCCGATCATTTTTTTTGTAATACTATTCACAGCAGCATTTACATCAAGAGTTTTTCCTCTTGAGCCAGTAGACTATCCCTCTTTTGAAGCTTTATTGCAACACACACTCTCCTGTCTTTAGACTTCCTCATCATTGGATGGGTTGGGGTGCACTTCCCTCCCTAGAGGAGGACAAGTGTTTCCACTTGTGTGCTTCTCATACCGGCAAATCCAATCCCCTCACCACTCTAACTAAGTCGAGCCATGTGAAAGGTGCAGGTGTCCAAGTTAGGTCATTATCAACAAAAGTCCTGTGTGTGCTCCGAAATAGTCTAATTAGGCAGTCAAGAATCCATTGAACCAAGTCCCGTTATCCTCAAGGAATTAAGTCAACTAGATCTGAAGTACCTCAAACCCAGTTCCTATAAGGTTCCTGTTATTAGGTAGATTTTAAGGTCCAATCAAGCTCCAATCTTCGGATTTTATTTAGAATCGTTCAACTATCAAACTCATTCCAAAAAATGCTCATGCTATGCGAATGATATGCATAATGCAAAAAATATTTTTGTGATGCAATTTTCAATGATTTTGAACTTTTTATGGATTTTTGAAAAGATGATAATGATGCATATGCATTTTTTGTATTTTTCAAAAAGATTTTTCAGATATTTTAGGATTTTAATTTTGCAAATGTTTTTGGGATTTTTTTGAAAACAAAAAGTTTTTGGATAAAAACTAGGTGAAAAATATTTACACGGGAGTGCTTCTTATATTTACAAGAAGTGGATTTTAAGAATTTACAGGGTAAGTGATCAATTTTATAAGTATACATATAGTAGATTTTAGGTGTGATGTATATATTCCTCAAACTTATTTGACACCGATTTTTCAAACAATTTTGAAAAACTATAGTCTAAAATAATTCTTACAAACATTTTACAAACATGTACACACATTTGAAAATCATTTTACAAAGGTTTTCAAAGAGTATAGATAGATTTTTCAAAATATTTTTGGAACCATTTTTCAAACCATTTGCAAATCATTTTTCAAACATTTTTATTTCACACAAAGAAAATAAAATTTTACAAACCACACATTTTTAAAAAGGTTGAAAACATGTAACAAAATGTTTTCCAAATAGTTTTCAAAAGATTTTCACATAGATTTTCAAACTATTTTCAAACATTTTGCAAAAAACATTTTCACCTAATTTATTAATCAGTATATACAAACAGAATTTGAGGAATGGTAACATCTTTTTATCAATATTTTTAAAGAATTTTAAAGAATTATTAGCCATATTATTAAGAAAATACGAAAGTACGAGTTATGGCTAAAGTATATACGCAGTATATATGACCACCCTATACTTAGCTTGAGCTATGTCCTCATAGATCGGAGAGAAAAGAGACGACATAAATCGTACTAAGTATAGGCAAGTCTAAAGAATAAATAAATAAAGGAATGAATGAATGAATGAGAAGTTGACCGTCCCATCTATACTTAGGATCAAATAATCCTAAGTATAGCAGACTGTACACAATGCAGGGAGGGTCAAGGGTGGGAATGAACAGATCGTACTCAAATTGTCTCCCCCTATACTTAAGGTAAGATATCCCTAAGTATAGACAAGAAGAGCAGACAATGGAGAGGATCGAAAAGAATAGAAAACTCGGGGTGCACACCCCCCTATACTTAGGACAAAGTATGTCCTAAGTGTAGAAAATGACAATAAGGGGCGGCACCTTTTTGATAGATAAAGAAAATAGAAAAGGAAAAGAAGAAAAGAAGAAAAGATATCAACAGCTGAAAGAATGATATGTACAAATGGATCTGTACAGCGGAAGATGGAAGTGATCGCCATGTATGAGATGCAAATGATACGAGTCAAGGAGTACATCTCATACCAGAAGAATGGGGTCAACGTCAACGGTCGGCGGATCATGATCTAGATATAACTTCAGGCGCTGACCGTTAACACGGAAGGTAGAGGAAGATAACGGCTCGGATATATCAATGCTACCGTTGTCATGTACCTTCCTGACCACATAAGGACCTTTCCACTTGCTCTGTAATTTCCCTGGAAATAATTTTAGTCTGGAATCAAATAACCATATGCGCTGATCTGACTCAAACTGTTTATGGCTGATATGGGAATCGTGCCATGTTTTCACTTTTTCCTTATACTGTAGGCTGCTAGAAAAGGTTGTGTCTCTCAATTCCTCCAGGGCTGCCAACTCTACTCTCCTCTGTTCTCCTATACTCTCGAGATCCAATAATAACTCAGTGACTGCCCAAAGTGACTTGCGCTTGATTTCCACAGGTAGATGGCACGGCTTGCCATAGACGAGATGAAAGGGAGATGTCCCTAATGTATTTTTGAAGGAAGTCCGATAGGCCCACAAGACCGAGTCCAAAAGCTGTGACCAATCCTTTCGGTCTGGGCGGACAACCTTCTGTAGGATAGACTTGATCTCCCTGTTCAATACTTCTGCAAGACCATTAGTCTGAGGGTGATACGGCGTGGCAACACGATAGTCAATGTCGAACTCGTCTGCAAGGGCCCTAACCTTGTCATTGATGAAATGAGACCCCCCATCTGAAATCAAGACTCTAGGTACCCCGAACCATGAAATGATATTTTTCCTCAAAAATCGACACACGGTCTTAGCATCTGCGGCTCGGGCGGGGATGGCCTCAACCCATCGGCTGACATAATCTACAGCGAGTAAAATGTGCTCGAATCCCTAACTCTTAGGAAATGGGCCCATGAAATCAATCCCCCATGCATCAAAAACCTCACAAAAGTGAATGGGTTGCATGGGCATCATGTCTCTCTGTCCGCAAATACCCATCTTCTGACAGTCAGTATATCTCTTCACGAACTCATCTGAATCCTTGAAGAGAGTAGGCCAACAAAGGCCGGATTGAAGCACCTTCTGTGATGTCCATCTCCCAGAATGATGTCCTCCTGCCTCAAGCTTGTGGCAGTATGTGAGGACGCTATGCTGCTCTTCTTAAGGAATGCACCTCCTCCAGATGTTGTCCCCTCCTTCATGATAAAGGACGGGATCCTCCCAATGATAAAACTTGGCCTTCGCCAGGAAGGTCTCAAGTTTCTGCCTGGGCCAACCTTGTGGAACCGTCTTGGCAACAAGATAGTTTACAAAGTCAGCGTACCATGGGAGCGAGGTGATAGCCAAGATCGCCTCATCTGGAAACGTCGCTATAATAGGCACGTTAGGCTCAGATTCCTCAAGGTTCTCTAAGCGAGAGAGATGATCTGCCACCACATTCTTAACTCCAGGTTTATCCTTAATTTCAATATCAAATTACTGGAGCATAAGGATCCATCTGGTAAGGCGTGCTTTGGCATCCTTCTTGGCCATTAAGTACCGGATAACGGTGTGATCAGTAAATATAGTCACCATAGATCCGAGAATATACGATCGATACTTATCCAAAGCAAAGACTACGACCAGCATCTCCTTCTCTGTTATAGTATAATTCCGCTAGCGGCATCCAAAGTCCGGCTGGCGTAGTGAATGGCAAACGGCATTCCATCCCTCCTCTATCCAAGCACAGCCCCAATGGCAAAATCAGAAGCATCAGTCATGATCTCGAATGGGAGAGATTAGTCGGGTGGCTGAAGGACAGGAGTCGTGACAACCATACTTTTGAGAGTCTCAAAAGACGCAAGACACTTATCATCTACAATGAACTTGGTGTCTTTCGTCAGCAAATCAGTAAGCGGTCGGGCAATACGACTGAAGTCCTGAATGAATCATCGGTAGAAACCGACATGCCCCAGAAAAGACCGCTCAAATGAAAGATAGTCGGCAGTGCAGTTTGCGGGCTTGGTGACGGATGAGATATTCTCTTTGCCCTAGCTTTTCTTCTCTAAAGATAGCTGACCAGTGAGCGCTAAGCTTTTCGTAGTCGACTTCTTTTGCATACCTTTCCATAGATAGAATAAGAAAGAGCTTCAGACCTATCCGCGGCCCGGATATATAGTGGTAGGAAATGACGTCTTCTTCGACAGGTGCGAGCCGCTCTCTGGAGGCTAAGAGTCGTACAAGACTCGCTATCGCTCGAGCAAGCCTCCAGGCGCGCAGCCAACACATGCTCACTACTGTTCCACAGCAGGGTGGTTAATTGCAGCTGTCGCTACGTGCTCACTCTCGTCCCTGTCTAACAGCCTGAATCCTGACTATTTATCCCAAGGACAAGGATAGAAGTTGTATAGTGCGATATAGTATAGTGTTTTTTTCCCCTCTGGTCTAGAAAAGCTTGAACCTGGGTGCTTGAATTATTTATACTATATAAAAGGGGCGAAAGAGGAGGTGTGGATCTCGTGGGGTACGTCCAGACAAGCACGAGTCACGGGAGAGCAGAAGTGCAAGCCTCAGGGCAAATGCACAAGCCAGAGCAAGGAGACACAGGTCCACCCAGTCGCGGGGTACAGGAGGACAGTGCGGAGGTGCAAAGACTCTGAGACCGTCTCTATCCTACTCTAGTCTTAGCCTCCCCTTCTCAACGCTGGATCAGTCGCGCCACATGATTTCTACTCTCTCCTGACAAGACGCCTAGGGTAGGGAAAAGGGGAAGGTTTGGTGAAGGGTTTCGGTAATCTCATTTTATATATTGCTTACTCACCTCTATCCCAAAGCTGATTGAGAATGCCTCGGCCTCCATATTTTTGATTAGATTTTAGTGAGGGCTACTTCCTCACGCTGAGGGAAGCGGCTTATTATATAGAAACTTCGGACAGGGAGGGATTAGATATTGCGACCACCTTCCCAGGCACCAATGCGCGACCCGGATGATGATCTTTCGAGTCTGCCTTTGTTTCCAGTGCTAGCCTCTCACAGCAGCTACCGCGGATCTTCTTCAAGTCTCAGTCGCACTTTTGCTTCCTGAGGTGCTTCCGGTTCGTCCCACCCCTAACGCGAATATATATTCCCTCAAAGTGCAAATTGCATCCTTTCACTGAGGTAGGAGAACTAATCATAGACCTACTATGTCAGCGCTGATCCTACCTTGGGCATAGTGCGGATAGTCAGCTAAAGCTATCGTCGACCGTTTACTATACTATCGCGAACTGTTAGCATTTTTTGACGTTCTTTATTAGCTAGATGCAGATTGGACGGTGGATTGAGTTTTCTAATGATATCCACCTTGGTCGGATTGACCTCCATGCCCCTGTTGGAGATGATATGACCAAGGACCGTCTCTTGAGTCACCATGAAGTGACTCTTCTCCCAAGACAAGACAAGATTGACCTCAATGCAGCGCTGAAGCACACGGTCTAGGAAGTCAAGACAAGCATCAAACCCATCGCCATAGACCGAGAAGTCATCCATGAAGACCTCTAAATAGTCACCCACCATGTCCGAGAAAATGGACAACATGCACCTTTGGAATGTCGCCGAAGTGTTACATAGACCAAAGGGCATCCGTCTGAAAGCATAAGTCCCAAACGGACAGGTGAATGTCATTTTCTCCTAGTCTTCGGGCGCAATGGACACTTGATTGTAACCGGAGTACCCGTCAAGAAAACAATAAAGACTCTTCCCAGCTAGCCTCTTGATAATCTGATCAATGAATGGCAGTGGAAAATGATCCTTCTTGGTGGCCTGATTCAATCGTCTGTATTCCACACAGACCCTCCAAGAAGTGAGTACTTGGGTAGTGATCTCCTCTCCAGACTCACTCACAACTGTAGTGATACCCGTCTTCTTGGGAACCACATGTAATGGACTAACCCACTTGGAGTCGAAGATGGGGTAGATAAAATCGGCGCTCCACCACTTCGATATTTCTTTCATGACCACATCTCGAAGATTCGGGTTCAGCCGTCGCTGGAACTCACGCGAAGGCCTAGCGTCCTCCTCAAGATAGATGTGGTGGGAGCACAGAGCCGGACTAATCCCCTGGAGATCAGCTATACTCCATCCTATTTCCTTGCGGTTGCGTTCAAGAACCTCTATCAGACGAGATTCATGCTCTCCAGTCAAACCTGCTGAGATAATGACTGGGTGCATGTCTGGCTCACCCGCAAGGAATCTATATTTCAGCGACTAATGTGAGGGTTTCAGTTATGGATAACTGGGAGGTGGCAGATCTGGCTTCTGATATGTCTATGTGAAGACTACCAGGTCTGCATGTGAGAACTCTCGCTGCGAATGAACATCTGACGAAGGAAACCCTGCTGAATCTTCTATGAACTGTACTGGCTCGCACTCCGTCCTAGCTACCGACTCAGAAGGAATCAGACATGGCAAATATTCATCAAAATCATCCCAATCAATGTCTGAATCTGAGGGATCTGAATTAGAAGAACAAGACTAAAAATCATCACCATTCGTCCCACAACTGTCAGCCTCAAATGTATCCTCGTCCACGAGTGTGCTCTCCAGGCTCTCGACTGCCATAAGCTGTAAGTATGGTGAGTCTGTAGGTAAGGCGAGGGTCTGTGCTATGGGATCTGTCCAAATGGATTCATCATCTGTCATCACAAAATCGCACTCCTGGTGGATGTCTAGCTCAGCCTCTGTCATCTGCTCAAAATCACTGGACTGCTCTTAGCATGCTAATTCTCTCGCTCTGGTCTCCTCGATCGTCTCTATTTGTATGGTTTCGCCCTCTACGCAAAAACATACTTTCCCGCTATCATGATCGGTCACCGCCTTGGCTGTGGCAAGGAATGGACGTCCAAGTATGATGGGGGCATCGGTTACCGACTCAGGGATCTCCATGTCCAATACAACAAAGTCCACGGGGAATTTCAGGCCTTGAATGATAACGACCACTGATGAATCCACGTTTCATCATCTTTATTCTATCATTTTGGCCTTAAAAACCCTAGTAAATGCGTGTAAATATGCGTAATTCATGCATTTTAGCATCTATGTATATATGTGTAAATATTGTATAAAATACAGTTTTTAAAGCCAAAATTATAGAATAAAGAAAAGAAAAGAAAAATAATAAAATATTGTAAATATTTTATGACCCGAAACCCCGAGACCTAGGCATCTTGATGAATAGGTCGACAAGGAATTAAGTAGGGGGAGATAAGGGCCAAAATTCAATAAAAATACCTATTTATTTTATTCATTCTTTATTCATTTTGGGACCTATTTTTGGTTCCACTTTTTATACATCAAATAACGAAATTTTTTACATGAAAGTTGTAGATAATTAAATAAAGAAAAATACAAAATTGATTTCACTAAAAAATAATGTACAGATAAAAAGTTATGGTCTGAATAAGAATCCAGAATCCCAACTTCCCAGACCCGTATATCACAACCGACAACTCCAAATGTAGCAAACTCACCTTTAATTGTATATAGAAGAAAATAAGCTATTTAATGGCGGTTGTTTCGCATTTGGCGGAGCTACGGTTTGAAAGTTGAGTTTTGGACCCTCATTGTATACTTGTACCGAATAAAATATTCAATTTCTTAATTATTTATTATTTTTCATATTTTTATATTTTTATAATGTTATAAATATTACTTATAATAATTATGTACATCAAAATTGGAATAGAAAAAATTAAATACAACTCAAATAAAAATACTTGTATACTGAAAACATAGGTATAATACATGTATCTATACCTATACAAATAACACTTTCATTTTATTAAGGGTATAAAATATATCAGAAAAATAAAATAAAAATATATCTGTGTACATAAAAGTATGTCATAATTTTAGAAAATAACAAATAAAAATAATAGAATTAAAATACACAAAAGAAAAATAAAGTAGTGAAGTATATAGGTATTATACCTATAAAGGGGTAAAACGTGAACTCATTAAAATAAGCCTCATAAAAATAAATAAAATTCATAATAAAATACTTCATAAATTAATAAACAAATTTTATTTTTTAACCAAATTGAAATTCGTCCATTTACTATTTTATTTCGATTTTTGAAAATGTTTTTTCCTGGTTGGTCCACGTGGACCAACCAGGTTGGTCTGACAGTTGACCTCGGTCAACTGTCTGACCTACTCTTCCAGGGTTGTCAGATGCACGTTTGACCCATCTTCTCGCCATTTTCTAGGCCCGCTCTTGCACCAAATCATGTCGACTCCTTCAGACTTTTTGCTCCTCGATTAGTGGTGAATCACGCCCAAGTGATTTCTTGGGCTGAGGACCACTAATCGAGGCATTTGACCCTCGTTCTTCTCGCCGTCCGTCAGCCCTTCAAAAGAGCCTCTCCCACTTAGATTCGAATCTAATCCTTCTTCCGCCACTTTCTTTCGCAAGCCCCTACTTCTTTGTGCTCCTCGTGACAGGGGGAGTTGAATCGACCCGGGGTTCGTGAGGATTGGTGTAGAATCGAAGAGATTCGACCCTCGCCGGAGCTCCGCCGTGCTTCATCGCCCGTCGTCTCTGGTGAGTTTCTTCCTCTTTTCTTTCCATTTCCTTGTAGCCTTAGCCTAGCATAGCTTAGATCTATAGCAGTTTTGAGTCTCGTTTAATCGATCGCCGTGAAATCTCAATCGACGCCACGGCGGAGCTGAGCTCCGCCCGTTGTTTCCGACCACTCCAGCGATCCTCCGCCGTCCTAAACACCTCCATCCTTCTCCTCTCCTCTCCGTCACCACGCCGCACCCTTCCAGATCCCTCGATCTTGCTCAGATCGATCCTTCGAGCTCCCCTCTCCGCCGCTCGCCGGAGCTCTTCGCGCGCACCACCTTTCGCCTCATCTGAACCATCGGACCCCACCATTTTGTTCGCCTGGATTTTGTGCGCCTAACCTTGCATGTCTGAGCCCAAGAGAAGGCTCAATCGACCTTTGACGACCCCAGGACCAGCCGCCCAGGTCACCTCCGCCGTCCGAGCACCTCGCGTCGTCCCTGCCTCGCCTGAGACCACCTGCTGACGCGGGAGGGCCCCAGGATCATTTTGCCCTTGATCCGGGGGCCGGAGCGGCTGTGTGTCGGCCGCAATCGCAGCTCGAAGTTCGACGGGGAGGTGTTCTTCGTGAACCCCTCTCTGCCGTTAAATCGACCACCTCCTCCAGACGCATCGCCAGCCGTCCGATCGCCTGTGCCTTTCCGCCGTTGGATCGACCGTCCACGATCTAATCTCAGCCGTCCGCGACGAAGGGGTATCAGCCGTCAGATGCGCGCCACGTGGATAAGTGGGATGCCATCGGCCGAACGATCGAGCCCTGTGGGTATTTTGCACTTTTAACCCACGACTTTTTGTTTTTAACTTTTGGTCCAGTAACTTTCATTTGTAGTTTAAAATGTTTTGTAATATTTGCACGTAGACCCTCACCGTTTCACTATTTGCACTCTACTCCACGCCACGTCACCTCACGTGACTGGGGCGCGTGACCTTTTGGGTATTTTGCATGTTAGGCCCAGAACTTTTGATTAATTGCAATTTCATCCCTGTGCGTAGTTAATTAAATATCTTTTTGTATAAATTGCATGTATACCCCGTCGGCTTTTAATAATTACAAATATGCCCCTGTGAATGGTGTTTCACGTGAGCTGTGCGTGCCTCTGTGGTGAAAATTGCACCTGAGCCCCTGGATGTTTTTATAATTGCATTTATACCCCTGCCAGGCTTAGGAATTTTGTGTGCTTAACTTATTTATTTCACACCTCTTTTAATTGCGAAAAATTCTAAAA
Source organism: Ottelia alismoides (assembly GCA_037367405.1). Lineage (NCBI taxonomy): Eukaryota > Viridiplantae > Streptophyta > Magnoliopsida > Alismatales > Hydrocharitaceae > Ottelia > Ottelia alismoides. The sequence goes on along the minus strand of JAZKJV010003932.1, from coordinate 238,140 downwards.
AATTAGGTTTAAGCTCCTGTGTGCTTCTATTTTCACGCTATATTTTTATTTTTTTTAATTTTATTATATTTTTATATTTTTAAAAATCAAAAACATGTTGTTTCAGCACTGTCTAGCTTAGAAAACACCAAAAAATATTAAAAAGTCTCGAAAAATTCTAAAAAAAATTCCATAGTGTCTATTTTACTATAATTTAGTTTCAAACCAAAATTCACTAAAAATCTTAAAAGAAAAACTTTAAAAATTTAAAAAGACTTTAAAACTTCAAAAAAAAATATATAATCAAGAAAACTCAAAAAATAGTAAACTCAGTTCCTGTTTACTCTATATTTTGTTCTCTTTATTTGAAAATTAGTGTGAAAAATTTTGGTTGCTGTTTGATAATTTTAATTCTCATTTTGCTCACAGCCAGCACATTTTCCACTGATTTCTCTTATTCCAGCCTTTACAAATACCAAAAAACACCTTAAAAAATCTCCAAAAATCACAAAAACAGTAAAAAATCCTAAAAATATTAAAAACATTTAATTTCTGAATTTTTGGTTATTTTTGTGCATTTTTATAAATAGTTGGCCTTGTCTTTTATTCCTTTGTTTTTATTTTCCCTTATTGAAAAAGAAATATAAAATATAAAATATAAAATTATAAAAATCAGAAAATTAAAAATCAAAATACAAAAATTGAAAATTAAAAATTAAATAAAAAATTCAAAAATTAAAAACCCACAAGAATTCTAGATTGGCTAAGTTGCTTAGTAGACCTAGGTTTGGATTTTTATCTACACTCTGCACCGTTGTTTCCTGTGTTCGACCCCTACTTGCTTGCCATTATACATTGTTAGTAGGGTATAATAAATTTTAATCCTTGCTCTTGATTGCTTTATTGATTGTGTGGGTTAATTGTTGAAGACCGAGGTGGTTTGAGCAGTCGCACCAGCGACAGTGAGTCTGACTTGTCAAACCACTATTTAGCGACTCTCGCTTTTCTTGCTTTTCAAATGGCGCCGTTGCCGGGGAGCATCGGCTCGTAGAGTACCTTTTGGGTCTTTTTAGTTACTTAGCCATTTTTGCTTACTTGCCTCGTGTTTATAATTTGTTTTGAATTGTCTGACATCTCTTTTGTTTTCTTGCGAGGGACCGCCGACCGAGGAGGATCGCCTAGGAGATCCTGAGCAGCCTTGGGAGGAGGAGCCGGTTATTCTACCCTAGCCGGCAGGAGAGAGCAGGAGAACTAGAGAGAGAGTCGCTTTTATTTTTGTGAGAGAGAGTATTTGATTAATTTGTAATAATACAGGACTTGGAGACTTGAACACTTCGGGCCTAATTCCGGGTGTTTGTTCACCCGGAGGCTCACCGCGGCTTTTTCGTGTTTTGATCGACTGTCATTTTCCGGTTTTGTTTTCTTTTTATTTCTTTTGTGGATTGAGCTCTTAGATTAGGTCCTGCTTGATTCGATTAGCCTAGGTCCAAACACCCTAATAACTCTTGCATGTTCCTATAGTTCGTATTTGGACTTAGATTAATTAAGTAGTTGATCAGTGGCTCTCGATCCGCGTGCCGCGAGCTTACTCCACACAAGCGCTTTCTCCTAACTCAAATGTGTTGAGCAGAGGAGGAGTGAGCCTAGACCGGACATTAGGATTGGGAGTTGACGGTTAACTCGTGGTTCTTCACGCTAGCAGTTGCCTATCTTAGGATGATTTCCGCTTGCATACCGACATATAGATTAGGTTTATAAATTTCTGCCTTGCATCCCGCATAGAGAGAGCTGGGATTCGCTGTAGGTCTTCTTACTTTGCATCCATCATTTAGGCACAAAGGTGAGATTTCCATCTTGGTGCCGACTTGCATTGGCTTTTCCCGACTCTTTTCTCCCTCTGATTTTGGATAAATTAGGATAAAGAAAATACAAAATCGTTAGGCGCTTGTTTGAATCTACTCAAAAGAAGCGATAACACAAAAAAAAGGGACTGCTAAGAAAACATTGACCTAAATAAAATTGGTAATTGGACTCATTGATTGGGGAGAGTAACACCCTCACTTGTTTTCAGGTTGCATGGGAAGGTCTCCTTCCAAGTGAGGTGAGCGCTTCGTAAGGATTAGAGCCCAAAACCCAACTTGTGGCTGCCTTGTGTATCGCCTGGATTACCGAAGTATTGGCGCTACTATCGTACGTAGTCGAGTAGGGCTTGGTCGCCATTGGTGACTCACTATTGTGTGAGCATCGACCTTGTCCGAAGTACCGAGCATAGGCCACGCCTTCACGGGGGTGTCTGTCTCACCGGCTGCGTCCGAGTAGGATCTTGCACGCTCACGGGTGATTCCGTTGCGAGCGAGATCCGAAGTATCGGTTTCGCCTATCGGCTTCCTCCCTCTATTTCTTTGGCTGAGTAGGGATCCAGGAAGGGTTACAAGGACCTTAAAAAGCGCAAGTTACAGGTTACACAGGAGGAGGACAAGTACGGGAATACTTTTCCGGCAGTACTCTCGCTCCTATAGGCGTAGTGCTCTAAGGACTCGTTGAAAGATAAATTCCTGAAATCAAGATAAAAATTACAAAGATAAAAGCCGAACCTTCACGGCTTCACGCGTTGAGTTGGTGAACTCCCTTGTCTTGTGTTTGATTGCTAATCACATTTAGGTCAAGATCAAAAATATCGCGCCGTTGCGCAATTTTGTACTCCCTCCAGTTGACCCTCGCTCATTGTGAGCCTTCTACTGTTTTGCACTCCATTTGTTTCTTGTGGACCTCCGTATCTTTCATCCACATCGATCTTCCTCTTGATCTTCGGGATGGCGACGAATGGACAGTTTAGTCGAGGCTCTGTCGGCACCCACATCAGTTCCATTCGCTCACCTTCTCCAATAATTCAGGGCGATTCCCGAGACACCGGTTCAAACCCTATGAACCGACCTCCAGACTCCCTGCCTTCTTCAATAACCCGGGACCACTCTCGTCCCGAACTCTGTCCGTTTTAGATGGCCATTGATTTTATTCCTTACACATCGCCATCCTTACGAAGTTCTGTGTTGATCTTGACACAGACCGCATCTCTCTATCTGGTGCGGCAATTCAGACTGATCGGGGCATTCTACCATGTGCAGACTTAGAGCCCGAGCCGGTCAACCAAGCAGAGACAGAGATGGCAGGAGGAAGGGGAAAAGGACCACAGCCCAGCAGGAGCCCTGAAGACAACGCAGCGGAAGGACAATACACTACGCAGGGTGAGGTCAACAGTCAACTGCTGGCTTCCATTCAAGCCATTCAGCAGCAGTTGACTAATCAGGCCTTGGCCAGACAGCCTTTCAGGACATGCTGAATGATCTGAGGAGAAGGGCCGATGTGAGAGACGGCCGACGGGAAGATGATCCGAACTACGATCCCAATGACCATGAAATCAATGATGAGTTTTCAGTGGGACCCGAATATGAAGCAACAAAAGAAGATCCTCCGCAGCCCAAGCCCACACTCAAGGAGACATACAACCCTGGCGCGGGGCGGCATCACTGAGTGGATTCAAATTCCACGAATGCATGCTCACTTCGAGCTAAAGCCACAGTTTCTGTCATTGCTTCCCACTTTTCATGGGAACACCACTGAAGAACCATATATTTTTCTCAAGAAGTTTAACCGCATCTATTCCACTGCTCACTACCCCGAAGTTCCCCTGGATGTGATCAAGATGACCGCGTTCTCTTTCAGCCTTCAAGACAAGGCCCTTTACTGGGTCGACCATCTTGGAAAGGTCGTCACCACCTGGGAAGAGTTGAAATCTGCTTTCTCCATAAATTCTATCATCTTGGAGGTTAAATCAGATGCGTGCCCAGGATCTCCAGTTTCTTCCATCAGCCCCATGAGACTATCCATGAAGCATGGGAGAGATTCAAAGATCTCCAGGAAAAGTGCCCCCACCATGAAATACCAAAGGCCAGTCTCGTACAACACTTCTTTGGGGGGCTATCATTTGAGAGCCAAAAGCTCGTAGATGCGGCTTGCGGCGGTTCGCATTTCAACAAAGACGAGGATGTCGTATGGAATGTCTTTGAAGAAATGGCTGAGGGAGAAGCAGCCCAATCCTCGTCTAGAGTTTACATGAAGACACCAACCGCCATCAGCAAGCCAGTTAATATGGCTTCTCACACCGAGGACAAAGATGAGAGCTCCAACTTGAGCATCATTGGGAGCCACTTTTCCAAAGTGGACATCATCGAGAAGAGGTCGCAGGACCTCGAAAAGCTGGCAGTCATAGAGAAGAGGACCCAAGGTCTGGAGAAGCTCGACCAGATCTACCAGCAGCTGGAGTAGCTCGTCCGAGCATTGAATGCAAACATGTGCAACGTTGTGTCTACCTCTACAGAGCCAAAGGCTGAGAAGAAGGAGCCTACAATGCAGCAAAACCCTCAGCCGACTCCACCACAGCCCCAGCCAGTCCAGCACGTGTACTACGTGCAGGTTCCGGAGCAGCCACCACAGCCACAGACGCAGATGGTTGTATACCAACCAGAGCACCAGCCCACATACTCCGAGCAGTTCTCTCCACCCCCGCCACTGATTCAGGAGATCAATGGCGTTTGGAACAATGAAGCGCAGCTGACCCGTCCTCAGGGACACTCTCAGGGTCAGAACATGGGCAACATGCCCTTCCATCAGCAACAGCAGGGTGGGAGACCCTTCCAGCAGCTCTACCAGTACCAGCCTCCCTCACACGGGAACACTTGGAGGCAGAATTACCAACATGGTCCTCAGCAGTCCGGATATCGAGGACAGGGATACCACCAACAGCCGGCTGCCCAATTCAATCAGCACAACTCACAGTACTCCTCGAACCCCCCTCCTCAGCAATTTTCTCAAGGATACCAGTCGCAATCTCAGCCGCCATACCAGCATCCTAGACCCCAGCAGGGGGAATCCTCTGAGATCGTACCGGTTAATCCGGCCCTGTCTTGTTTGGAGCAGTTAATGAAGAACATGGCTGAGATGAACCAGAAGATCGACGACCTGACAGCAGCAAAAACTGTCATACTAGCCCAGGTCGAAGCTAACCCTAACAATTTCCGACGCAAGGAGCAGGTAGCCGGCAGTGTCCAACCCGAATCAGGTGAAATTAATTATTTTTTATCTAACGCTGTTACTCTCAGGAGCGGTAGGACACTCCAGCCATCGGCGACGGCGAAGGGAAAGCACATTGCATCTGACGGGGAATCGTCAGTCCAGCCAACACCAGGGCCAGCCAGCATTTTGGGAGTAGCACCAGCATCTAGAAAACCACAAAAAAATGAAGAAAACAGAAAAACACAAAAAGATAGCAGCAACCTCGGTAGAAATCAGCCAGCATTGGAGACGCCTGCACCTGCCTCACAGCCAGCTCCTGACAGGAGGAGCACCGTACCTGCAGCGAGTCCAACGCCAGCACCTGAAGCCGAGCCTGTCATTTTTGGTCCGCAAACTGTAGATGAATCCATTCCTTTTTGTCGTCTACCTGTAAACAACAACACGGACACTATTTTGAATGATATTGGTGAAGAGTTTGTAAATATTCCTTTTCCTAAAGCAATGAAAAAACACAAAAAAATGAAAAATTTGAAAAATGCTTTGTCTGACCCTGCTATCATAGAAATCATTCAAAATTTGGTCTTGAACATGCCGTTGATGAAGGCTCTTGAGTACATGCCAGCAGTGAAGAAAGGTCTTAAAGAGGCATGTACAACCAAGCGCAGGCCAACCCCCCATAATTCCAGAAGCAAAGGTGGCAAGTCCGAAAAACACATCCTCTCTATGGCCACCGTCAATGCCATCAGCAACCTCCCAGATAAAAAGCCAGATATGGGAGCACCTCTTGTACGTTGTCAGATGTTCGAGCAGAAATTCGAGCGAACACTCCTCGACAGTGGGTCATCTGTCAATCTGATGCCAGCCTCACTACTCACGGAGTTCAAGTTAGGACCGCTCAAGCCTACAAAGATGATTCTGCAGTTTGCAGACAAGTCAGTCAAGCGGCCTAGGGGCCTGTTGGAGGACGTGATCGTCACGGTTCAGGGAAAGTCATTCCCGGTCGATTTTGTGGTCTTAGATATGGACGTCCCTGCTCCGTTGCTCCTTACCCCGATCATACTCGGAAGACCATTTCTGCGGACATTAAACGCAGTGGTGAATTATGGGACGGGAGAAATCACTTTTGGAGCTGGCAATGAAATTATCCGAGTGGAGACCCTGTCTGAGGGAATGCCAGCTGAACCGACATCTGCATCGTGTGCAAGGGTGATCGAGCACGATGAAGACTGCAATTTTCTAGCAGAAATTCAAGATACCAACCTATTCCTGAATGATAATGAGACCCATGGACTCCTCCGTTCCGAGGAGGAAGTGGAGACCGCAGTCGAATTTCCTTGTATCAATCAAGATGAGGAACTCGCTGATGTGCTACAAGATACTACCGTGGGGGTGATGTGCCTTCAGAACCAAGAGCCAAGTTTTGAAGCATTTTCTGATGAAGATGACATCATTGCAGAATTCTGTCAGGATCTGAGAGAAGAAACAGAGCAGACTATGGTGGACATTGCACAGTTGAAAGAATCACCACCTGTACTAACAGCTGAGGTCACCGCTGAGGCAGCTCAGACCCCACCAGAGCTAAAACCCTTGCTCTCCAATATGAAGTATGCCTTTCTTGCGGGAGAACCGAACATGCATCCGGTCATCATTAATGCACATCTGACCGAAGATCAAGAATCTCGTCTGATGGAGGTTCTTGAACGCAACCGCAAGGCGATAGGTTGGCGAGCCTCCGATCTCCATGGGATCAATCCGTCACTCTGTTCGCATCGCATCTTCCTGGAAGAAGACTGCAGACCCTCTCGTGAACTACAAAGAAGATTGAACCCGAATCTGCGAGAGGTGGTTATGAAAGAAATCCAGAAATGGTGTGATGCGGGATTCATTTATCCCATCTCCGACAGCAAATGGGTGAGCCCTCTGCATGTTGTGCCCAAGAAATCAGGGATCACCATTGTGAAAAATGACAAAGGAGAGGAGATCGCAACCAGAGTACTGACTTCTTGGCGAGTGTGCGTAGACTACAGAAGACTCAATCTTGCCACCAAGAAGGATCATTTCCCGCTACCCTTCATCGACCAGATCTTGGAGAGATTGGCCGCGAAGGAATATTTCTGTTTCTTGGACGGCTACTCTGGGTATAATCAAGTTGCCATTGCTCCTGAAGATCAAGAGAAGACCACGTTCACCTGTCCTTTTGGCACATATGCCTTCAGACGGATGCCGTTCGGGCTTTGCAACGCCCCAGCCACATTTCAGAGGTGTATGCTTGCAGTTTTTGCCGATATGGTGGGTAGCTTTCTCGAGGTCTTTATGGACGATTTTTCGGTCTACGGGGATTCATTTGATCAATGTTTGGACTATCTAGACCGAGTCTTACGGAGGTGCTGCGAAGTGAATCTTGTGCTCTCCTGGGAGAAGAGCAATTTCATGGTGACCGAAGGGATCGTGTTGGGTCACGTTGTTTCTAAACGTGGCATGGAGGTTGACCCAGCCAAGGTGGATGTAATTTCTAAGCTGGAGCCACCTACAAATATCAAGCAAGTCCGGTCATTCTTGGGCCATGTCGGTTTTTACCGATGATTTATTAAAGATTTCAGCAAACTGGCCAGACCACTGACTGAATTGATCGGCAAGGACAATGAATTCATTATAGACGACCGTGTGCTCCTTGCCTTTAATCATTTGAAAGAGCTCATCACGCAGGCCCCTGTCCTACAGCCACCGATTTGGACTCAGCCTTTCGAGATTATGACCGACGCGTCAGATTATGCCATCGGAGCTGTACTGGGACAGAGGAAAGACAATGTACCATTTGCGATTCACTACGCTAGTCGAACGCTCGATGAGGCCCAGAGAAACTACACTGTTACTGAAAAGGAGCTGCTAGCAGTAGTCTTTGCTTTGGAAAAGTTCAGATCTTACCTTCTTGGGTCCAAAGTCATCATTTACACTGATCATTCGGCCATTCGGTATTTACAGCAGATGAAGGACGCCAAACCACGTCTCATCCTGTGGATCCTTCTCCTCCAGGAGTTTGACATAGAAATCAGAGACAAACCTGGGGTAAAGAATGTAGTGGCCGATCATCTGTCAAGACTTCCTGAACCAGAGTCTCCTGAGCTGAACTTGCAGCCTATCACAGAGACCTTTCCAGATGAATCGATTCTGTCTGTCGCCTCACTTCCTTGGTATGCGGACATTGTGAATTATCTAGTTGCCAAGAAAATCCCACAGGACTGGCCTAAGTTGAAAATAGACAGATTTTTGTCTAAAATCCATTTTTACCAGTGGGAAGACCCGTATCTGTTTCGTGAGGGAGTAGATTGCATCTGGCGAAGGTGTATTCCTCAGGAGGAAGTTCCAAGTGTCCTTGCTCTATGTCATGATCAAGATTCTGGAGGACACCATTCAGGCAAACGAACGGCAGCAAAAGTGCTTCAAAGTGGCCTCTGGTGGCCTTCATTATTCAAAGATGCAGATGAGTATGTCAAATGTTGCACTGACTGTCAGAAGATGGGAGGAACCATAGGAATGAGAGATACGATGCCTCTGAAGTACATTCAGATCTCAGATGTCTTTGACGCATGGGGCATTGACTTCATGGGCCCGTTTCCCAACAGTCAGGGTTATGAATATATTCTGCTTGCTGTTGATTATGTTAGTCGATGGGTGGAGGCCATCCCCGCCCGAGCCGCCGACAGTAGGACTGTCTGTCGATTCTTACGAGATCACATCATAGCACGGTTCGGGATTCCCAAAATTCTCATATCTGACGGGGGTAGTCATTTTTGAATGGGTTCCCTTTTTGTCTTTTCTTCTTTTCTTCTTTTCAATTTCTTTTCTCTTATTCTACCGAATTGATGCCATCTCTTTCATCGCTGCTACACTTAGGATGTACTCTATCCTAAGTTTAGGGGGGGATGCGCATCCCGAGTTGTTCATATCCAATTTCATCTCTTTTCTTCTTTTCTTCTTTTCTTCTTTTCCTCTTCTATCTTCTTCATCTACCGAAAAGGTGCCGCCCCTTGTAGACAGTCTTCTATACTTGGGACGTACTTTGTCCTAAGTATAGGGGGGTGTGCACCCCGAGTTTCTTCATTTATCTCGATCCTCTCCATTGTCTCCTCTTCGTGTCTATACTTAGGGATATCTTACCCTAAGTATAGGGGGAGACAACCCGAGTACGATCTGTTCATTCCCACCCTTGACCCTCCCTGCTTTGTGTACAGTCTGCTATACTTAGGATTATTTGATCCTAAGTATAGGGGGGGCGGTCAACTTCTCATTCATTTATTCATCTCTTATTCCTTTATTCTTTAGATTTTCCTATACGTAGTACGAGTTATGTCTTCTCTTTTCTCTCCGATCTATGAGGACATAGCTCAAGCTAAGTATAGGGGGGTCGTATATACTACGTATATACTTTAGGCATAACTCGTACTTTCGTATTTTCCTAATAAATATGGCTAATCATTCTTTAAAATTCATTAAAAATCCTTAATAAAAAGATGTGATTATTCCTCAAATTCTTTTTGTAATTACTGATTAATAAATCAGGTGAAAATGTTTTTTGCAAAATGTTTGAAAAATGGTTTGAAAATTTTTGTGAACATCTATTGAAAACTATTTCAAAAATATTTTGTTACATGTTTTCAACCTGTGTAAAAATGTGTGGTTTGTAAAACTTCTTTTCTTTGTGTGAAATAAAATGTTTGAAAAATGATTTGCAAATGGTTTGAAAATGGTTGCAAAATTGATTTGAAAAACCTATATATATTGTTTTGAAAGCCTTTGCAAAAATGTTTTCAAATGTGTGTAAAATGATTGTAAAAACTATTTTGGACTATAGTTTTCAAAAATTGTGTGTAAATTGTTTTCAAATAAGTTTGAGGAATAATGACATCACACCAAAATCCACTATATGTATATATGTATAAAATTGACCACTTACCCTATAAATTCTGAAAAGCCACTTCTTGTAAATATAAGAAGCACTCCCGTGTACATATTTTAACCTATTTTTCAGCCAAAATCTTTTTGTTTTCAAAAAGCCCAAAAACATTTGCAAAAATTAAAATCCAAAAATATTTGAAAAATCTTTTTGAAAAAGACAAAAAATGCATATGTATCATCATCATCATCTTTTCAAAAATCCATAAAAAGTTCAAAATCTTGAAAATTGCATCACAAAAATATTTTCTGCATAGCATTTGCATGGCATTCGCATTTTTCGGATTGAGTTTGATATTTGAACAAGTCTAAGTAAAAATCCGGAGATTGGAGCTTGATTGGACCTTAAAATCTACCTAATAACAGGAACATTATAGGAATTGGGTTTGAGGTACTTCAGGTCTAGTTGACTTAATTCTTTGAGGATCACGAGACTTGGTTCAATGGATTCTTGACTGCCTAAGTAGAGTATTTCGGAGCACACGCACGATTCTTGTTAATAATGACCTAACTTGGACACATGCACCTTTCACATGGCTCAACTCAGTTGGAGTGGTGAGGGGATTGGATTTGCCGGTATGAGACGCACACAAGTGGAAACACTTGTCCTCCTCTAGGGAGGGAAATGCACCCCAACCCGTCCAGTGATTAGGAAGTCTAAAGATAGGAGGCTGTGGGTTGCGATAAAGCTTCAAAAGAGGGATAGTCTACTGGCTCAAGAGGAAAAACTCCTTATGTAAATGCTGCTGTGTATAGTATTAAAAAAAAAAGTTCAGGCAGGTACAAAAATAAAAAGCCTGCAAGTATACAAAGTCAATAAGCAAGCTTGAGTTCCAAAGTCAAATATGTGAGCCTGCAGCAGGATGACTTGACTACACTGGTCTTGCATTCCAGGATAGGTAGCTACATTGGCTACCGTCCATTCTTCTCTTCTCCCCCTCCTCTTGAGCGGGTTGCCACTTTAACTTAGAAGGGAATACCCCGCTCCTCGAGGATGGAGTTATTGGATTGGGGAATCATTGGGTTGTCGTACTGGAGAAGTCAGTTTCTTTGTCATTCTAGTTGGGGAGAGCCACCATCACTTACACTGTACAAGTCAGATTCATAGTCGTAAGAGTTTGCGTATGAGTTGAGATATTTCTGACCTGGCTATTGAGGAGACTTGGGTAGAGTTTTGGGATTCTCGAAGACTGTTGGATTTCAAATTCGGTTCTCAATAAGGTTCTGCCCGCACTAAAATTCCAAAGGTCCGACTTAAGCTCCAAACTTTGATTTTGTGAAGACAAGTTTGATAGTTAAATGTAATCCATCTTTCTTCTTTTTCTATTCTTTGTTTTTCTTTTTCTGCACTTATTGCATAAGTGTTTGCTAGGGACTAGCAAAGGCAAGTATAGGGGGATGATGAATCCACGTTTCATCATCTTTATTCTATCATTTTGGCCTTAAAAACCCTAGTAAATGCGTGTAAATATGCGTAATTCATGTATTTTAGCATCTATGTATATATGTGTAAATATTGTATAAAATACGGTTTGTAAAGCCAAAATTATAGAATAAAGAAAAGAAAAGAAAAAGAATAAAATATTGTAAATATTTTATGACCCAAAACCCCGAGACCTAGGCATCTTGATGAATAGGTCGACAAGGAATTAAGTAGGGGGAGATAAGGGCCAAAATTCAATAAAAATACCTATTTATTTTATTCATTCTTTATTCATTTTGGGACCTATTTTTGGTTCCACTTTTTATACATCAAATAAAGAAATTTTGTACATGAAAGTTGTAGATAATTAAATAAAGAAAAATACAAAATTGATTTCACTGAAAAATAATGTACAGATAAAAAGTTATGGTCTGAATAAGAATCCAGAATCCCAACTTCCCAGACCCGTATCTCACAACCGACAACTCCAAATGTAGCAAACTCACCTTTAATTGTATATAGAAGAAAATAAGCTATTTAATGGCGGTGGTTTCGCATTTGGCGGAGCTACGGTTTGAAAGTTGAGTTTTGGACCCTCATTGTATACTTGTACCGAATAAAATATTCAATTTCTTAATTATTTATTATTTTTCATATTTTTATATTTTTATAATGTTATAAATATTACTTATAATAATTATGTACATCAAAATTAGAATAAAAAAAATTAAATACAACTCAAATAAAAATACTTGTATACTGAAAACATAGGTATAATACATGCATCTATACCTATACAAATAACACTTTCATTTTATTAAGGGTATAAAATATATCAGAAAAATAAAATAAAAATATATCTGTGTACATAAAAGTATGTCATAATTTTAGAAAATAACAAATAAAAATAATAGAATTAAAATACACAAAAGAAAAATAAAGTAGTGAAGTATATATGTATTATACCTATAAAGGGGTAAAAAGTGAACTCATTAAAATAAGCCTCATAAAAATAAATAAAATTCATAATAAAATACTTCATAAATTAATAAACAAATTTTATTTTTTAACCAAATTGAAATTCGTCCATTTACTATTTTATTTCGATTTTTGAAAATGTTTTTTCCTGGTTGGTCCACGTGGACCAACCAGGTTGGTCTGACAGTTGACCTCGGTCAACTGTCTGACCTACTCTTCCAAGGTTGTCAGATGCACGTTTGACCCATCTTCTCGCCATTTTCTAGGCCCTCTCTTGCACCAAATCATGTCGACTCCTTCAGACTTTTTGCTCCTCGATTAGTGGTGAATCACGCCCAAGTGATTTCTTGGGCTGAGGACCACTAATCGAGGCGTTTGACCCTCGTTCTTCTCACCGTCTGTCAGCCCTTCAAAAGAGCCTCTCCCACTTCGATTCGAATCTAATCCTTCTTCCGCCACTTTCTTTCGCAAACCCCTACTTCTTCGTGCTCCTCGTGACAGGGGGAGTTGAATCGACCTGGGGTTCGTGAGGATTGGTGTAGAATCGAAGAGATTCGACCCTCGCCGGAGCTCCGTCGTGCTTCATCGCCCGTCGTCTCTGGTGAGTTTCTTCCTCTTTTCTTTCGATTTCCTTGTAGCCTTAGCCTAGCATAGCTTAGATCTATAGCAGTTTTGAGTCTCGTTTAATCGATCGCCGTGAAATCTCAATCGAAGCCACGGCGGAGCTGAGCTCCGCCCGTTGTTTCTGACCACTCCAGCGATCCTCCGCCGTCCTAAACACCTCCATCCTTCTCCTCTCCTCTCCGTCACCACGCTGCACCCTTCCAGATCACTCGATCTCGCTCAGATCGATCCTTCGAGCTCCCCTCTCCGCCGCTCGCCGGAGCTCTTCGCCCGCACCACCTTTCGCCTCATCTGAACCATCGGACCCCACCATTTTGTTCGCCTGGATTTTGTGCGCCTAACCTTGCAGGTCTGAGCCCAAGAGAAGGCTCAATCGACCTTCGACGACCCCAGGACTAGCCGCCCAGGTCACCTCCACCGTCCGAGCACCTCGCGCCGTCCCTGCCTCGCTTGAGACCACCTGCTGACGCGGGAGGGCCCCAGGATCATTTTGCCCTTGATCCGGGGGCCGGAGCGGCCGTGTGTCGGCTGCAATCACAGCTCGAAGTTCGCCGGGGAGGTGTTCTTCGTGAACCCCTCCCTGCCGTTAGATCGACCACCTCCTCCAGACGCATCGCCAGCCGTCCGATCGCTTGTGCCTTTCCGCCGTTGGATCGACCGTCCACGATCTAATCTCAGCCGTCCGCGACGAAGGGGTATCAGCCGTCAGATGCGCGCCACGTGGATAAGTGGGACGCCATCGGCCGAACGATCGAGCCCTGTGGGTATTTTGCACTTTTAACCCACAACTTTTTGTTTTTAACTTTTAGTCCAGTAACTTTCATTTGTAGTTTAAAATGTTTTGTAATACTTGCACGTAGACCCTCACCGTTTCACTATTTGCACTCTAGTCCACGCCACGTCACCTCACGTGACTGGGGCGCGTGACCTTTTGGGTATTTTGCATGTTAGGCCCAGAACTTTTGATTAATTGCAATTTCATCCCTGTGCGTAGTTAATTAAATATCTTTTTGGATAAATTGCATGTATGCCCCGCCGGCTTTTAATAATTACAAATATGCCCCTGTGAATGGTGTTTCACGTGAGCTGTGTGTGCCTCTGTGGTGAAAATTGCACCTGAGCCCCTGGATGTTTTTATAATTGCATTTATACCCCTGCCAGGCTTAGGAATTTTGTGTGCTTAACTTATTTATTTCACACCTCTTTTAATTGTGAAAAATTCTAAAAAATTAGGTTTAAGCTGTTGTGTGCTTCTATTTTCACGCTATATTTTTAGTTTTTAATTTTATTATATTTTTATATTTATTAAAAATCAAAAACATGTTGTTTCAGCACTGTCTAGCTTAGAAAACACCAAAAAAATATTATAAAGTCTCGAAAAATTCCAATAAAAAATTCCATAGTGTCTATTTTACAATAATTTAGTTTCAAACCAAAATTCACTAAAAATCTCAAAAGAAAAACCTTAAAAATTTAAAAAGACTTTAAAACTTCAAAAAATTATATAAAATCAAATAAAACTCAAAAAATAGTAAACTCAGTTCCTGTTTACTCTATATTTTGTTCTCTTTATTTGAAAATTAGTGTGAAAAATTTGGGTTGCTGTTTGATAATTTTAATTCTCATTTTGCTCACAGACAGCACATTTTCCACTGATTTCTCTTATTCCAGCCTTTAAAAATACCAAAAAACACCTTAAAAAATCTTCAAAAATCACAAAAACAGTAAAAAATCCTAAAAATATTAAAAACATTTAATTTCTGAATTTTTGGTTACTTTTGTGCATTTTTATAAATAGTTGGCCTTGTCTTTTATTCCTTTGTTTTTATTTTCCCTTATTGAAAAAGAAATAAAAAATACAAAATATAAAATTATAAAAATCAGAAAATTAAAAATCAAAATACAAAAATTGAAAATTAAAAATTAAATAAAAAATTTAAAAACTAAAAACCCACAAGAATTCTAGATTGGCTAAGTTGCTTAGTAGACCTAGGTTTGGATTTTTATCTACACTCTGCACCGTTGTTTCCTGTGTTCGACCCCTACTTGCTTGCCATTATACATTGTTAGTAGGGTATAATAAATTTTAATCCTTGCTCTTGGTTGCTTTATTGATTGTGTGGGTTAATTGTTGAAGACCGAGGTGGTTTGAGCAGTCGCATCAGCGACAGTGAGTCTGACTTGTCAGACCACTATTTAGCGGCTCTCGCTTTTCTCGCTTTTCAACCACGTCTCTCAACAACCCCTTCGGCCTCTTAGTCGACCTATCAGCAAACTGAAGGACTGTCCTGCTCCTAAGAAGAGGACCAAACTCGAATCGGTCGAGTAAGGCTGCCGGAAGAAGGTTAATAGAAGAGCCGCTGTCTAATAGAGTACGATCGAACTGCTGCTCTTGAATCTCACATCTGACATAGGGAGCTCCTGTATCAGGTCTCTTGGTTGGCAATTTATTCTGAATGGTACAGCAAGTGTAATGGGTGAGCACATGGATTTGATCTCTATGGTTCCTCCTCTTCCTGCGGACTGTAGTTTTCTCTTTCAAGTTCTTTTTGAAGAGGGGGATGTGCTCAAGTGCTTCCTGTAGAGTTAGCTGAATGTAGAATCGATCAATCATATGGTTGTTGAACTCTACCTGTTGGGTCTTTTTGGGATTTTCTCTTTTATTCCCCTTCGCCAAGCGGAGTGCTTCAGGGAAGGGGATAGTAGGGGCCTCCGCAGATGGAGGACTAAGAAGAGGTTCCTGCGCCTGTGAAGGAATAGAATCCATACCTTGATCATCATTCAACACATATGGATCCGAAGTGTAAACAGAAACCTTTCCTTTATTCGTTTTTTTGTGCTTTTTGTTACCACGGTCCTTAGATACAAAAGGTGGCAACACAACATGTGGGAGCTCAACAAAAGTGGAAGTGGTGGGCTCAGTACCACCAACAGCACATGTCTTCGCAGCATCAGCACCGTGCTCTGGCTCTGCATCAAAAATAGTGGCTTCAGCACCACCGTCTGCATCTGGTGTATTGACGGTCTCAGCATCGTCGTTTGGATCTCCATCATTGGTGGCATCAGCACCACCGTCATCAACGTCATCAGCAACATCAGCACAGCTATCTTGCTTATATGGCGCTCCTGGTTCTGCATGTGGCTGCTGCTCAGATGAGGCACCGCCGGCTGGCATCCTACCGCTCCTAGTAGTCACAAAATCAGCATCATACAAAGAAGACGTGTCACTCAAATAATCACTAGGAGAAGTACCCTCTGTGAACTGTACCTGCTCAGACTTCCTCTTCAGATTGTTCGGATTTGGTTCAATCTGAGCTGGTACTTGATGATATACCTCATCTCCTGTCGGAACTCATCCATTTCCTACCGGAAGGACGCTCAATGTTCAAAAAGCAAGCGTGCAAGGTCATCTAGAGCTGGGTTCTCAAAGGCGGGAGCCTGAGAACCGGAAGTGTTCCCTTGCTGGAAATGAGGATGATGCTGCTGGTACTGGGGAGGATGGGAGTATGTCTGCTGAGGCTGCTGACGCTGCCTCCACTGCTGTCCCTGATAGGCGGGACGAGGACCATGCTGGTTCTATTGGTGGGCATACTGGGGCTTCTGCTGCTGCTGCTGGCTGTTCTGATATCCTTGAGCCAGAGGCTGCTGCTGGGAAGAGGTCCCTCCGGTGGTCCAACGGAATCCGGGGTGATCGCGACGAATCCCGAGCTGTGGGTATCGATCATACCATATCCCATTGACTTCCATCAATGGCTCATGCTCGAAGGATCGTGGAGGTAGAACTGCTAGTGGCTGATCCGGCTGATAGACCACCATCTAAGTGTCCTGAGATGGTGGCTGCGATGGGTAGTACTGTAGCAGCGGGACCGGCTCTGCCTGGATGTAATTGACTTGGCGGTGTGAGGCAGAGGGTTGGGTTGAGCTGCTACTGCTGGGATTAGCTCGTAACCTGGGAGGTTGCTGAGTACATGTCTGTGCCTCCTGAATGCATAGAATCTGCATCTTCAGGTCTCTCATAGTCTTGGTCATCTGGTCCATCTGGGCCAGTCCTTGCTTCTGTTTTTTCTTGAGGATCTCGAGACGGTCCAACTTCTCACTAATGATGCCCATGTCGGCTGCGGCTGATTCGGCTTGGGTTGTGGCTGCCGACGGAGTATGAGGACTGGCATCGATGCGGGCGATCCTCTGAAATGATCCCGCTCCTTGGGGGGGCTTCTGATGTGTGTAGACTCGGGCTTGAGCCATGACTGTCGAGTTATCAGCCATCCCTTCATAGATGGCCCAAACGTCGTCTTCACACTTGGAGATATAGGACCCACCACAAGAGGCGTTTACTAGCCCCTTGATGAATCCACGATTCATCATCTTAATATCTTGATCTTAGAAAAATCCCCGAGTAAAATCCCAAATAAATGTCTATAAAATCCATAAATTAACAAAATAACTCTTGTAAATAAATTACACTAATTATTGTATATTGGATTGTATAAAATAAATTAACACTAAAAAGCCGCAAAAATAAAGGAGTTTTATACTTGTAAATAGCCCAAAACTTCATGTATTTTTAATAAATTCATTTCAACACCTTTTTGCCTAATTCTTTCTCTAACTTGTTTATAAAAATGTATATAAAAATACAAAAATACAAAACAAATTTCATCTCAAATAAATGCTCCTAGATCCCAAAGAGAAAAAGCCGTAAAGTCCAACTTCCAAGCTAAATTCCCGCTCCGTATGAACTCCAAATTCACCAAACTCACTTTTAAAGTTCAAGTTAGAAAATTATCTATCCAACGGAAGTGGTTTCATTAAAATCGGAGCTCATTTGCAAAAGTTGGGTTTTGGGACCTAGATGTACATTGTATACCATGTATATATTCATTCTTTGTTCATTTTTTATCTTACCTTTCTTAATTTCTAAAAATAAAAAAAACATGCTTGTGTTGTATTTTATTTATATTATTTTATTGTATTTTTTCCGTTGTAAATATCTCTTATTAAAAAGACAAAAAAATGTACATGTTGTATATCTTCTTTTTGTAAACTCTCCACTATTTGTCTTCTCTTTTTATTTTAGGGATTTTATCATTTGTGCCCCTCTGAGATATCGCAATATCAGTTATGCCCCTATCTTTTTGGTAATATCAGTTGCGCCCCCGACTTCTTGCCAATATTTCACTTGTGCCCCTCAGAGGGGCATAACTGATAAAAGATTTTTATCAGTTATGCCCCTCTGAGGGGCACAAGTGAAATATTGGCAAGAAGTCGGGGGCACAACAGATATTACCAAAAAGATAGGGGCATAACTGATATTGCGATATCTCAGAGGGGCACAACAGATAAAAACCCTTTATTTTATTGTATTTAAAGTAGCTTACTTTTATTTTCTTTTATTTAATCACATTCTCAACAATAACTTCCCTTTCTCCATTAACCTCCAAGTCTTCTTTCAACCTCCATTCCACTCCATTCCACTCCATATTCTTCATATAACCTCCCATTCAACTCCACCAATAATCTAACTTCTCATTCAACACCACCACCTCTCTAACTCCCATTATTCATCTCTTTATAATCATCTCCACATCCACATTTTTCCCCATCCACCATTCTTATAGAATAAGGAGAGAGCTTGGAGTGTTTTGTTGGTGACAGCTGCGAAGCATCGTCCTCAAGCGACGACCTCCTTCAGGTGAGATCCGCGGAGCTCCGCTTCGCGTCACGAGTTCTCCGTCGAGCTCGCGTAGCTTCTCCGATTTTTATCTCGCCAATCGGGTCGAGGCGACAACAGGAGTTTAGCGTAGCTACTCCGCCAATCCGGCGAAGAATCAGGTAAGTATTCCTTCGTATTTCTCTTGTTATTTTCGTTTATCTCACATTTTTGTTTTTCTATTTTTTTTAACCACCATCATTTTATTCTTCATAACCATCATCATCATATCTTTTTTCATATGTTTGTGTTTTTATTTCCTGTATAAAGAAAATTTAAAAAAAAATAAAAAAATTTTAAAATAAAAAATATCTCTCTTTTTATTACAGCGATAAAAAAGAATTATAAATAAAAAAATCAAAAAAAAAACCGCAGCAACGCAGCAGCGGTGGGGGAGAGCACCCACCGCTGCCGCCCCCTTCCTCCCTCCACAGAAGCGGCGGCGCCGCTTCCGCCATCCGGCCGCAGCCGGGCGCCTCCAGCAGCTGCGCGCACCGCCCGCGTGTTGGCGGCCCACCAGCGAGGCCTCCGTCGCCCCGCTCTCACCCCAGCGCGGACCGCCTCGCGTCCGCTGTGCCACCTTCATGCCCAGCTGGGCGCGCCACCTCCGCCCGCGCCCCCCGTTCTCTCCGCCAGCGTGCCGCCCGCCTCCTCCGTGCGTCGGCGAGCGCGTCGCGCCTCAGCCCTCCGCCGCGCCAACCGTCGGCCGAGTCCCTTCTTTTTGGGTTCCATCACCGTCACTGTGGAGAAGAAGGTCCTTCCAATTTCTTTATTTTTTTTATTATCGTGAAAATTGCATGTGTTTACTTTCATGTTTCCGTAATTACAAACAAGTCCTTGTACATAGTTTGTATTGTTTAAGTTCATTTCTGTTTTGCAAAGACACCCCTGTGTTCGCACTTTAATTTAGACCTTGTTTTGGCATCTTTTTATTTAAATAAAAATAGCATTATGTTGAGCAACTAATTGTCTACATTGTGGACATTTATTTGTATTTTTGTGGTCTTTGGGTAATTAAGTAAAAATGGTTAACTGAAATTATGCATATTTTACCCAAATTGAGCTCATGAATTGATATCTACCACATAGTTGCTCTAAAAATTCCACAAAAATCCACAATGATGCCTTTAACTGTGATGAACTTACTGTCCAAATTTCATCTAAAATGGAGTTGTCTTGTGCCTTAAATAATTTGTAGAGTGAATATAGTATTTGATTTTTAATTAAATCTGCATAAATCATTTTTGCGAAATTTCAACTCTCCTGGATTGCTTATTTAAATATCTTTTTCAGATAATTTGCTCTCGGACTAATTTGATAACGTGTATTTAATAAGAATTAATTACTCATTTCCACTCTGTTTTCACTAAAAAATTCATAAAAAAATCATAATTTGTCAGAAAAATCTAAAATAATTACTGTAGTCTCCATGCATCATGTTTTAGTTCCACTAATTTTTTCATATTTTTTTCTTACTGTTTGTGTGATAAATTGCGAAAAAAACCATAAAAAGTGTGCATTTTTCATTGTTGCGTTTTAACCCCTAAAATTCCAAAAAAAATGTATTTTGTGTTCATCTCTGGATTAGTATTCTAAGAAAAATATAATTTAGTTGAATTGAATTGATTTGGCAT
Source organism: Ottelia alismoides (assembly GCA_037367405.1). Taxonomy (NCBI): domain Eukaryota; kingdom Viridiplantae; phylum Streptophyta; class Magnoliopsida; order Alismatales; family Hydrocharitaceae; genus Ottelia; species Ottelia alismoides. Next base: position 217,766 of record JAZKJV010003932.1, on the reverse strand, counting down.
TAAACTTAATTTGGCTAAGTTGTATGCTTTCTTAGTATATTAGTTCACCTGCATTGTGCATTTTTGCATTTTATTTGCATAAAAAATCTAAAAAAAATACCGTTTGGATATCTAGATCTTAAATTTACAAATTAACCTCAAAGTTGTTCCTTTGCCTCCCTGAGTTCGACCCCGGACTTGCCCAGGATATAAATTAAAGTCGAGACACTCTTCACGGAGATCTTCTCTCGGTTCTGACCGAATCGCTGAGTACACGTATTACAACGTGACCGAATTAGTTATTGTATTCAGCGACTCGCCAGATGGCGCCGTTGTCGGGGAGGCAAACGGCTTAGGTATTAGTTTAAAAATTTGGATTTAGATTTTCTCTACTCGGGTAGTCTGACCCCCGAGGCCACTTGTATTTATTCCATTTTTTTCTCTTTCGCAATTATCTTTCCTTCTCATTTTTTTGTAGATATTTTGTTTTTGAACTCTCTAACATAAATCTTATTTTTCTTGCGAGGGCCCGGTGGACTTGGAGTGCATCGGAGGTCGACGGACGCGACGCGCGCCGACTGCTGAAGAGCAAGAAAATAAATTTATCTTCGAGAGAATTTTTATAAATTTTTGTAATTATTGTGTTGTAATAACTTAGGTAATTCGCTCTTTCTAGCGGCTCTTGTTTGAGAGCTCGCGTTTGTATCCGGACTGGACTTTGGACCCGCTCGTGGTCGTGTGGTTGATTTACGTAGAATAGGACTTACACTCGCGGCTCTTAGAGCATTTTATTAGAATATCTTTATTGCTTGTGCTCGTAACTTTTAGGACCACACATCACATTTAACGAGACGCACTTAGACCGCTGGGCTATTAGTCAAATTTAACTTGTTCATCACTCGCTAATAGAACTGCCTGTCTAGGAACGGTTTTCTCGTTTGCATTCATATAGTATAAAATTTCAATTTTGCCTTGCATCCCGCATGTAGAGCGCGAGGATCACTGTAAGTCTTCTGAATTGGGCATGCATCATTGATCTCATTATTTGCATCGGTTTTTCTCGACTCCCTCCCCTTGGTTTTTGAAACTTAGGTTAAAAGGAAATCGGGACTGATCGTTAGGCGTGCTTTGTTTGGTGGACTAATCAAGTGATAACCAAACTTAAAACCGGGACTGCTAATTAGAGTTGACAAAAAAAACTGATTAAAACTAACACTTGTTTTGGGAGAGCAAAACCCTCATTGTATGCTTGGCTAATTGTGATTGTTGAGAGAAGAGGACGCATCCCTAGGATAGTGCCCAAAACCTACTTTTGAGCCTTGCGTAATTGGATTGATATCTTGATTTATCACCTAATTAAAACTGAAAAGATAAACGGTCGGACTTTTGCGACCATCACTGTGTTGAGTAGGTGAACTCAGGGTTTGCTCTTGTGTTTGTTTGTTTTGTGTGTTATTCGGTGCACTTGCACGCTTTCTTCCTCGATCCGCTTCATTCTCCCATTTTACCTCCAAGATGTCAGAATATTGGTCCTCATATCCACGTCATTCTTCATCGACCTTATTCCGATCATCTCCACCCTCTTATTCCTCTTCATACCCATACCCTGATCGCGAAGTCAGAACTTCGACTGACTTCTCTACTTCTTCATCCTTCTCACCTACCTCACATTCTTACACCCCTGACCCACAACCACCCTGGATTGACTCCCCATATTCTCGTCCGCTTGCTGGAAATAAGGAACAAATCACAAAGCAAGCCACTGTTGAGATGAATAATTGGCAGAATCAGTTGCCCCCTCATAACTCATTTTCACCTCGAGTTAGGACCGGACAACATTTGACCTATACACATCCTGACTTAACCTTTGGGTACAACAAGGTCAACCAGACAAATCGAATGGAGAAGCCTGCACTACATGATCTTCCTGACTTGATTGACCTCAGTGATAGAGCCGACATTGACAAACCTTCATATCACCCATTCGGAGAGCCGACATATACAGGGGATTGGACTCATGAGACCGATCTACAGACCCCCTGTCTACTGACTCCACCTTATGAGGCTCCGACCAACATCTGCCATACAGATGGGTCATACTCAACCCAGCATTACACGCCTGAGTCAAGATGTGTTGAGTATAAGATCCCAAGCTCTCAGAAGTATCCTCCAATTGTGCCGACTTCTCTCATGAGGTGTCATGAGAACTTAATGGAGGATGACATCTGTAGACCGATCAAGAGTCCAGGTAGGAATGTGGATCGTAGATTTCGCGGATTGAATCTTGAAAACCTGGAAGACACCGGATTGACCACTTGTCATGTACAGCTGGAGTCCCTTCTACCTCCCTCTTCTACTAACCACTTTCTCTCCAAACCAAAGTCTGTACATTCTCCTAGTCCTCCTTCACCTACCAAAAAGATCAAAAAAATTGAAAATTCAGAAAATACCATAAAAATTGAAAAAGGAAAAGATCTAAAAAAATTGGATCCCGCGGTTAGGGAAGCATTGGATAGAAAGTTGATTTTTGAGCTTCCCTTAATAATGGCCATTGAGCACTTTCCCGACCTTAAAAGATTTGTGAGAAGTAAATTAATGCCTAAAAGGTCGGGCAATAAGAGAACAAGGACTGAGATACATATAGTGTCTATGGCCACATCTTTGATGATAGGGAGAAAAACCAAGAGCCGCAGAGTAAAACGGTTACCTAGATTTGATTGTGAAATCAAAGATACCACATTCACCCATGCAAGAATCGATGATGACTTACCGATTAATATCCTCCCGACCTCCGTGTTTGCCAAGCTCAAACTCGGATCTGCCAAGAAGTCAAGAGATATCATTCAGTTGGCAGATCGGACCATTAAACGGTCGAGAGGAACCATTTCAGTCATCGTCACTTTTCAAGGTGCTCTACTGGAAATAGACTTCATGATCATTGACATTGAGCACCGAGGAGAGTTCACCCAGTCTCCGATCATTCTTGGGAAGCCGTTCTTAACCTTGGCTAAGGCAACTATAGATTGTGAGACTCGGGAGATCGATTTCTCTGCATTGGGAGCACTCCGACCTCACCCGGTCTTTGAGAACACACGATATTCCAAGGTAACCCGTAAAGTTGCAGACAGTCGCGACCTTCGAGAGACAGTTGAGTCCCATCTCTCTACTACACCTGAGATACCGACTGTCCAGACAATCATTGGTTTAGACACTTCCTACAACCACACACCGCTTACTGCTTGCACCACCACCACGACAGCTTCTAGAGAGGACTCAAGACCAGAAGCTATCAGTGAGTCGGACATGACCTTTGTGGATTGCCTTGATCATTTCGATGATCCGACACAAGAACCCAACAATGTCAAGCCAACTGAGAACACTGTGCCTTATCAGAGATGTGTGCTGACCTTGCAGGAGTATTACAATGCATATGGTGACTCATCTGATGATGAACCTCTGGTCAGAACCTCACACACACCACATCCAGGACATACATCAAAGGAGACAACTGGGACCAAATTGACCAATCTTGATAAATCGGTTGCTCCATCCTCTAGTCGGTCATCTAGTAAGAAGAAGACGAGTGTTGATTCCTTGAGGTGTTCCCCCGAACTCCTTAAGACGTATCAATCTCCTCTTCCTCTTGATGCTTCAGGTTCTAGAAAACTGACTAAGAAGGTTACCTTCGATGTTTCAGAGAAGGAACTTTCTGAGGAGTCCTCATCAGGTCCGGATGAGGTGATCTACATGAGTGAGCTTAGTTCGGCTTATCTGAAGCCATATTTGAGCAAGCAGCCGTGTGTCGACCCCCGTTGGACGTTCCCCACACTCACTATTATTCTTCGGAGGACGATTCTGACAGCGACACATGTGTATACTACCCACCCCATCGCTTCCGCAAGAAGGTCCATCACAAACCTTCTTGATCCTTGTATATTCTCCCTCCTCCTTGTACATATTTTCCTTCCTTTATTCACCTCCCTCCCTCATGATTCGCATCACTCGCCCCAGTTCCGTATCGTTTTCATTTTGTGGCTATACTTAGGATGACTAGATCCTAAGTATAGGGGGGTGAGTGACCCGATTTGCTCCTTCTCTTCTTTTTATTTTCTTTTTGTATATTCTTTCCCATTCTCATCGGTCTTCCAATCTTGTGTTCTTTCCAATACTTAGGCTGACCAAAGCCTAAGTATAGGGGGGGACCGATGCCCGCCATGTGTATTTACTCATCATTTCTCCTCTTGACCTCGTCTGCCCCATTTTTTCTCTTCTTCTACACTTAGGCTGACCAGAGCCTAAGTATAGGGGGGGTGGATCGACTTCTATACTTTTTATTATTTTAGCTTTCCTACGCTTAGTACGAGCTATGTCTTTTTGTCACCTAGTGCCATGAGGACATAGCACAAGCTAAGTATAGGGGGGCGTGTATATATTACATATATACTTTACCCATACCACGTACTTTTACGTATTTTTGTATATATTATACAATAATTATGGGATGGGTAAAAAACAAACAAAAAAAACTTTTTCCTAAAAAAAACTCTTTTTCCTTATTTGCTTAAAAAAACTTTTCAAAAAAATCCTTTTTTATATAAAAAAAACTTTTCAAAAAAAAGTATTTTCTTATTTACCTATCTTTTCAAAAAAAACTTCTTTGCCTTTATCTGTGAAAAAAAAACCTTTTTGAAAAAAAAAACTTTTTCTAAAACTTAAAAAAAATCAATCATTCATCAAAAAAAACTAACTAATAAGTTGGTTTAATCCCTGACACAATTCACTTTCACACAAGACTAGTGATGTTCAAGAACACTTGGTTTATGAGGTCTTGAGATTTTGAGTTAACCAGCCTTAGTCATTAGGGTCCTTGACTTAATTATTCACATTTCCCTAGTTTGAAAGATTTGTGTGCTATATTGCATGCTTAGTCTCTACCTTAAGAATATGATCAGCACCTCACGTACACGACTGCAGTTATGATGAGATGAGTTGAAATTTCACTTGAGGAACTGGGATGCGGGATTTGAGTTTGGACTTGATTTGATAATGCTCGAGGATGGGATAAAATCAATGAAGGCTTCATGAAACCTGAGTGTCAGCATCTTTAGCCAGTATGAGAACATGGTTCTTGTACTATCTCTTGATATTTACCTATGTGCCAGGGTGTGATAAAATAAAAAATGTTGATCAGTGTGCGCCAACTCTTGGTAAAAGCAGTGGAGCTAGCCAAAAATACTACAAAGCAATGAAATGTCAAAGAAAAGCTCTCATTCCACAAAGTCAATCATCAAAAGAGCTTCCACCAAAGGCGAGCGCTCCCAACCATTTCAAAGTGTCCACTTGGACCACCGCTATTAGGACCAGGAGTCGGGCTTGCACCAAAAAAGGGCTCTGCATCGTAAATGCTACAAGTCTGGGTGTAGAAGGTACGATAGGTACTCAAAAAAGGCACACCCCGGTGTACTCCCAGGAAAACAAGTGCAGACGGCTCCAACTTCTCTTGACGGACGCACTGATCAACACCAAAAAAATATGTGTTGCATAATAAGGCACTTGAGAGGATCCTTGTTCCAATGAGAGGGAGAGAAGAAATGACACAATCCTATGCCCGTCATCAACTGGCCTTCAATCTACACTTTCAAGTCTGACAACTAAAGAGACGGTGGATTGGATGCAAGAAATGATTTATTCCCTAGTGTTGAGGATCGGGTCCATAGGAGAGTCTCTTGGACTGGAACCTTGGGTGACGTTGTGACTCTACTCTTATAACTGCGGTCAACACTTAAAGTCATATCCCTACTTTATATGTATACAAAGAGAGTCTGATGATTAGGGAAATTGGGTACCTTTTGACTAGATCTTGGTTCAGCTTAGAATTTTAGGATCTCTAAAACCGAGAGTTCTTGAACGGATCAAGTCTTGTATTCACATGCACAGTCAGGGGTTAACCCAACTTATTCATTCTTTATTTGCTCGAGGACTAGCAAAGTTTAAGTATAGGGGGGTGATGAATCCACGATTCATCATCTTAATATCTTGATCTTAGCAAAATCCCCGAGTAAAATCCCAAATAAATGTCTATAAAATCCATAAATTAACAAAATAACTCTTGTAAATAAAATACACTAATTATTGTATATTGGATTGTATAAAATAAATTAACACTAAAAAGCCGCAAAAATAAAGGAGTTTTATACTTGTATAGCCCAAAACTTCATGTATTTTTAATAAATTCATTTCAACCCCTTTTTGCCTAATTCTTTCTCTAACTTGTTTATAAAAATGTATATAAAAATACAAAAATACAAAACAAATTTCATCTCAAATAAATGCTCCTAGATCCCAAAGAGAAAAGGCCGTAAAGTCCAACTTCCAAGCTAAATTCCCGCTCCGTATGAACTCCAAATTCACCAAACTCACTTTTAAAGTTCAAGTTAGAAAATTATCTATCCAACGGAAGTGGTTTCATTAAAATCGGAGCTCATTTGCAAAAGTTGGGTTTTGGGACCTAGATGTACATTGTATACCATGTATATATTCATTCTTTGTTCATTTTTTATCTTACCTTTCTTAATTTCTAAAAATAAAAAAAAAGCATGCTTGCGTTGTATTTTATTTATATTATTTTATTGTATTTTTTCCGTTGTAAATATCTCTTATTAAAAAGACAAAAAAATGTACATGTTGTATATCTTCTTTTTGTAAACTCTCCACTATTTGTCTTCTCTTTTTATTTTATTGTATTTAAAGTAGCTTACTTTTATTTTCTTTTATTTAATCACATTCTCTACAATAACTTCCCTTTCTCCATTAACCTCCAAGTCTTCTTTCAACCTACATTCCACTCCATTCCACTCCATATTCTTCAAATAACCTCCCATTCAACTCCACCAATAATCTAACTTCTCATTCAACACCACCACCTCTCTAACTCCGATTATTCATCTATTTATAATCATCTCCACATCCACATTTTTCCCCATCCACCATTCTTATAGAATAAGGAGAGAGCTTGGAGTGTTTTGTTGGTGACAGCTGCGAAGCATCGTCCTCAAGCGACGACCTCCTTCAGGTGAGATCCGCGGAGCTCCGCTTCACGTCACGAGTTCCCCGTCGAGCTCGCGTAACTTCTCCGATTTTTATCTCGCCAATCGGGTCGAGGCGACAACAGGAGTTTAGCGTAGCTACTCCGCCAATCCGGCGAAGAATCAGGTAAGTATTCCTTCGTATTTCTCTTGTTATTTTCGTTTATCTCACATTTTTGTTTTTCTATTTTTTTTACCACCATCATTTTATTCTTCATAACCATCATCATCATATCCTTTTTTCATATGTTTGTGTTTTTATTTCCTGTCTAAAGAAAATTTAAAAAAATAAAACAAAAATTTAAAACAAAAAAATATCTCTCTTTTTATTACAGCAGTAAAAAAGAATTAAAAAAATCAAAAAAATCAAAAAAAACCGCAGCAATGCAGCAGCGGTGGGGGAGAGCACCCACCGCCGCCGCCCCCTTCCTCCCTCCACAGAAGCGGCGGCGCCGCTTCCGCCATCCGGTCGCAGCCGGGCACCTCCAGCAGCTGCGCGCGCCGCCCGCGCGTTGGCGTCCCACCAGCGAGGCCTCCGTCGCCCCGCTCTCACCCCAGCGCGGACCGCCTCGCGTCCACTGTGCCACCTTCACGCCCAGCTAGGCGCGCCACCTCTGCCCGCGCCCCCCGGTCTCTCCGCCAGCGTGCCGCCCGCCTCCTCCGCGCGCCGGCGAGCGCGCCGCGCCTCAGCCCTCCGCCGCGCCAACCGCCGGCCGAGTCCCTCCTTTTTGGGTTCCATCACCGTCACTGTGGAGAAGAAGGTCCTTCCAATTTCTTTATTTTTTTTATTATCGTGAAAATTGCACGTGTTTACTTTCATGTTTCCGTAATTACAAACAAGTCCTTGTACATAGTTTGTATTGTTTAAGTTCATTTCTGTTTTGCAAAGACACCCCTGTGTTTGCACTTTAATTTGGACCTTGTTTTGGCATCTTTTTATTTAAATAAAAATAGCATTATGTTGAGCAACTAATTGTCTACATTGTGGACATTTATTTGTATTTTTGTGGTCTTTGGGTAATTAAGTAAAAATGGTTAACTGAAATTATGCATATTTTACCCAAATTGAGCTCATGAATTGATATCTACCACATAGTTGCTCTAAAAATTCCACAAAAATTCACAATGATGCCTTGAACTGTGATGAACTTACTGTCTAAATTTCATCTAAAATGGAGTTGTCTTGTGCCTTAAATAATTTGTAGAGTGGATATAGTATTTGATTTTTAATTAAATCTACATAAATCATTTTTGCGAAATTTCAACTCTCCTGGATTGCTTATTTAAATATCTTTTTGAAATAATTTGCTCTCAGACTAATTTGATAACATGGATTTAATAGGAATTAATTACTCATTTCCACTCTGTTTTCACTAAAAAATTCATAAAAAAATCATAATTTGTCAGAAAAATCTAAAAAAATTACTGTAGTCTCCATGTATCATGTTTTAGTTCCACTAATTTTTCATATTTTTTTCTTACTGTTTGTGTGATAAATTGCGAAAAAAAACCCATAAAAAGTGTGCATTTTTCATTGTTGCGTTTTAACCCCTAAAATTCCAAAAAAATGTGTTTTGTGTTCATCTCTGGATTAGTATTCTAGGAAAAATATAATTTAGTTGAATTGAATTGATTTGGCATTAAACTTAATTTGGCTAAGTTGTATGCTTTCTTAGTATATTAGTTCACCTGCATTGTGCATTTTTGCATTTTATTTGCATAAAAAATCTAAAAAAAATACCGTTTGGATATCTAGATCTTAAATTTACAAATTAACCTCAAAGTTGTTCCTTTGCCTCCCTGAGTTCGACCCCGGACTTGTCCTAGATATAAATTAAAGCCGAGACACTCTTCACGGAGATCTTCTCTCGGTTCTGACCGAATCGCTGAGTACACGTATTACAACGTGACCGAATTAGTTATCGTATTCAGCGACTCGCCACCCCTGCAGCACCGGTGTCAGCCCACAAAAGAAACTCTGAACTAAGTTGGGCATGGATATGTCATGATGTGGACACCGGTCGATGAGCTCTCTGAAGCGATCCCAAGCCTCATGGAATTGTTCATTCGGGATCATTGTGAAGTTACTGATCATAGCTCGTGCTGCGTTAATCCGGCCGAGCGGATAATACTTATTCAAGTATGCGGTCTGGAGTTCTGCCCAAGTGTCGACAAACCTCCCCAAATGTTTCAGCCAGTAAGCGGCTCTATCAACCAAAGAGAAGAGGAAGGCTGTCATCTTGATGGTGTCCTCAATCACCAGCCTGTCATGAATTGTACTGCAGATCATTTCAAATTCTTGCAGATGGAGGTGTGGCTCTTCGGTCGCCAACCCATGAAATTTAGGCAGAAGCTGAATAGTGTGTGGACGAAGCTCGAAGTCTCCATGGATGGGAGGGAGTCGGATCCATCGATGAGTGAGGGATGCCGCTGGATTGTGCAATTCTCTCATAATTTTCTATGGCGGTCGCTCCTGATTCGGTTCTCCTCCCTCGCCTGCTACTACTGGTATATCGCCTCCACCACCCCCAGGTTTGTCTTCACGTCCTTCTCGCATCTGCGTGATCTCTCTCATGAGGTCATCCATGAATACTCCCTGGTCTCGGATCTGTCTCTGCATAGTCTCCAGGGATGCTAACAATGAGTTGTTGATGGCAGCTTGGTCATATAGAAATGGAGGGTGCTCATGCTCATCTGGGTGTTCTCCTCTATCTGTCATGGTTGGATTCTCTGAAAAGGCAAAAGAACCCATCTCAGGTGCCGTCAAATGTTCTGAGCTCTATGATGCAATAAACTCTGAAACTCTTGGACTGATGGAAGGAGAAGGGTGGTCGAGGGGGAACAGGTTGGAAGTGAACTCAGGCTCGGAGAGTGGGTCTGGACTCCTCTAGGTTGTCCTAGATGAATATAGAGGAGTGCTGGATAGCGGTGCCGCCAAAGACGGCCTAAAAGATCTTCGTCCCATCATCGTGATTATTGAGAAGAGTGGGTCGAGAAATGAAGAAGGGGGGGCAAAATTGCGCACAATTGTGCGATGTTTTTGATCTTGACCTAGATCCAACTAGCAAATCAAACACAAAACAAGGGGTTCACCAACTCAACACATGAAGCCGTGAAGGTTCGACTTTTATCTTTGTAGTTTTTAGCTTGAATTCAGGCAATTATCTTTCAACGAGTCCTTAGAGCGTTATGCCTATAGGAGAGAGAGTACTGCCGGAAAAGTTTTCCCGTACTTGTCCTCCTCCTGTGTAACATGTAGTCTGTGTTTTTTAAGGTCCTTGTAACCCTTCCTGGATCCCTACTCAGCCAAAGAAAAGAGGGAGGAAGCTGATAGGTGAAACCAATACTTCGGATCTCGCTCGCAATGGAATCACCCGTGAGCGGTAAGATCCTACTCGGACGCAAGACGATGAGACAGACACACCCGTGAAGGCGTGGCCTATGCTCGATACTTCGGACAAGGTCAATGCTCTACACAATAGAGAGTTATCAATGGTGACCAAGCCCTACTCGTCTACGTACGATAGTAGCGCCAATACTTCGGAAATCCAGACGATACACAAGGCATCCACATACTGGGTTTTGGGCTCTAATCCTTACGAAGCCGCTCTCTCACTTGGAAGGAGACCTTCCCATACAACCTGAATACAAGTGAGGGTATTACTCACCCCAAGCAATGAATCCAATTAACCAATTTTATTTAGGTCAAGTTTTCTTAGCAGTCCCTTTTTTTAATTTTTTTGGTGTTATCACTTGCTTTGAGTCAATTCAAACAAGCGCCTAACGTTTTTGTATTTTCTTTGATTCCTATTTAATCTAAAAACAGAGGGAGAAGAGTAAAAAAGCAATGCAAGGCGACACCAAGATGGAAATCTCACCTTTGTGCCTAAATGATGAATGCAAAGATAGAAGACTTACAGCGCCTCCCAGCTCTCTCCATGCGGGTTGCAAAACAAGAATTTATAAACCTAATCTACATGTCGATATGCACACGGAAATCGTCCTAAGTAGGCAATTGCTAGCATGAAGAACCACAAGTCGGTCATCAATCCTCAATCCTAGAGTCCGGTCTAGGCTCACCCCTCCTCCTCTCGACAAATCGAGTTCAGGAGCAGCACTTGGTAGGGTGGGCCCGCGACACGACGGCTCGAAGATGTTGAAGCAACTGTTTAATTTAAACTAAGTTTAAAAATGCACTATAGGTACATGCAATGATTATTAGGGTGTTTGGACCTAATCTACTCGATCAAGCAATGCCTAAAGACTAAGGGCTCATTCCATAAAAGAAAAGAAAAATAAAACAAAACCGGAAAATGATAGCGGTGAAAACATGATGAAAACCGCAGTGAGCCCCCAGGTGTACAAACACCTGGAAATTAGGCCCGAGTGTCCGAAGTGTCCAAGGTACCTGTATTATTACAAATTAAATGAATGGTCTCTCTCTCACAAAAAGTAAAAACTACTAACTAACACTCTCTCTCAAATCCTCCTACTCTCTCCTACCGGCTAGACAAGAATAGCCGACTCTGCCTCCTAAGGTTTCACAGGATCCCCTAGGCGATCCACGGTCCCTCGCAAGAAGACAAGAAAGACAATGGTTAGATAGCTCACAGATAGATATCAAAAATAGAGAGATCAAGCAAGCAATACTGTAAACAAACAAATGCAATCACTCAAAAATGCAATTTATACATTGTTGCTCCCCGGCAACGGCGCCATTTGATAAACCCAGAAATCTAACGGTCGTGTATTCCACACAAGGCGGGAACACAGAAGTCATTGCGGTGACCGCTAAGAGATCCGGATTTAATCAACAATGAACCCACAATATATAAATCAAATAATGAAAGACAAATGTGGAGTCAAATTTATTTTAACTCTACAAATAGGTGTATAGTGAAAGTATGTAGAGTGTCGAACTCAGGGAGCAAGCAGGATAGAACGGGCAATGATGCACAAAAATGTGATGTGATTAATTGTCTACAAGTATGTAATTTTTTGTGGGTTTTTAATTAATTTTTTTATTTTTTAATTATTTTATATTTTTGTATTTTGATTTTTAATTTTCTGATTTTTTATTTTCTTTTTATATTTTATATTTTTATGTTTTCTTTTTCAATAATATATATATATATATAATATAAGAAAAGAGGAGGTTACGGTATTTATAAAAATAAGGAAAATGCTCAAAAATCAGAAAATAAAATATTTTTGGTCTTTTTGTATTTTTATAGTATTTTTATGATTTTTATGAATTTTTCTAAATTTTTTGGTATTTTTAAAAGTCAAAATACAAGAAAACAGTAAATTAGCTATTGGCCGATATTAAAATGAGGATGAAAAATACTAAACAGTATCCAAAATTCCTCAAATTAATTTTAAAATTAAGGTAATAAAACAGAGAAAAATCTGAAATAGAGTTTATATTTTTAGGATTTTTCTAGGATTTTTTAGATTTTTATGAAGTTTTTAGGGTTTTTCTAATTTTTAAGAGCTTTACTTTGAATTTTTTAGTGATTTTTGGACTGGAGTTAAAAGGCCCTAAAATAGACCTAAGGTAATTTTTTTGGAATTTTTCAAGAAGTTTTGATATTTTTTGGTATTTTCTAATGCAAACAGTAGCAAAAATACATGTTTTTGATTTTTAATAAATATGAAAATGTAACAAATGAAATGCAAAAATATGGCGTGAATAAGCAAGAAAACAGGAGCCTATGGTATTTTTTTGGAAATTTTTCGAGTTAAAATGATGCGTAAAATAAATAGGGAAAGCATATAAAAATACAAGGCTGGCAGGGGTATAAGTGCAAAACGACAAACATCCAGGGGCTAAAGTGCAATTTTCACACAAAATATTCAACTTAATATTGCATTTAATGGACTAAATACAAATAACAGAACCCGCGGGGGTACACCTGCAAAATACCTACCCCAGCGCATTACTAACACATGCCTGGAAAGGACCTAAGTGTAAAATACAAAACTCCCAGGGGCTACTATGCAATTTACCCAAAAATATTACACGTGATATAAAAGTTCCTGGACTAAAGCTAAATAAACAAAGTTGCGGGGGGTCCAGTGCAAAATCACCCCACCCCACGTGTACAGATCACATGAGGTGACGTGGACTGGACTGAAATGTAATAAACCAAAGTTCAGGGGCCTAGATGCAATTATTACAAAAATATTTATACTGCAAATAAAAGTTTAAGGACTAAATAAAAATACAAAAATGGCACGGGGTTCAGATGCAAAATACCCCTTATGTGCATGATCCAACGGCCGAGGATGATTCACTTGACACGTGGCAGATGATGGACGGCCGATGACGCTTCGCGTTGGACGGTGAAGATTAGATCTTCGGCTGAAGATCTGACGGCGGGGCTTAGGCGATCCAATGGCTACTGGATGTTTTGGAGCTCCGCCTCGATCCAACGGCTCCGAAGGTCGGAGCAAGAACGGCGGAGGAGCGCCGGCGAGGCGACTTTCTCCGAGCTCCTACTCCGCTCTTCGGCGATCTTTTAGGCTTCAAAAGGGGCTGGAGACTCCTGGAGGTCGACGCTATCTCCTGGTAGCTTCAAAAGACCTCAGCAGCGGCCGAGGCTCGTGAGGGAGAGCGACGGAGCTGGAGAGCTCCACGGAGCTCCGGCGAGATGCAAAAACGCTCCCAGGCTCGAGTCAATGAGCTTTGACCAGCAAAACGCCGTGAGCGGGCCCAGGGCAAAGTGCCTGGAACCCACAGAGTGGAGGTGGCGGCGTGAAGCGGCAAAAAGGGGGCCCGACCGGAGGTGCACTCCGGCGAGGTGGTCGATTTGATGGTTGGATCGATGGAATGTGGAAATCTTTGAGGCGAAATGATCCTAAGACTAAGGGGAAGAACATGCAAAAGAAATAAAGAAGATAGAGGGCTGCCTCGATGGCCGGAGCCAGAGGGTAATACCTCAACACCGGCGGTGTTGGCGGAGGTGATTGGAGATGCCTTGGACCTCCTTCGCCTTGGCTGACGACACCAGGGTGGAGCTGTCACCTCCAGGATCTGGTGGAGCTCGAAAAAGACGAAGAGAGGTGGACCAAAGGGACTCCGGCGAGGGTATCGATTGTGCAAATCGATGAGCGAAAAATGGAATGGAGGGTGGCTATGTGTTCCTACGACTATGACGAATAAAAGAAGCAAAGAAAAACGACCACTAAACACCTCAAAGGGGCAGACCCTGAGGTAGAAAGTACCTCGACGGCTAAGTGGCCGGAGGTGGGGAACTCGCCCAGATCCACGTCCAAGCTCCTCCCTCGATGATTGGGGCTGGATGTTGTCACCACCAGCCGACCAAAAGCACACAAAGGTGGAGAGGATGGGACCAAAATGGGGTTTGACCCGATGGTGAAGAGGCTCAAAGAACGACGAGGCAGGCGCGCCACAGTGATCCAATCCTCGAGGCAATCGCTGGGCGAGGATGAGAGATGGTCGAGGAACAAGTTAGCAGAAGGGAGCATCACGAATGGGTGAAAGACAAGCCCTCGAAAAATCTACAAAAGCGGGTCAAAAATGAGGTCTGTCAAAGGCTACAGGAGCTAGGGTCAGAGAGTTGACCCACCGGTCAACTCTCCAAGCCCCCTGGTTGGTCCACGTGGACCAACCAGGAAAATCCGCAGGAAAACATTTGTAAATTCAATAAAAAATAGAAAACGAATTATTTAATTTTTGATTACAAAATAAAAAATGTTTATTATTTAATAAATTATTTTATTATGATTTTTAATTATTTTTATGAGGTATAAATTTACAAGTTACCTTTTTTAGCCTTTATAGGTATATTTATCTATATATTTTATTAATTTATTTTTATTTTGTGATTTTAATTTATTTATTTTTGTTTATTATTTTATAAATTTGTAAATTATTTTTATACACTGAAATATATTTTTATTTTATTTTTCTGATGTAATTTGTACACTTAATAAAATAGAAGTATAAATTATACAAGTATGTATATAGGTAATTTACCTATGTCTTTTATATACAAGTATTTTATTTTGAGTTTTCTTTGAGTTTTTATTCTGATTTTAATACACATATTTATTATAAATAATATTTACAGAATTATAAAAATATAAAATTATAAAAATAATAAATAATAAATAAAATGAATATTTTATCTGTACAAGTATACAATAGGGTCCCAAAACTCAACTTTCAAACCGTAGCTCCGCCAAATGCAAAGCCACCGCCATTAAATAGCTTATTTTAAATTATATACATATAAAGGTGAGTTTGATGCATTCGAATTTTTTATTTGGGAGATACATGTCTGGGAAGTTGGGATTCCGGAATTTTATTCAGACCATAACTTTTTATCTGTATTTTATTTTTTAGTGAAATCAATTTTGTATTTTTCTTTATTTAATTATCTACAACTTTCATGTACAAAGTTTCTTTATTTGAGGTGTAAAAAGTGGAACCAAAAATAGGTCCTAAAATAAATAAAGAATGAATGAAATAAAAGGGATTTTTATTGTATTCTGGCCCTTATCTCCCCCTACTTTATTCCTTGTCGACCTATTCATCAAGATGCCTAGGTCTCGGGGTTTCGGGTCATAAAATATTACAATATTTTATTTTTTTTCTTTCCTTTTATTTATTCTATAATGTTGGCTTCAATTATAGTATTTTATACACTATTTACATGCACATGCATGGATGCTAAGATGCTGGAATTAATGATATTTACATGCATTTGCTAGGTTTTTGAGGCCAAAATGATAGAATAAAGATAATGAAATGTGGATTCATCAACCATCTAAGCATTCAATTGAATTTAAAGTATAACATTTATAGGGTCCTTTAGAGGGCATCACATGCTCCAATCATGCATCTATTCTACTCATAGATCTATGTGTACAGCAAGCATATGGCTGCAAACATAAGGCAATTCAAAGCATCAAAATTCTCC
Organism: Ottelia alismoides; assembly: GCA_037367405.1. NCBI lineage: Eukaryota > Viridiplantae > Streptophyta > Magnoliopsida > Alismatales > Hydrocharitaceae > Ottelia > Ottelia alismoides. Next base: position 201,754 of record JAZKJV010003932.1, on the reverse strand, counting down.
TAATTACTCAAGTAAAGTTGTAGCTTTCAAGATCACAAAATCCACTCAAAATCCATGCTTAAAGATCATCAAATCAGTGGTCAACATCCAATCAATTTCATCAATGCTCAACAATGACTTGCAAAGGTGCAGAGTAACATATAGCAGTGCATCAATAGCCAAAATCATAAATTCATCCTCTCTTAATCCCTCTCCTTTATGGGATTAAATCATAAATTGATTTTCCATTTTAATACAAGGAGAACATGGGGGCTTGGGGGTTCTTAAAACCTATTAAAGGATGGCTTAAATTTTGATTAAAACATGCATCCAACAATGAAATTCGACCACAGAAAGGTCCATGGACAGCAACCAAATTGGTCTCAAAATCACCACCAAAATCAATCCAAATACATGGATTTCATGGGTATTGTATCCCCCATATATCCAACATCAAATCCACTAAAGGGTGTCTAAGAATATTTCCAAAATCATGCATCTCTTTAGCCATAATGCAACCATATCAAATCTGGACATTCGGTGGTAATCATAATAACAACATTCATAAACTCCTCAAAACTCATCCTATTTCGAAACTAAACCCATGGATTGATGGTTAACATGAAGGAGTATCTATCAACAAGTAATTACACTCAATGAGACATGAAGAAACTCTTCAAATCCATCATAAAACTATAACTTAAAGTGCATGGACAGATCTGAATACATTCAGTTACTTGTATATGACAACAGCTAAATCATTTGCAAATCACTTCAAATTCCAAAATAGAAGCCAAGAATCATAGGTCCACTTATTGGAGATATAATCAGTAAGTAAATCTACCCAAGGAAACTCAAATAAAATCTCCAAATCATTAAAATTATTGGCCAACATTCAGCAACAACAATCTGAAATTTTAGAAAAAAAACTGTCCATGTATATCCTCTCTAAAAATTCCTAATGACATGCAATTTCGTGTCCAAACCCATGGATTGAAGGCCAACTTAGTGGAGATATAATCAACAAGTAATTCTACCCAAAAGAGCTCAAGAAAGATCCCAAAACACATGCATAACTTGGATTTGAAGAATAACAATCATATCTGGACACCACAAAAAAATGTCCACTCTAAAGCCTCAAAATCCCAATTTTTAGCAACAAAAACCCTAAAACAAAGACTTGATCTAAGAACTAGGATATAAGTGGTATCAAATCTACAAATGACAGCAAAAGGAGGCTAATTTGTACCTCAAACTCAAGCTTCAAGAGCTTGAGGAAGAATACTCCAAGAACAAGTGTTGAGCAGTCCACACCTTGGGCTTCAAGCTTGGATTTCTCCTCTTCTTTGGCCCTTGATCTTACATGCAATGCAAGATCCAAGATCCTCTCCTCCCCATCTTTGATTTGATCTCTTGAGACTCAAATTTAGATGAGAAATGGGGTGTGGATCAAAGGGAGAAGGTGGAGGAAGGAGGGTGGTCGGCCATGGCTTAAGGGGGAAGAAGATGAGAAGAGAAGATAAGTGGGATGAAAGGGGTGTTAAGGGTGTTTATGCCCTTGGGAAAATTGCAACATAAAACCCACATATTCCTTGTATTTGCATTTAAGGCCCACCTATGAATAGTAACCCATAATTAACTACTAAACCTTACTTAGCCTCTTTATTCCACTTAACCACAAATGGCATCTCAAAATGTTATCAAGCTCACTAATGATTCATCATCTTGGGATAAATTAGTCATTAGGATTTAGGGATGTTACACTACTCTTGGATGTCCTCATGTATATGATGATTCTGATCTCCTCCCTTGTATGGAGGAGATCAAAAAATTCAAAAAAAAAGACTGGACCCAAGGTGTTGGCCGCTATTCATGAGATCGTTGTTGAACCACTTCGCCAGGCCATGACCCAATTATCTGCTCCTCATCATAAGAAGAGAAAGTGGAGGAGCAGATTTGAGCATCATATTTTGACCAAGGCCACTGCCCATGCTATCACACACCGTTCTTTTCCTAGGAAAAGGAACACTACTACTCCTTTCATTAGTTGCACCATCTCTGAAAACACATGTGATCACACTTTCCTTGACGGCAGTGCTTTGATTAGCATCATACCCTTCTTGTTGGTATAGTCTCTTCACTCAGGGCCTCTCAAGAAAACCAGGATGATCGTTTAGTTTGCTTATGGATCAATAAAGAGGTCAAAGGGTATCCTTGAAAATGCCTTCATTTCGATTCAGGGAATGCGCTTCACTACAGACTTGTTGTCTTGCCCATGTAGACCTCCACAAGGGATCACTCTCTAATTATCTTGGGACGACCATTCCTCACCTTTGCGAGGATCGTTATTGATTATGGATCAGGAAAGATTCGCTTCCGTCCAGTTGACGAGAGCGAGGTGATCGTCACCGCACCCACTGCTGACCAGAGACCTGCACCTGATGTGACTTCACCGATTCTAGCTGACCCCAAGGACCATGACCTTGACAAGACGATCAGAAACTTTTGCTGTATGCTGGATTCCACTGAGATCGGAGAATTTCTCCCCATGGAGGAAGACTCGGAAAGCATTGACCTAGGAATTCCTTCTTCAGGTGTTTGGTGATGTGTTGACGACATCCGCGGGATTTACGCGATTGACACTATTTGAGCGGAGGATAGATTCAGAGACTAGACAGGACGTACATGACTTGACTACTTTCACTAATGAGTCCGTTCCTGTGCACTTAGATATTGATGAGACCAAGGCTGAATTTGATCTTGTTTCTTTTATCCAGGAATTCGGGTCTTTTGATGAGAATGATGATCCAGTTGAGACTTTAAAGGACGAACATGATTAGATTACTTCCATTGATGAGTTCGTTCCTTTTGGTTTTCACCTAGAGAATACCTCGCAGCACGACCTTGACTCTACTTCTTCAGATGATGATGAGTTCGTTCCTTTTCACTTTGACATCAGCGAGACACCCAAGGCCAGACCTAGCCATACTACTTCCACTGAACCGTCTGTGCCTTCACACCCTAGGACCATTGAGGACCTTCACCGTGTCAACCCTGATCGGTTTGTGTCATCTGAGGATCCCGATGTCGACCTACACCTTGTCAGATCTATTCCTCAGCGGTCCCGCAAGAAGGTTCTCTTTCGATCTTCTTAATTATCTATGCATCCATCTTTGTTGTGTATTCGCTTTCGTCCATCTCCCATATTGCTCATCCACCCCATTCTCATGTGTACCTTTCTTTGGATTTACTATGTCCTAAGTATAGGGGGTGGATGAGTCGAGTGTTCATTCTTCGTTTAGTTTTATCACTCTTGGCGTTGCCTATACTTAGGACTTCGTTTACCCTAATTATAGGGGGAGTGATGTGTACATCCTTTTCGATCTTTTTCCATCTTCACATCTCTTTTCTTCTTTTCTTCTTTTCCTTTTCTATTTTCTTTTTCTACCGAAAGGTGTCACCCCTTTTTGTCAGTCTTCTATACTTAGGATGTACTTTTTCCTAAGTATAGGGGGTGTGCACCCTAAGATCTTCTATTCTTTTATCCTCGTCCAATGTCTCCTTTTCTTGTCTATACTTAGGGATACATACCCTAAGTATAGGGGGAGACAGTCTGAGTACGATCTGTTCATTGCCACCCTTGACCCTCCCTGCCTTGTGTACAGTCTGCTATATTTATGATTATTTGATCCTAAGTATAGGGGGGACGGTCAAATTCTCATTCGTTCATTCATTTCTTCGTTCATTTATTCTTTAGACTTTCCTATACTCAGTACAAGTTATATCTTCTCTTTTTCTCTCTCTGATCTATGAGGACATAGCTCCAGCTAAGTATAGGGGGTCGTATATACTCCGTATATACTTTAGCCATAACTTGTACTTTCGTATTTTTAAAATAATAATTATGGCTAAATATACTAATAAATTCATTGAAACCACTTAAAAGATGTCAATTATTCCTCAAATTCTTTTTGTATTCACTCATTAATAAATCAGGTAAAAGTATTTTTTGCAAAATGTTTGAAAAATAGTTTGAAAATCTTTTTAAAAAATCTTTTGACTATTTGGAAAACGCTTTGTTAAATGTTTTCAACCTTTGTAAAATGTTTTGTTTTGAAAAATATATTTTCTTTGTGTGAAATAAAAATGTTTGAAAAACTATTTGCAAATGGTTTGAAAACGGTTGCAAAAATATTTTGAAAATTCTATCTTTAATGTTCGAAAAACCTTTGCAAAATAATTTTCAAATTTGTGGAAATTTTTGTAAAAATTATTTGAAAAAATATTTTAGACTTTAGTTTTCCAAAATTATTTGAAAAATAATTTTCAAATAAGTTTGAGGAATTTATACATCACACTAAATTCTTCAAAATTGACCACTTACCCCTTGTAAATTCTTAAAACCTAATTCTTGTAAATATAATATGCATCCCCATATACATATTTGTACCTAGTTTTTATCCAAAATCTTTTGTTTTCAAAAATCACAAAAACATTTGCAAAATTAAAAATATCAAAAATATTTGTAAAATCTTCTTGAAAAATACAAAAAATTCATATGCATCATCCTTCTCAAAAAGCAATAAAAAGTTCAAAATCTTTGCAAATTACATCACAAAAATATTTTCTACATTCTGCATAGCATTTGCATGGCATTAACATTTTTTCGGATTGAGTTTGGTAATTGAACAAGTTTAAGTAAAATCCGAAGATTGGAGCTTGGTTGGACCTTAAAATCTACCTAATAACAGGAAAATTATAGGAGCAAGAATTGAGGTACTTCAGGTCTAGTTGACTTAATTCTTTAAGGATCACGAGACTTGGTTCAATGGATTTTGACTATCTCAGTAGAGTATTTCGAAGCACACGCATGACTCTTGTTGATAACGACCTAAGGTGGACACATGCACCTTTCACTTGGCTCAACTTAGTTGGAGTGGTGAGGGGATTGGATTTGCCGGTATGAGACGCACACAAGTAGAAACATTTTTCCTCCTCTAGGGAGGGAAGTGCACCCCAACCATCCAGTGATGATGAATTTGGAAGACAGGAGAGTGTGGGTTGCAATAAAGCTTCAAAAGAGGGATAGTCTACTGGCTCAAGAGGAAAAACTCCTTATGTAAATGCTATTATATATAGTTCAAAAAAAAAGAAAAGAAAAACTCTAAAAAGTGGACATGCCTAATTGAAAATAAAATGCCTGTTGGAGTGTATATATGTTATATAGTCAATAAGCAAGCTTGAGCTTAAAGTCATATTTTGTGAGCATGCAGCTAGATGACTTGACTATACTGGTCTTGCATCCTAGGATAGGTAGCTACACTGGCTACCGTCCATTCTTCTCTTCACCCCCTCATCTTGAGTTGATTGTCACTTGAACTTAAAAGGGAATACCCCGCTCCTCGAGGAAGGAGTTGCTGAATTGGGGAATCACAAGGTTGTCGTGCTGGAGAAGTCGGTTTCTTTGTCATTTCAGTTGGGGAGAGCCACTATCATTTACACTGTACGAGTCAGATTCATAGTCATAAGGGTTTCTGTATGAGTTGAGGTATTCTGACCTGGTTATTGAGGAGACTTGAGCAGAGTTTTGGGATTCTCAAAGGATGTTGGGTTTCGATTCCGATTCCATTAAGGTTTCGCCTGCACTAAAATTCCAAAGGTCCGACTTGAGCTCTAAACTTTGATTTTGTGAAGACAAGTTTGACAATTAAACTTAACCCAGCTTCTTTATTTTTCTTTTCTTTTGTTTTTATTTTCTACACTTATTATATAAGCGTTTGATAGGGACTAGCAAAGACAAGTATATAGGGGTGATGAATCTCCATTTCATCACCTTTATTCTATCATTTTGTCCTTAAAAACCCTAGTAATGCGTGTAAATACCCTTAATTCATGCATTTTAACATTCATGCATTTGTGTACAAAATGTGTATAAAATATTATTTTTAAATGCCAAAATTATAGAATAAAGAAAAGAAAAGAATAAACTATTGAAAATATTTTATGACCCTAAACCTCGAGACTTAGACATCTCGATGACTAGGTCGACAAAGAATAAAGTAGGGGGAGATAAGGGCAAAAATATAATAAAATTCTTATTTATTTAATTCATTTTTATTCATTTTTGGAACCTATTTTAAGCTCCACTTTTTGTACTTCAAATAAAGAAACTTTATACAAGAAAATTATAGATAATTAAATATAGAAAAATCTAAAATTTATTTCATATAAGAATAAAAGTTATGCTCAGAAAAAGATTCCAAAATCCCAACTTCCCAGACCCATATCTATCAAATAAAAACTCAAAATATATCAAAATTACCTTTATTATATATAAATTTTAATAAGCTATTTGATGAAGGTGGTTTCATATTTTTTGGAGTTACGGAGTGAAAGTTAAGTTTTGGACCCCTATTGCATAGTTTACCCGATTAAAATATTCATTTTATTTATTATTCATTATTTTTATAATTTTATTTTTGTATAATTTTGTAAATATTATTTATAATTTATGTATATATTACAACAGGAATAAAATGGTAAATAAAACATTAAAATAAAATACCTATATAAAATAAATAGGTAAAATACCTATATCTATACCTATATAATAAATTTATCTATTTATTTAAGTGTATATATTATATCAGAAAAATATAATAAATAAAAATAAGTTAAAAATTTATAAAATAATAAATTAAATTTATAAAATCAAATATATAAAATAAAAATAAATTACTAAAATACATAGATGGATATACCTATATATACCCCTAAAAAGTAACTTGTAAATATAAATCTCTAAAAAATAAATAAAAATCATAATTAAATAATTCAGAAAATAATAAATATTTTTCATTTTATAACCTAAAATTAATATTATCGTTTATTTTTAATCGAATTTCTAAATATTTTTTCCAGGATTTTTTCTAGTTGGTCCACGTGGACCAACCAGATCATCCCATTTGTTGACCTCGGTCAACTCTCTGACCGAGGTATGCTCCTGTCAGAGCATCGTTTTGCCTCTTCTTCTCAGACTTTTCGAGGCCGCTCCTTTCATCAAATAGCGTTGATTTCTTCACGACTTTTTCTCCTCGGTTGATGATCTTACACGCCCTATGTTTGCATCAGGGATTGGAGCCAAGATTCACCGGATCTTCATCGTTCTTTGAGCGCCCAGACCCGACTTGTACAAAAACCCATTCAAGCTTCTCTCCTCTGTTTGAACCCCATTTGACCTAGCTTAGGCCCGCCTCTCTTACTCTGGATCGACTCCTATGACAAAGGAGTCTCTAGCAACGTCTAGCGAGCTCCGGCGAATTTTTTGGTGGCTTCCACCCATCTCAGGCAGCCGACGTCGGTGTGAGGTTCATCTTCCTAGTCTAGGCCAGTAAGGCTTATTTTTATCTGCTTTATTCTCTTAGTTAGCTTCTAGATTTAGTTCATGTTTTGTTTTAGCCCTTTGATCATGCGTTTTGGTTGTTATTTGCTTCCCTGTAGTTCACCGGAGCTCCGCCCTTCGTCGTTTCCTGACCATTCACCGCCCATCTCGCACATTGGAGGGTCGCGGCAGTTTGCCTGCGACCCTCATAACTCTCTTTTGCAGGTCCTGGAGCTTAAGGAAACGCCTGGAGGAGATATTTGGGCTCATAGAAGGTTCTTGGGGCATATCCACTCCGTCGTCCTCTTGCAGGCAATCCGGTATCGCCGGGGACTTTTGACGCCTACAACACCTAGAGGGACGTCTGCTGAATCTTCCTCGGCCATTTTGAAGCATAAAGCAACATCAAAGAGGCGAGATTGAGATCAGGGAAGATCGCCTCACCGGAGATGCTTCCCTATTCTTCCTCCTACGTCCCCCATCATTCGATCATAGGCCGTAGCCCAGATCTCACAGCCTCTGTTGGATCGCGCCTCGCCTTCACCGTCCGATCTGAGCCTCGGATCTAATCTGCACCGTCGATCCGCAAAGGGGTATCACGTCCCCTGGTGACGTAACGTGTCTAAGTGAGCAGCTCCCCGTCGTTCGATTCGCGCTTGGCGTGGGTATTTTGCATAACTCGCCCCATTATTTTTGTAATTTAATTAATAGTTCTCAAACTTTCATCGATAGGTTTATATTTCTGTGTATTTTTCAAAACCCCCTTGATCTCTTCATATTTGTTCTTGGGTCTGCGCCACGTCACCTCACGTGGTGCCTCACGTGGGGTGGTGATTTTGCGGCAGGACCCCCTGGGTTTGGTCTATTTGTGATTCACCCATAAACTATTTCACTCGGTTATAATATTTTAAAAAAATTGCAAAAGACCCACTGAAGTTTCTGATAATCGCATTTTAGCCCCCGCTAGCGTGGCTCACGTATTGACACACGTGAGTCTGACAATTTTGTAGGGAGCCCTTGGGGATTGGGTTATTTCAAATTAGTATTGTAACTTTGCATTCCAGTTAAAAAATTTTGGGTAAAAATTGTACTTTAGCCCCTGAAACTTCTGCTATTTACATATATACCCTTGCTAGTAACATAGTTGCTCTTTATTGATTGTATTTATTTCAAATAGCTATATAGCTCTAAAAAATCAAAAAATAGGTGGAGCTTACTGATTGCACATAATTTCATGCACAATTTTTACTTTACAATTTGAAGCTTTTTATTATTTATTAAAAATAAAATACCACCTATCTTCTCCTTATTTGCACTATAAAATACATAAAAATTTTAAAAACCTTTTGAAAAATTCCAAAAAAATAATTTTTATATTTATTTATTTATTTTACAACTCCAGACCAAAAATCACTAAAACATATAAAAACTCAAAAAAATAAAAAAAACTATAAAACCTTTATAAAAATTTATTAAATCCATAAAGAATCCAAAAATTGTGTTTTCCATTTTTGAATTTTCTTTATATTATTATTATTATTCTAAAATTAATTTAGAGAAGTTTTTACTATGTTTTGTAATTTTCATCTCCATTTTAATTTCAATATTAATTTTATCTCTATTTTAGAGTATTTTTACTTTAAAATACATACAATTTTGCAAAAATTCTTAAAAAATACAAAATAGTAAAAAATATTAAACACCAAAAATATTTTATTTTCTTATTTTTTATTATTTTTTGTGTATTTTTATTTCAACCCTAGCTTATATTATATGTATATTCTTTATATAGCTTTATATATATATATTAAAAGAAAAGGGGAAAATGTAAAAAATATAAATATAAAAAGAAAATACAAAAATAGAAAATTAAAAATCAAATATAAAAATAAAAAATAAAAAACCCACATAAAAATATAGACAAATAAGTTCACAATCATCATTTGAACTTTATTGCACCGATCTAGCCATTTGCTCCCTGTGTTCGACCTCTACATACTTGCACCTATACACATCCTTATTGTAGAGTTATAATAAATTTTAACTCCACATCTGCTTTTCATTTCTTGATTATCTGTTGTGGGTTAATTGTTGATTACTCGGGTTACGTGAGCGGTCGCTTCAGCGACATCATGGTCTTGCCTTGTGTATACTACTTTTGACCCTCGCCAAACCCGCATTTTCACTATGGTTATTTCATTATCCTCAAGGATCGTCTCTTGTTACCCATCCATTTTGATGTGCTACATGCATGCCAAGTACTTCATTCAGATTCTTTTTGGGATGTCGCATTTGCTAGGGAGATGAGTACAAATATGCAGATGGGCATGATAAATATTATATATATATATATATATATTGATGGTGGTGATGCATGACGATGCAAACATGCTAGCTACAAGGCATGCAGAGGTATGTTCGTGTATAGAAAGGTCGACAATGTCTCATCAATCCATGTGATAGATGGTGTAATTTTGAGTATATGAAGTATGCTACATAATGGTGGAGGCCAATGGGTAATAAAATATAAAAAATGGATTGTAAATGTTCTAACCTTCACTTATTGAAATGGACATTATGTACATTGCATTATGACAACTAACTGTCGCTATCACCATTGAGAGAGAGAGCCTTGACCCTTTTATAAAACAGTACAAGGAAAACAAGTTGTGGCCATAGAACTATGCCCACGGATGTGGGACTTGTGGACACAGAATTGGGCTCTGGCCACAACACTTTGTGACTTGTAGCTGTAGCTACAAGTCTCGTCGCGAGAGTTCTCTGACCGTGAATAGGTCATGACCCTACAAGAAACCATAGAAGTTGTCATGATCGTAGTTCTGGTATGAATGTCCTTACATCTTTAAAGATTTTGGCCACAGAATTGTAGCTACGAGAAACTAGTAGCCACACAATTATCGTAACCACAAGTTTCTGTAGCCACATTCAGTGACCACAAGTCGTTTTTTCTTTTAGTGAAAAGATGTGTCAGGGAAGGTATTCCACATACCACAACCTTGAGATACAGAAAAGAGACAGATACGCATTGGCAAGAGATAAATTCAATTCTTGTACTCTCTTTTCCTATGCATTAATGTCACTTTTTTCGTTAAAAGATAAAATTGTCATTCATCTAAAGTAATTACGCCATGGTGCCAAACATTGGTTACATCATAAAAATTAGCATTCAAAATAAATGATGAAGACTAAGATGTTTGAGCGATCACCAAAAGAAGCCAAAAACAGAAATACTAAGTATTTTTATTTGACGAAAATCCAGCATTAGGACGAAGCAAACAAACAAATCCCGGGACCCAAATTTAAGGGTCAGTGATGAGCCATCGAGATGACGCTTTCAGAGAATTTGAGGTGGAATCAGGTTCGTCAATTTCTTTGATCTTCATCTTTGATGTAAATTAATATCAATTCATAACAAGATTGTAGGTTAGGATTTTTAACCTACTAATGAGTTCATAAATTAATAAACTGGTTGCACCTATAAAAAAATAGGGAGATGTTGGAGAACTCAAATGGGGACGATAGATCCGCTGTTATATCATATACATATTTCTCATTGATTTAGTACATCGCAAACATTAGAATTATAACTACCTTTGATGTCATTATAAACTTTTGCAAGAAGAGATGGAAACGTTCTTAGGCTTCCGTTTAAAGTAACATCACATGTCATGATCTAAAAGCATGGGATCAAATTTCGGTGTGGGTGACTGAAATTCGGCCGAAATGATCTATATTGACCTAAATTAGGAGAGTCATGTTCAAAAACTGATCGAAATTTCGATCGAATATCGATCAAAATTTTGTTTCAGTTCATCACAGAAAAGAAATCGAAATCTGACATTTAAAGCCTTGCCTAAAAGTATAAAAGAACCAAAAGAACATGAATTATGAAAGAACCCCTCAGTACCAAGATCTCACAAGCAATTAGAGTAATCAAATGAGAGGAGGACCCCTCCATCTACGCTGAGGCTGCCTCCCTTTTGTGGAAGCTCCTGTGACAGGCACAGGCCGCGCACCGGAGTGCGTCGCCTGTCCCCTCCTCCCCTATTGCCATGAACTCTCCGCAACCATCCACCGCGTGTCCTCCCATCGTTGCAGCATGGTTCCTCATGCACTGTCCATACCTCACACCCTGACCATCGCAGGACTCTTTCTTCGGGTCGATGATTTCCGTTCGGTGGGATCGCTTGCACCCAGCTCCGCCCATTGAATTGGACGCTTTCCTCTGATTTGATTTTGATCTGTAACAATACTTGTAGACTCGGGCTGAGGAAGATGTGGCCATCGGCATTGGGGACTCGAATGTCGAATGAGAGAGCTACGAAACCCCAAAAATCTATAGCTCAAGCAATGGATCGATCCACATGGATGGATTTATATATCTTAGCTGGAGCTGTCGTTTGTGGTGGTTTCCCTGCCATTCTTTCTTGGTGGGTCGATGATGATGCACGCATATACAATACAACACACCTGCACCTGTCATCAATACACGTGGTGGTATTCTCCAACTATCCATTGGACTGTTGCTTTTATAACTATACCAGAAGTCGGTTATTAGGTATATGCCTCCAGTCTTACATTGGGTGTTACTCCTCACGCAGGGAGAGGGGCCCAAGCAGCATGCAGCAGCATTAAGAGCATGCTTTTGTGATGATGCTTGCATGTTCTCGTTGGTCCTCTGATTTTAAGTGCAGCACATGGGGACGCCCCCGGAGAGAAATAATGCACTGGTTTCTTTTGCATATGCAGAGTAATCTATTATACAGATTAACTAACTTCCATGGGTAGATCTGCTTTATCCCCATGATAAATGGTTACAAGAAAGTCCATCAGTGGCCAATGCGTTTGTTTGGATCTACTGTTTGAGGCACATACACGTGGGAGATGGGTACGAGGGAGGAGGGGCCTCATTCATCACGGTTCCTCTGAATCATGGCTAAATAATATAAAGAAACAAAGAGGTTGATACTCGCGAGCATGTGTGCGGTCGAGCCAAGTTGGGGGAGCTCCACGGTGAAGAGGAAATAAAGGAAGGTCGAGGATGTGGTTGGAGGGACGACCTAACAAGGAGGAAGGCACATTGATGGAGGACGAAGACCACTTGCCGCTAAAAATGGATGCAAAAATCTCTCTTTTTTTCATTTTTAGTTTTCTATTATTTTTTTAAATGTTATTTGCTTGTTTGTCAATAAGTAGCGGGTCACGTTTTATTTAAGTGTGTGGTGCAAGAGTGTTATTGTGTGTGTTAAGAGTATTTTTTGTTCTTATTTCCACTATTAATAGAGTTGAAAGTTTTTTTATTTGTGCCCTATCTTTGTGAGATTTTTTATGAGTGCCCCAAATATTTGTGTGTTTTTCCAACATTTCTGGTATCAGAGCAGGTTCCGATTTCGGGCGTATCTTGAGGCTACGACAAATTGTCTTGAGGCATTTTCAAAGCTGCGACATCACTCCTCACAGAAGGTAAGCTCGCAGTTGATTTGCAATGTTAGGTGGTAATGGCATTCCGAATTTAAATACCATTAATTTATCACATGCATTGGTGCCTATTTTCAATGGTGAAAATTATGAATTTTGATGCATTAAGATAAAGATTTTCTTCATATCTCAAAATCTTTGGGATCTAGTTGAAAATAATTTTCTAGATGAGAAACAAACTGCGAAGGTCATGGAGAAAGCCACGGAGAAAGCAACAAGTGAGTTGAAAGAAATGCGAAAGAAGGATGCGAATGCATTACTTGTTCTGCAGGAGGCTGTGACAGACAGTATTTTTCCTCGAATTGCAAGAGTAACGAAGTCCAATGATGCTTGGAATATTTTGAAGGAAGCATACCATGGAGATAGTAAGGTAACTACGGTAAAACTCCAAACTCTCTGTAGAGAATTCGAAACCATCCTTATGAAAGATAATGAGACAATACAAGATTTTTTTACAAGTGTTTCTACTACTATCAACCAAATGAAAATATTTGGAGAAGATATTACGGATAAAAAGGTAGTAGAAAAAATCTTGCATAATTTGCCTTGAAAATTTGATCATGTTGTTACAGCTATCGAAGAGTCGAAAGATATGAACCATTATTCCGTTAATGAGTTGATGGGTTCACTTTTAGTACATGAAGTTAGATTGAGCAGGTCCGTTGAGAAAAATATCGAGCATGCTTTTCAAGCTAAGGAGATATTTCCGACAAACAAAGGGGCAATGAAGCATCTTCCGGATTCAAGCATGTAAGCAGAGGCAGAGGCAGAGGTCGAGGCGCATACCGCGGACGTGGACGTGGTAGTGGGAGATCGGATTTCAATAACCAAAGCTTAGTTACTAGACAAAATTCTTATAAGAATAAACAGTGCTATTTTTGTAAAAAAATTGGGCACACAGAGGCATATTGTTGGGAAAAGGCAAAAAGATAAGCTAACTTTGTTGAAAGGAAAGAGGATGATGGGAATTTGTTTCTCACACATGTGACTCCATCAGAAAATTTTGTTAATAATTGGTATCTAGACAGCGGTTGCAGCAATCATATTACAGGTCAAAGACATCTTTTCAGAAGTTTGGATGAGTCGGTGAAGTTGCAAGTTCGGCTTGGAGATGATAAACGTGTGCAGATCGAAGGCATGGGAACAACTGTTGTTAACACAAAATCAGGCATGGAAAGAACGATTTCCATTGTTTACTACATACCTGGTTTAGCACATAGCTTGCTAAGTGTTGGTCAATTAATTAGCAAGGGGTATACAGTTTTATTTCACAATGACAAATGTGAAATCCGGAGCATTTTTTCAGATAAAGTCCATATTATTACTAATATGGCTAAAAACAAAATGTTCCCATTGGATATTTCGAGCTTCGATGATTGTACCTTAGTTGCTAATGTAAAAGATGATTCATTGATTTGGCATCTAAGATATGGGCACTTTAATTTCAATGGCTTGCGGTTATTGAATAACAAAAGTATGGTGTATGGGTTGCATAAAATTTCCGTAGGAAATGATGTTTGTAAAAGGTGTGTATATGGGAAGCAACATCGAAATCGTTTCCTGTGGGAACGCAAATAAACCCCTTGAGTTAGTGCATGCGGATATATGTGGCCCGATGAGAACACTTTCTTTGAATAGGACCCGATATTTTCTATTATTTACATATGATTTTTCATGTATGAGTTAGGTCTTCTTTCTTATAGAAAAATCAGAGGCTTTCAAAAAATTCGTTGAATTCAGGGTCTTTGCAGAGAAAGATAGTGGGCACATACTCAAATGTTTGCGAACAGATCGTGGGGGAGAATTTTGTTCTAATTTTTGATGATTTCTATAAGAAGAATGGTATTCGCAGGCAGTTGACGGTAAGAAAAACTCCTGAACAAAATGGTGTCGCCGAGTGAAAGAACCGAGTGGTGAAATAGCTATAAGCATGCTCAGCGAAAAAATCTCTCGAATGATTTTTGGGCCGAGGCGGTAAATACGGCGGTGCATCTTTTAAATATCTCTCCAACAAAGGCCGTGCTGAATATAACCCCATTCGAAGCATGGCTGCAGCGCAAGCCTAATGTGAGTCATCTAAAAAAAATTTGTTGTCTCGCATATTCATTGATTGAGTCGTGTGATCATTCCAAGATGGATAAGAAAAGTGAGAAATGCATCTTTGTTGGATATAGTGATGAAACAAAGGGTTATCGTTTGCATAATCCAATTACGAAAAAAAATAATTATTCATAAGATGTTATATTTGATGAAGGAAGTTCTTGGGTGTGGGGGTTGAACACCGCAGTTTCTCTACACTCGTGGATCAAGAAAGTAATGCTAATGATGATCTCATCATGTCAAGTTCTCCTTGCAAGAGCACTCCCATGAAACTGACAAACGAAGGTGGATCTTCTTCGAAATGCGTGGGTAGGACACATGGTTCTATTGATGAGGCACATGATGATGATAGTCCTCCGCAAAAGGTACGATCTTTACATGATATTTATGAGTCTACCTTTGCACTTTTTGTTATTGAACCAGTTTCATATGAAGAAGCATGTGGAAACGTAGAATGGGAGAAATCAATGGAAAAGAAATACATGCTATTGAAAAAATGATACATGGGAATTGGTAGATTTACCTGAAGGAAAAATCCCTATTGGTGTGAAATGGATTTACAGAGTCAAGTATGATGCAGATGGACAAATCAAAAAATATAAAGCAAGGCATGTCGTTAAGGGATATGCACAGAATAAGGGGATTGATTTTTCTGAAACTTTTTATCCCGTTACTAGATTTGAAACGATTAGAATGCTATTAGCATTATATGCATATATGAGATGGAAAGTTTATTAGTTTGATGTCAAATTGGCATTTTTAAATAGCTCATTATCTATTGCTCATTATCTGAAGACGTGTATATTGAGCAACCACATGGATTTATTGCTCATGGCGAAGAAGAAAAAGTATGCAAGCTTAAGAAAGCTCTTTATGAACTTAAGCAGGCACAGAGAGCATGGTACGGGAGGCTCGATAATTATCTGCATCAGAAAGATTTTCATCGCAGTGAAAATGAGCCTATTTTATATGTTAAGACAAAAGGTGAAAATATTCTCATAGTCTGCGTGTATGTTGATGATATAATATATGCAGGTCCCTCCGAAGCATTTATTGCAGAGTTCAAATCATACATGATGAATGAATTTGAAATGTCAGATTTGGGTCTTCTACATTATTTTCTCGGGCTCCAAGTTATGCAAACAGATGAAGGTATATTTATCTCTCAAGAAAAATATGCCTTGGATTTACCTGCAAAGTTTCTTATGCAGAATTGTAAGTCGTCATGAACACATATGAATGAATGCAAATGAAAAATTAATCTTTCATAATGGAACCGCAAAAACATATGAGTATTTATTCCACAGTTTGGTTGGTAGCTCGATGTATCTAACGTACACTCGGCTAGATATTATGTTTCCAGACAACTTGATATCCAGGTTTATGCATAATCCATCTATGCATCATTTTGGCACAGCAAAGCGAATACTTCGTTATATCCAGGCAACAAGCAATTATGGGATTTAGTATAAATCACTCTCTGATTTTAATTTAGTTGGTTTCACTGGTAGTGATCGGGCTGGATGTGCAGTTGAAAGGAAAAGCACAAGTGGATATATTTTTAATTGCGGATCAGGTGCAGTTTCATGGAATTCGAAGAAGTAAGCCACAACAGCATTATCATCTTCTGAGGTGGAATATATTGTTGCTTCTGTAGCAACTTGTCAAGCTATCTGGATGCGAAGGATGTTGGAGGACATGAAGCAACCTCAAGCTCGTGCAATAAAAATCTTCTGCGACAACAAGGCGACCATTTTAATGACACAAAATCCGGTATTTCATGGACGGACCAAAAATATTGAAATCCGGCATCATTTCATCAGAGATTATGTCAATGAAGGAGTTATCAAGATGGAGTATTGTTCTACTACAAAACAAGTTGTTGATGGCCTTACGAAAGCATTGTCTCTCGGCAAGCTCGTGGAGTTCCGAGCCAATCTTGGTATTTCGGATTTTGCATCAAGGGGGAGGACTAAAAATTGATGCAAAAATCTCTCTTTCTTCTATTTTTAGTTTTCTATTATTTTTTGTTTTAAATGTTATTTGTTTATTTGTCAAGTTTCAAGTAGTGGTCCACATTTTATATAAGTGGGATGTGGTGTGCGTTGTGGGAAGAGTTGTACGTAGTGGGGAGTTTGGGATTCTATTTTTAGATACCGAGTTGTTATTTAAGTGTGTGATGTACGAGTGTTTATGTGTGTTAAGAGTTTTTTTTGTTCTTATTTCCATCATTAACAGAGTTGAAAGTTTTTTTTATTTGTGCCATCTCTTTGTAAGATTTTTACGGAGTGCCCCAAATATTTATGTGTTTTTCCAACACTTGCTATATGTGCGATAAAGGCGACCTGCATTACATTAATGGAGTGGGGTGCAATGCAACGCAAGAGTGGGCACTTGGGCGGGATAAGCCAATTCGATAGGTGAGGCTGATATCTAGGGTTTCTTGGAGTTGGTTTTCCATTTCGATGGGGGTACAAATTTGTGCAAGTGGATATAGATTTGGAGGTTATGCATTATATGGAATGGGTGCATAAAAAGTTGAAGGTTCTACTGCACATGACAAACAAGGTATGTCGATCAAATGGATGCAAGAGGTTTCCAAGGCACCGGATGGAATAATTAATACAAGGAGGGACTGATACAAGAAGGGTAATGTTCGCTCTAAATATTTCAAGGGCCATTTGGATTAGGACGGATCTGGTTGAGAGCTGATATCTTTCCAACCTTTACTTATAGATCTTGTACTCAAATCAATCCATTTACTATAAATATATGTAATATATAACAGGTACCGGCATATGAAATATTAGCTATATGCACCCACTCGGCATCCATGTATTTTGTTAAATAATCAAGTAAAATAAAGACTTCAACCATCTTTTCATAGGTGAGGTGGTTGGAATTTCTGGAGGACGGGACCTGTTGGTGGTGGAGAGGTCTGAGCCGGCATATCAGTAAAAGATGGAATTAAAGGATGATAAGAAGCCGGAGGTGGAACAGGGGCTTTAGGCAGTTGTGGCTGCAACCTAATCTGATTGATTGAGGTGGATGGTGAGCAAGTGGAGGGGGAGAGGACTATTTGAGGCAAAATTGGCTGACCACTTTCGATGGGCGAGCCAGAGGACTCTCATTCTAGTGAGCTCCGTTCTCCAATTCAGAGGTCAGTATGACGGTTTTTGACCTTAATATAGATGGCTCGTCGCGTTTCGATGAGCATTGAGATTTGGTGGAGTTGGATATCGTGGATGTGGTTGAAGAATTGCAAACGACAAGGCATAGTTTTGAGAGGCTAAATCGATCTTTGATCTTTCTTCTGCTCTAAGGAGGACGTGGCACGAAAGATGAAGGATTGTTTGAATTAATTCATCTCAAATGTTTTTTAACTCATCGTGGATATGGTCTTAGCTAATAAACTCCGAGTTTTTTTAACTCGTCATAGACAACTGGATAGACATATGATAGATGGCATTGTTATTACTTCAAAAATTGTAAGGATTGGAAGAAAAGAAAATCCAAAGGATTGCTCTAGAAAGGAGACTTTTCCAAAGCATGTGATTATGTAAACCGGAACTTCATCTGAGCATCTCTTTCGTGTCATGGTTTCAATTATGAATGAATTGATTGAATAAAGAGGTGTATAACAAAAGCCATTTTCTTAGTGTTAGTGATGAATGGATGACAAGAATGGATTTTTCTGTAACCTCAAAGGGGCATCAAGAAAGGGTTTCCCTTGAACTTGTTACTCTTTGTGTTGTTCGGGATGGTCTTCCCCATACGGTTCTGACAAGGTCGGGGGTATTGTAGTGGATATCATCATGACAACCTATAAATCTTATTATTGTAGCATACAGATGCCACTAGTTTTTGTGTGGCGTCGGGGATTGCCACGATGCTTGAGCTATTTGGGATTGTCTCCAGTCTTAGGATTAGTGGAGACAAGTCCATATTTGTTCCGCTCAGGATGGCAGAGAAGAAGGTGAAGGCTTGCGAGATTGTGTTGTCATCTCAAGTGAGATCCCTTCTTATCGGCTACCTGGATCTACCTTTGACGTGTGGTCATTTACAACAGTCGAAATGGATACTTTCGGTCATAAGTCTTAAACACAAACATGCAAGTTGGAAGTCTACTTCTTTGTCGAGGGGTCGTGTTGAGATGCTCTTGGCTGGTATGCTCATCAAACAGGATTAGCAATCGCTGAGGTGACCGAACAAGAGGCATATCATACAACAATGAACCCACAGATGAATAATAAAGCAATGCAGCATGTGTATGGAGTTAAAATTTATTATAACTCTACAAAGTGTGTGTATAGTTTATGTATGTAGAGTGTCGCTCAAGGAGCAAACATGATAGATTAGGAAATGAAACCAAAATTTTCCCCCTCCTGTCTTTTTATTTGGACCTTTTTGTGGGTTTTTTATTATATTAATTCTCCAAGGATTTTTTATTTTACATTTTTTATTTATTTTTGCTTTTATAATTTTATTTTCCTTTTTATATTTTTCTGATTTTTAATTTCTTTTCCATTTTAAAAAATATATAAATAATATATGCGACTATATATAATAATATGTATAATATAACACTATATATGATATTTATAAAAAATAAACAAAATTCAGGAAATACAATTAAGTATAATCTTTTTTTTTATTTTTAAGGTTTTTAACATATATTTAGGTTATTATTATGTATATAAGTACTAATTTATATATATTGTATAAGACATTCTATTTATAAAAATATCTATAAATATTCAAATTTTACAAAATAAAATGTTTTGTCTTTTTTATATTTTTCAACATTTTTGTGATTCTTGTATTTAAATTTGGTTAACTTTTAGGTATTTTTAATTGATTAAAAAAGCCAAATCAGTAACTTATAATAATAAGACGTATTGTAATGAAATTTAAAAATAGATAAATATCTTAAAAGTTCATATAACTATTTTTACTATAATCCATATATTATAGACTAAAATTAGGTATAAAAATAAATATTTTTGGATTTTATATAAATTTTATTGATTTTAATAATATTTATGGTTTTGTAATTTTTAGTATTTTTCTTTTGCAACTTTTACTAATTTGTGTTCTGGAGTTGATATATATAGTAATAGATAATCTCTTATTTTTTGGAATTTTTCAAAGAGGTTTTTTATTTTTTTGTATTTTATATCTAAGAAGGGAATAAATGCTCTATTTTTTATTTTAAATTATTAGAAAAATAAAAAAAATAGCTTAATAATATATATTAGAATAATAAAGGCATCTAATCTAATTTTTCAAGAATTTTTAGATCATGAGAGACATTTAATAAATATAAAAATAAAAAAAAGAAAATACAATGTTAACAAGGACCTTTTTACAATTTCTCAAAAGTTTTTATGTGATCCAAAAACTCCTAACAAAATTCAAGGATCATTGTGTAAAATTCCCAAAATATCTCAATATAATACGTACTAGTAGGGGTATTTTGATAATATCCAAAAAGTTACAGGTCCTACTTGTAAATTTTCCAAAAATATTACAATGAATATTAAAATTAATGTACTAAATATAAATATTGAAACCTGAAGGGGTCCCTTTGTAAAATGCCCAACCGCCTCACGTGTGTGCGCACATGAGGTAACATGGCTAGGGACTTAATAGTAATAATTGAAAGGTCAGGGTTCAAATAATAAATTTTACAAAAATATTACAATTGTAGAGGAATTCTTCACTGCTAAATAATAAATAAAAAAATAGGGGAAGAGATAGAAAATACCCACCCTCACGCGATCCGACGGCCGAGATATGATCACATAAGCGTTGGACGGCTGGGATGCGCATATACCGCTTTGAGGCATGACGGTTGGGATGATATCTCAGTCGCCAATCTGATTGTTACGAGTGGTTGAATCCTAGGGCTCGTGCTACATAAGGAGCCAGCTTGTGATCGAACGGGGGAGACTTCCCCTTGATGAACAGGGAAGAACTCGACTCCGAGGAAGCTTTGAGCTGCTATTGCTTGTGATTCCGGCCACCTGCGAGCATCCCAAGGGTCACAAAATGGAGCCCAAGCCCTTCCACGTCTACCTAAGGTACTAAAAAGTTCCGAGACCCATTGATGGAGCATCCCAAGTACTGAAGGTACTAATAATGAAGACAAAATTGTGGTTCAAGAAGAGAGTCTTCTTGAACCAGACCAGCGAAAGGGTGATATGGGCAAGGAGATAGCCAAAAAAATCCAACTACAAAGTGAAGATCAAAACCCAATACATGACTCAGTGAAGAAGATAAATAATATGTACAAAGAAAGGGAGAAGGACTAAAAAATGAAGAACTCAAAGACTCATGGATCTACCAACTCAAAGAATAATGAACATAAATGGACCCAAAAACATAATCAATGTACAAAGTAAACCCCCTGTTCGCCTACTCACATGGTGAAGACTGAGATGGAGTCGTTTATCTTTTCTATTTTAGAGTTAGGTGAGCTTCAAAAAAGTTGTACAAACACATAGGTAGGCCTGGGATTTGGGCACTAATCCTTAGTGTGCAAGTGAGAATAAAATGCACGTACAATGAGGGGCTTGCTCTTCCCATGGCAATAAATCCATTACGTTTATTGTAATAAGTCCAATAGAGTTACAAGCCCCGATTTTGTTTTCGATTATCACTTTTTTATTTTTCAATGCAATCATCTAACAAGCTTACATTTCCATTAACATCCTAGGTGATCAAAATAACAGGGAGAAGGTCAGAAAAGCAATGCAAGTCGGAAAACGATGATGCGTGCAAAGTCAGAAGACTTACAGTGCTTCCCATCTCTCTTCATGCGTGATGCATAACATAATTGAACGCTACACTACATGAGATGAAAGCTGATGAAATAGACCTAAAATAGTAATTGATATTATCGTGAAGCACCAGATGCTAACTATCTAGATATGAAACCTAAATCCGCTCATCGATGCCACTCAGTGCCCACCACAACGGGTCCTGCCAGCATTGTATGTGACCTCTCTCGGCACACAATCTCAAATCAAAATAGCCAACAATTATGATTTTACTAAGTCTAAAAGTGAATATATAGGTACATGCAAATATATTTGGGCTTTGGACCTTAATCTATAGAGCAAGAAAATTCTAAGCTAGGGCTCATTCACACAAAATAAATAAAAAAATAAAGTCGAAAAAACAAAGAAAAATAAAGCGATGAAAACACAAAAACACGAGAGGCTCCAAGGGAACAATCCCTCAAGCAATGGACCTCGTGAAGTAGTCAAGGTCTAAGAGAGTCCAAATTATTACAAACTAATTGTTGTCTATCTCTCTCTCTCACTCACTTTAATTACAAAATAAAATAAAATAACATAAATAAAATAAAAGAGAAGGGATTATCTTCCAAATTTCTCCAAGTCTTCATTTGATGCTCTCTCCTACCAGCTAAGTCAGAAAGCCAGCTCCGCTTTGCTTGGGTGTCCAGGTCCTCCTAAGAAGTCATCCCTCGTAGCGGTCCCTCGCAACAAATTCAAACAAGGAGAGCTGTTAGACTAAATAGAAAATAAATAAATGATAAAAAATAGACAAGAGAGAAGAAACAAATAAATAAATACAATTTATGCGGCGTTGCTCCCCGGCAACGACACCATTTAATGAATAGGATTTCGTTGAGGTTTTATCAATCCACAAGGCGGATCAACAGTTGTCGAAGTGACCTCTCATGAAGCCCTAATTCAATCAACAATAAACCTACAAAAATTTTATAGAAATGAATAGGAAAATGTGGAGTTAAAATTAATTATAACTCTGTATAACAAGTAAGCATGTGTAGAGATCGAACTCAGGGAGCAAACGTTAGATTGTGCAATAAAGATAAAAAATTGATGTTTTCTCTCGTCCATTTATTATTTTTTTGTGGGTTTTTAATTTTATATTTTTTTGGGTTTTAATTTTTATGTTTTTAATTGTTGTTAATTTTATATTCTATAATTTCTTTTTATATTTTCTGATTTTAAATTTATTTTTCTTTTTTAAATATATTATATAGGAATATATAAAGTTATAAACATAATATAAACTAGTATAATTATAAATAATGATACAAATAAACAAAATATAAGAAATAAATTGTTTTGGATTTTATATATTTTTCTAATGTTTTTGTGATTTTTAAAATTTCATTTTTTGTATTTTCAAAATCAAAAATATCTCAAATCAGGGATTTAATAAGTAAGCAGAATTGTTGATTTGAAAAGGGAAAACAAAAAATAAAGTCCAAAATTCCCCAAATAAATTTTTATACATAGATAATAATATATAGAAAATTCAGAAACAAATAAATCTTTTCGGGGAATTTTGATGATTTTTCACAATTTTTATTGGATTTGGGATCTTTTTAATTTTTATGTTTTTTTCTATTTTCAGGGGGTTTTGGTCTAGAGATACAATATACTAAAATAAACATATAATTTTTTTTGAAATTTTTCAAAATGTTTTATATTTTTTGGTATTTCTAAGTTAGACACGGACAAAAACGTGTTTATCTAATTTTTAATAAATGTAAAAATACCAAAAATACTAAAATAAAAACATAACATGAAAATAAATATTAGCAGGCATCTAACCCTATTTTTGCATAATTTTTAGACATGGGTGCTATTTTAAATAAATGAAATTCGAGCACCAAAAATAAATTTACTAAGAAGGGTATTTTTGCAATTAAAATTAAAGTCAAGGGTTTATCTGCAAATATGCCCTAAATATAAATTCAAAAACCCACAAAGGTATACATGCAATTTGCCCAGCTTACATTGGACGACATGTGAGTTGAGCTAGATTGGACCCATATGCAATTTAAATAAATACTGGGGCCTTTATGCAAAATGTTCAAAATTGTTTATGCTATAAGACATATTTACAGGGCTAATAAATAAATACAAAAATGCATGGGTTTACATTTGTAATTTACCCCCAAAGGCGTGCCATCAGACGGCTTATGAATATGTGATTCATCAATCTAAAAGTTGAAAATAGAGCTTCGTTCCCTAGCAATTAGCTGCATATTTCCATTTATTGTGCATTATTTGCATTCATGCATTTAGAATTAATGTTCGCATTTTAGCATTTATATTTGCATTAAATAAGGAGCCAAATTCACTTGTACATATTCACATGTATATTAGCCAAATTCACTTATTTGTATCTATTTTATACTAACTCCAAATCCAATAAAACCAACTCTATAGTGTACATATTACTAACACTAATAAAGGAAAAA
The DNA here is from genome assembly GCA_037367405.1 of Ottelia alismoides. Taxonomy (NCBI): domain Eukaryota; kingdom Viridiplantae; phylum Streptophyta; class Magnoliopsida; order Alismatales; family Hydrocharitaceae; genus Ottelia; species Ottelia alismoides. The sequence goes on along the minus strand of JAZKJV010003932.1, from coordinate 177,530 downwards.
TATCAAAAAATACTAGCTTGTAAAATTGCCCAATAAAACCCAAATCCTAGTTTGAGACTAAGAACCTTGAAATACGAATATCTCTCTCATACAGTGTTTGATTTAGGTCTACTCATTTTAAAGTAATATACATTCAAATACCTTCAAAACAAGACCAATTTCATAAAAATCGAAGTTCGTATGTGAAACTTGGGTTTTGGGCCCCTAATGTATATTGTACATATTGACTAAAATACCCTTCATTTATCTTTTTATTTTCTTAATTATTAAAAATCCAAAAAATTAGATTAAGTTGTAAATATTCATTTCATATTTCCTTTAATATTTTGATTTTTTCTATTATTTAAAAATGACATAAAGTATGTAAAAGATAAAAATGCGGTATTTTATACCTATAAGATACCCCCAAAAATACTTTTTATACAAATGACTTCTTTTGATTTTCGATCCTTCACAAAAGTTATAGATCTCGTTGAGACGAGCAGTCTTCATGCTGACCACTTTTTTATTTATCCTATTTTGTTATTCCTTTTTAATTTCTATTTACATTTAATTTTTGAATTTTCTGGGAGCGACATATGGTAGCTCTTAGAGCTGCCACATGTCATCCCCATATTTATTTATTTATTTATTTATTTTTGTAACTTTTATTTATTTATATATTTTTAATTAATTAATTATTTATTTTATTTATTTATTATATATTTTTTCTACTTTTATTTTTCTTTTCTCTTCATTATTTTTAGTAGCCTACTTATTTTAGTTAATTTTTATTTATTTATTTTTCTCTTCTCCCTTTACTTGTTCCCTATTCCAAGTTCCCACCCAAGCCACTTTCTCCTCCACTTTCTTCACCTCTTTTTTAAACTTCCTCCTCATCCTTTTTATTCTCCACATCAACTCCATTTTTCATCATCTGCCATTTTACGAATGAGAGAAGTTATAGCCACGTCGAAATCGCGAGGTGACAACTCCTTCTTCAACGTCGAGCGACGACGAGTTGTCGGCGAGATTCGAGGTGTTTTTCTTCCACCTCGTTGCAGCGACCCTTCAGGCAAGCTATAAAGCTTCAAAGGTTCTTCTCCGCTGACCTTCTTGCGGGACGACAGGAGTTCAGCATAGCTTCTCCACAATCCGGCGAACCACACCGTTAAATCTTCTATCCTCATCTTCTCATTTTATTTATCTAACATTTTTTCCTTGTTGTTCATCACCACACACACCACCTCATAATTAAACTTTCTATTTTTCTACTACATCATCATCTTCATTATACATCGTCATCACAACCTTTTCATTTCATTTCTACCTTTTTTTCTTGATTAAATAATTTAAAAAAAACACAAAAAATAGAAAAAAAAAACAAAAAGGAGAGCAGGGGAAGCAGCCGCAACCACATCCACCCTCCTCTACAGTCGCCACCCCCCTCCGCCACAGCCGCCGGCCATCAGCCACTTCTGTGCATGCCTCTTCCAGAACCTAGGCCGACGCCTCCTACCGTACCCCAATACGACCAGCCCGTGCGCTCCTGGCCGCTCGCCGCCAGTTGCGCCCGCTGCGTCCTCCACCACCTACGGTTGCTCCTCGCATTGCCCCTGGCTGCAGCTCTCCGCCAGCTGCCAGCACCTGCCATCGCCAGTGGCCCTCGCCCCGCGCAGATCGTCGTGCTCCAACCGCTCCACCAAGTGTCGTGTGCCAGCCTCTTGTCGTGTCGCCATCCAGCAGCCCTCGCCCCCCGCATGATCGTCGCGCTCTAGCTGCCCTCCCGCGGCCCACACACGCCTCCAGCGCACGACCGCCCTTAGATATCTAGCCACGCCCACCGCGTCCACGAGCCACTGTCCTCTACGTCCATGTCGTCCCTGCCCCACACGCCCTCTTACCCTAACGTGGGAAGGGTGGGTTCCATTTTTGGAACACACGTTAAGATCAATTTATTTTTTTATTTTTTTGGAAATCACATATTATGCCCTTCATATTTCTTTAATTGCAAATGTATCCCTATGCGTATTTCAGTTCATTAAGTCTTGTTTTCAATATTGCAAAGACATCCCTACATTTATGCATTAATTTGGACATCTCTTTTGCATCTATTTTTAATACAAAAATTTCTTATTGTAGAGTATATAATTCTTTATCTTTTGGATATTTAATTAGAATTTTGTGAGCACTGTGTAATTAATTAAAATTATTTTGGTGATAAATTGCTTATTTTATCTAATTCATGGCCTGAAATTCATATTTAGTCAATACTTGATCAAAAAATTGTGAAAAAATTAGAGATGATGAGTATGAATGTGCTTTAATTACATCCATATTTTATCAAAATCAGATGTGTATTTTGCTAAAATAAATTTTTAAGTGATTTCTGTAATTTATTTTTATTAAATCTGTGGATATTATTTTTGCAAAATTTCAACTCTATTGGATTGCTTATTAAAATATCTTTTTGAGATAATTTTTCTTTTGGATAATTTGATTTCGTGGATTTATTAGAAATTAAATACTCACAGTTACCCTATTATCATTAAAAAATTGATAAAAAATTATATATTGTCAAAAAATTCCAAAAAATATTATTGTAGCGCCATTTCATCATATTTCAGTTTCATTAAAAATTTCACAAATTTTTGCATTTTGTTTGATTGAAAAATTGCATAAAAATCCCTAAAAAGTTTGCATTTTAATTATTGCATCTTAAATCAAAAAAATATATTTTGCATTCATCATTAGATTAGGTTTTCAGGAAAAATATAATTTGGCTAGATTGACTTAATTTCACATTAAATTAATTTGGCTAAGTTGTTAGTTTTCTTTATAATCTAATCCATCTGCATATTTGCATTTGCATTTATTTTGCATAAAAAAATATAAAAAAATTATGCTTGAAAAATCGTGAGCTAATTCATCCAATTTGATCTGAAGTTGTTCCTTTGCCTCCATGAGTCAATCTTGGGGCTTGTCCAAGTTAAAAATACATAAAATTGTACTTTAATTAATTAATTGATTCATTGATTCGTGTGGTTAGTTTTTGATTGATCGGGATTGCCCGACTACAACAACGTTACACGATTAACATAGGACATTCTCAGGGACTAATCAACGACGCAGAGCATTTCACTTATATAATGGTAGCACGGGATGGCTTGATGACGCTTCATCGATCCACGGTTAGGATTGCATCTGACTTCCATCGGATGGACAAATCTGGCAGTAGATGAACGACCACAATCAGAACTGGCAGAGGAGACCGATCCAACGGTTGCTGCTCTCCCTGAAGAACAGGGAAGAACAACCATCAGGTGAACTTCAATTGGTTGTTTCTCGCATCCCCCGTGGTTTCTGACGATGATCTTTGTCTCTACACATCTAGAAGGAGATTACGCTGCAGTTGGTTGGCTCGAGAAGGTTCAGGACCCGACGATGAGGTCTTGGCATGTCATGGAAGGTAGATCTCCTAGAGATCGGACGTCTCTGGTGCAATATGGGGTGCGCTCTCCATCGGACGGCTACTGCTGCTCTGGAAGAACATGGAAGAAGGTGGGTTTCCCTGATCTTTGACCATTGATTCTTCGCTCCTCCGATGGTCTCTGGTGCAACTATGGGGCTCTACATAACCGAGAGGGTCGTCTGCAGCTAACGATGTGCTCGAGAAGGTCCAGACCTAGAGATGGGGTCCCGGTATGTCGAAGAAGCTAGAGCACCCGGTGAACCTTTGCAGGCACGATTCTTAGCCCACGAAGGGCCCTTCCGGCATGGGTGATGAATCTGTGATTCATCACTCTAAAAGTTGAAAATAGAGCTTTGTCCCTAGGTATTTAGCCTCATATTTCCCTTTATCTTGCATAATTAGCATTCATGCATCAATCCACAAAATATGCATTTTAACATTCATATTTGCATTTAATAAGAAGCCAATCCACTTGTAAAATCCACTATAAAATATCCACCTATTAATTTGTATTTTATCCCCTCTAAAACAAAATAACACCATTAGTTAATAATATAGGGAAGAAGACCAGAGTCCCTCTCTTGTAAAATACCCAATAAAGCCCCAAACCCCCAGGACCTTAGAATGCCCATATCTCTCTCTTACCAACTCCGAATTAGGTCTACTAACCTTCATATTGATACACATCCAGAGACCTTTAAAACGAGATCAATTTCATTCAATTCGGAGCTCGTAGGCAAAAGTTGGATTTTTGGGCCTCCTTGTATACTAAACATATGTATATTTGTATTCTTGGATTTTTGTATCATATTTGACCTCATCTCTATTTTTGGTCAACATGAAACTTGTAGATCTCATCGAGTTCTACAACTTTCATGTTTTGAGTTTTTCCAAATTTAGCCTCCTTCTCCCTCTAATTTCATTTCTCCTTTCATCCACTCAGAGCTGGCCATGTGGCACCCTCTGATTGCGCCACGCGGCCCGCTCCCGTTAATCTATCCGCCCGTGCCCTGGACCGTTGGATCTTCATCTAGATCCAATGGCCCACTGATCTCCACATCCGCCTTAATTCCACACCGTTGGATCAATCCCAGGATCGCATCTTCACTGCCCATTAGCGCCTCATCAGTCTCGCACCACGTGGCATCACCTCATCCATCTGATTCACTCCAGATCCAATGGCTCAAACACTTCGCTCTCTCGACCATTCGATCAAACCCTTGAGCCCATGTCAACCGCCCGTTAGCACCGCATCCTCAGCACGCCACGTGGTGTGTTCAGAGCCCTCCGATGTCGCGCCTTAGATCTGATCTCCGGCGTCGATCCGTGCATCCATCCGGACCGTTGGATCTCGAGATCCAACGGTTGAGACGTCGTCGTCAACCTCTGCACGCCCCGCGCCCAAGTTCTCCACCGTGCACAAGGGGCCGCCCCCTTTCTATTTTCGGCTCCACGCCGACCACCTTCTCTGACCACTGACACCACCACGACGTCGCCCACTCATCCCTCATCCTCGCCATCCCCCTCGACCTCCATAACAACCCTCAATCTCGCTCCACGAAGGCCACGAACTCCACCTCGTCGCCAGCTACCCCGTCATCTTCACCCTATAAATCCGTCACCTCCGTCCACTTTCACCCCCATCCGCCACCACGGAGAGTGACTCCGAGCTCCCACCTTCAGATTTGTGACAACGATTTGATCCTAGGTCGAGCGACGATCGAGAACACCTCCGGCGAGATCCACGACCGACCACTGCCGTGTCGCAGCTCCTCCAAGGCGCTGCACGTGCTCAAGTCCTCCTACCGGCCTTCGAGCGAAGACCCGGAAGCTTCCCCGGAGCTTCTGATCCCAGGTAGACTCCTCCATCTCTCCCCCGATCATCTTCTTCTTTTTCCCTCTCCTTCTCTGATTTAATTTGCCATTCACGAGCATCTTCTTGCTCCGCAAATCATTCCCTGAGCTCCGCAAGGGAGCTCTGATCTCTGCGCTACCATTAGCTTCCTCCGACGAAGCACTTCACCCTCCACCGACGCCAACTCTGCCACCTGGGCGGAGCTTGACCACCGGACCATCGTATCGCTTCATAGGCCTCGCCCTTCACCTTGCATTCCACTCCACGGATAATTTGCGTGCTTCGGCTATCTTCTAACCCCCTGTAGGTACCATCTCTTTGATTGGTCGGAGACTTCACCAGCGCATTTTCGAGCTCCATCGCTAGTGGCCTCCTGGTCACTCCAGCCCCAACCAATATCGCCGGACGCTTCGTCGCCCCTCCATGATCCTTCCGAGCTACGCCAGAGCCTCCAGCGTCCTTCGTCGATGACGGGAGGACGAGGTGGAGCTAGGCCAGCCTCGCCGGAGCCCAGCCCTCTCTACAGCAGGAGGTGGAGGGCCGTTGGGGATGACAGCCAGCAGTCGTTCGATCCTCTTGATCGAACGGCTAGGAGCCTTCCACGTCGCCAAGCGCCAGAGCCTCAGAGGGCAGTTGGATTCATCCTGATCCAGCGGCGCTCGATCGTCCACGTAGCCACCCCAAGAGCGAGCCTATCACCGTAGGATCGATCACTGATCTGACGTACTCAGACACGCCACGAGTCATCAGCAAGAGGTCGTTGGATCATCCTTGATCCCACGATCCAGATCCGTCCACGTCGCCCGATCCGAGCCTCCTCCCCGATCACTAGGCTCGGATCACCCGAAGCTTCTCCAAGCCAGATCCGAACCTCCAGAGCCACCCGAGCCTCACTCCGAGCCTCCGAAGTCCACCGAGCCTAGGACCCCCCACGTGATCCGCACGTGCATCCTGGGCAAATTACACCGAGGTCCCTGAAGGTTTCCTAAATTACATTCCAGTCCCTGTCAGGCGACCCCACGTGAGGAGCACGTGTCCCGTGGAGAAATTGCATCCATCACCCCAATATTATAGGTAATTGCATATTGGTCCCTGTCAGCTCGTTTATTTTCAGCAATTTTAATTCATGTAATTGCATTATACCCTTATCTTTGCACGCATATTTATGAATTCGTATTAATTCATTTTTCAGTTGGAAAAATTGCATTGTGTAGCTTACATTGTCCTCTTCATTATTTGATACATGGCATATTTTTGTAATATCAGTAGATTTTTCTATTAATTAATTGGTTCATTTTTGCTATATTTTGCCCATTTTTTCTATTAATTGGTAATAATTTCTCTGTGACTCCAAAAATACCCCAAAAATCACATTAGATCTAGGATAATTAGCTTTACCTTGCATAAAAATTTCTTCTCAATTGCAGGCATCTCGAGGCCTAAATAATTCATTTAGTTATTTTCTTAATTAATTTTTAATAGGTTCATTTCACATCAAAAATTAGGTTTAAATCTCACCTTCAGATCTATCTAGGGTAATTTTTATTCCCAAAAATATTATGATTTGATATTTATTAAAATTAATTTAGTGAAAATCATCTTGCATTGATATTTAATTCACAGTAATTTTATTTAGTGTCAGGAAATTCCAAAAAAAATAGTGTAGCCTAATTTCATTCCATTTCATCATCTGGCCAAGTTTCGTAACTTTTGGACTTGATTTGGTCACCTTTCTGAATTAACTAGTAAACGGGCTAGATTTTTGCATGTGTCCTGCATAAAAAAATCGAAAAAGACCAAAAAAATTATTCCCTGAAAATCAAACCCCGGACTTCACTAAAAAAATTACCTAAGGAGACATTTGCCTCCCTGAGTTCGACCTTGGGCTTGCCCAAGAAAAAAAAATGCTGCTTGAGATTAACTTGCTTTAATTAAAAGTGGTTTTTGATTCGCTCTCATTATCCGACTGCAACGAACATTCTTAATTAATTTGAACATTAATTTGATCGAATTAACAAGGGTAGTGGGAGCGCTGTCAAAATGGCACCGTGCCGAGGAGGTACGGCTTAGGTTAATTTGCAGTAATTCCGAGTGCTTGATTTTTTATCCCCGGGTAGTCTGACCCCCGGTTTTCTTGTGAATATTTTCTGTCTTTTATTTTTTGTATTTTTGGTGTCGTTCTCTATCTGACCTCAACCTATTTTCGTGCGAGGAACGCGAGGAGTCGAAGACACTTCGAGAGACCTGCATTTTAATTTCTTTGGGTGATTTGAGAGGACTTGTACTTTATTATTATTATTATTTTCGCATTATTTCCAGCAGTTCCTGTTTGGGTTCTCGTGTGTGTAAAGATAGTGGAACCGTGTCCCCGTGTGCTTTGTGGATTGAATTATAAATTAGGCTTGCACTAGCGGCTCCTCGAGCCACTCTAGGATTTTCTTGTGCTCGTAAATTTTTAGGACCACACAATACACTTAAAAGACGCACTTAGACCGCAGATCTAGTCAAAATAACATGTGCTTCACTCGCTAATAGTACTGCTTGTCGAGGAGCGGATTTTGTCGCCTGCATTTGCATATAGTGTAAAAGATCTCAATTCTGTTCTGCATCCTACATAAAAAGCGAAGGGATCAGTGTAAGTATTCTTTACTCAGCATACACACCATTGTTTTTCGTGCATCGACTTTTCTCGATTTCCCCCTCTGTTTTTCAAACTTAAATTAAATGGAAATTGGGACTGGACGATAGGTGTGTTGTGTGGTTGGACTAACAAGTGAAAACTTAGCTTAAAACCGGGACTGCTAACATTATTGACCAAAATATTCAATAAAATTAGAAAATCTATTTGCGGGAGACTAATCCCCGACCTTGTTTTCAGGCTAAGTGAGGGTACTTGAGTGTGTGTGAACACCTTAAGGCAGAGCCCAAATCCCTGCCTTCCATATCACGTTCCGACTAATCCTAGCAAATATCACAAGTTGAATTTATTAAGGTTCACTAACTAGTACCAAGTAGCCTCCGCCTGTCTCAGGTAGATAGGGGCGAAATTGCGGTACTTCGCGACAAGTTGCCAGTAACCCCCCGCGGTGAAGTTCCGGCTTTGTTAGCCTCCGCCTGCTTGCAGGTAGATAGGGGCAGGTCTTTGAATCCATCAACTTGGGATAGGAGCGAAGAAAGGAAGGACCGGCGGTATCTTAGGCGACAGGTTAAACAGGGAAGACGCATCTGGCTCTAAGCCGACTTCCCTATAGGCCGCGTAATCCTTGCTATCTTGCTTGAAAAATCACACTTAAAATTTACAAGATTATTTGGACTCGGTGTCGGGTCCTTCACTACGTTGAGTGTGAACCCAGGGTCTTGGATTGAATTATTTGCTTCAGGTAGGAGTCAAATCCTATCTTCACTTAGGACTTCCGATTCTTCTCGCCAAATCAAGATGAGTGACTGGGGGGATATCGACTCTTTATTCATCAATCTCTCTTTGAGCCCCCCACGAAACTCCTCTTCATCGGCTCAAGCGTACCTTGGACCACCCAGGACTCATGACCCTCTTGAGTTCTGGTTTCCTCACACCCAGGGTGGTTACTCTCAAACCAACCCTTTCCTCTCCTCCGAGCTTACCGAGGAAGACCATCGCCTCGGTAAGAATCCCTTCCTTGATTTGTCCTCTGACATAGACCATGTTTCATACCCAGGACTAGAGGACAAGATGCCACCTAAGCAGCCACCGGATGAGGACCCGTTGCGACAGATTCTTAATCGTCTTGCCACAGTCGAACAACAAAATGCAGATCTCACAACTAGAATGGGACAGATCATTGCAGCAGGAGGAATCGACCGACCAATGGTTGATGCCTACAATCCAGCCGAGAATGAAATGCACAGTTGGTTGGCACCAACGGTTCCCCCTGAAGCATTCGAGCTCAAGCCCCACTTCCTTAGCCTGCTACCTGATTAACCGTGAGATACGAGGGTCTAAATGTCTCACACAAGGCGGAGACAAAAGTCACTGCGGTGACCCTCAATAAATCCCGGTTAAATCAACAATTAACCCACGACAATCAAATCAAGCAATGAAAATAGAGGTGGAAACAAAATTTATTATAACTCTACAAAAATGTGTATAGTGTGCAAGTGTGTAGAGGTCGAACAAAGGGAGCAAGCAAGATAGATCAAGGCAAAATGCACAAAATGTGATTGTGATCAAGTGCCTACAAGCAAGGAAATTTTTGTGGGTTTTTAATGTTATAATTTTTATTTAATTTTTTGCTTTTTACATTTTTATATTTTGCTTTTTAATTTCTGATTTTTAATTTCTTTTTATATTATATACATATAATTTTTTTATGTTTTTATAAATAGAATATATATACACAATATAAGGAAAGAGAAGAATAAGGATTTATAAAAATAAGGTTAAATACTCAAAAATTAGGAAATAAAGTGTTTTTGGGATTTTTATAATTTTATGATGTTTTTGTTTTTTTTAGATATTTTTCTGAGTTTTTTTGGTATTTTAAAAACAAAAATACTAGAAAATAGTGAATTAAGCTACTGGCCGAAACTGAAATGAGAATGAAAAATAGAAATCATAGTCCAAAATTCCTTAAATTAATTTTAAATCAAAGAGAATAAATCAGAGAAAATATAGGAATTGAGTTTGCATTTTTAGGATTTTCTTGATTTTTTTTAGATTTTTATGAAGTTTTTAGGGGTTTTCTAATTTTTAGGAGTTTTACTTTGACTTTTTTGATGATTTTTGGATAGGAGTTAAAAGACAGTAAAATAGACTAAAGGTGATTTTTTGGAATTTTTAAAAGAGTTTTAATATTATTTTTGGTATTTTCTAATGCAAACAATAGCAAAAATACATGTTTTAAAATTTTTATAAATATGAAAATGCAATAAAAATGCAAAACAAAAATATGGCAAGAAAGAGCAAGCAAACAAGAGCTTAACCTAATTTTTTGGTGATTTTTAGCAATTTATAGATGCATAGAATAAATACAAACAATAAATAAAAACTACACAGCTGGCGGGGGCATGTTTGTAAATAAGCAAACATCCAAGGGCCATAATGCAATTTTTCTACAAAAATTATAACTGATAAATTAATTTCCAAGTCCAAATACAAATAACAAAAACTGCTAGGGCACGCCTGCAAAATACCCAACCCTGCGCATGACTAGCACGCGCTTGGGAAGGACCTAGATGCAATATCCAAATATCCAGGGGCTGATATGCAAATTACCCAAAAATATTACACGTGGTATCAAAGTTCCTGGACTCAGATGAAATAAATAGACCCGCAGGGGGTCCTTGTAAAATACCCAGTCCCCTCACGTGCACAAGCACGTGAGGTGACGTGGAGTGGACTAAAATGCAAATATGACAAGTTGGAGGGTTCGAATGCAAATATTACAAAATATTTAAACTGCAACTGAAATTTGATAAACTAAACATTAAATACAAAGAGCGTCTGGGTGGCGATGCAAAATACCCAGATCAGGTGAGGATCGAACGGATGAGGGTGCTCCACTTGCCACGCGTCACGCCCACGCGTGACGATGACGGTTCGCGATCCAACGCTCCCGATTAGACTTCCTTGGCTGATTGAACGGTGGCTGCAGAGGAAGATCCAACGGCTCCTGTGTGATCTGGAGAGTGGCCAAGATCCGACAACAGAGAGGCGGGGATGAAGAACAGGGAAGCAACGCCGGCGAGGCGAGCTTCCCTGCTGTGATCTACAAGCTCCAAAATTGGACGACGGCTCCTTGGTGGGGTTCTCTATCTCTTGGGTGCTCTAAAAGACCTCGGCGACGGCCGAGGCTCGCGGGAGAAGGCGGCGGAGCTGGGAAGCTCCACGGAACTCCAACGAGATGCAAAACTAGCCCCAGGCTCGAGTCAATGCTTGTTGACCTGCAAAATAGGGTGAAAGGGTCCAGGGCAAAATGCCTGGACCCTGTGGAGGTGGAAATGGTGCGAAGGACGGCGACGCGAAGTGGTGGCCGGAGCGAGCTCCAACGAGGGTGATCGTTAGGGCAATTCGAGGGACGAAACTCGGAAATTTTTGGGGGGAAACGATCCTAATGCTAAGGCAAACAAAATGCGACGAAAATAAAAGAGAAAAATGGCTGCCTCGATGGTCGGAACTAGAGGGTAGAGGGCACCTCAACGCTGGAGATGGCGGAGGTGGTGGAGCCTCCTCGGGCTTTGCTCGACCAGCCTGAAGACCTCCGAAGGAAGCTGTCACCTTCCTGGAGCTTTTGGGTGCGAGAATGGGAGCTAAACCTGGGATTGAGAGGTTCAAAGGTGGCTCGAAAGTCGGAAGTGGAATATAAGGGGTTGACGGGCGGATGGAAAGAACGAGGCATTGCGGGTGAATCAGAAATTCAAAGTCCAAGGAATCACCTAGGCGTGATTCCTCTTTGTTCAAGGAAGAAAAGTCAAGAAGGAACTTGCGCGAAATAATCTAAGTTCTGGCCTCGAAAAAATCGCAAAGACGGGGGTCAAACGAGGTCTGACACGGGCACATGGGGGAAGGACAGCCAGTTGACCGAGGTCAACTTGGATTGTCACCTGGTTGGTCCACGTGGACCAACCAGGAAAAATCCCTGGAAAATGATTAGAAAAATCAATAAAAATTAGTAAATGAATTTTTTTAGGTTGTAAAATGAAAAATATTTTTTATTTTATGAAGTATTTTATTGTGATTTTTAATTATTTTTATGAGTTATAAAAATACAAGTTACCTAATATACCCTTTATAGGTATCTTTATCTATGTATTTTATTATTTTATAATTTATTTAGTTTTGTTTATTATTTTATAAATTTACAAAGTATTTTTATACACTTAAATATATTTTAATTTTATTTTTCTGAAGTATTTTGTACACTTAATAAAATATAAGTATTCATAATATAGGTATGTGTATAGGTATTATACCAGGTGTATTATATACAAGTATTTTATGTTGTATTTTCTTGAGACTTTTATTCTGATTTTAATGTACACAATTATTATAAATAATATTTACAAAATTATAAAAATATAAAATTATGAAAATAATGAATAAATAATACAATGAATAATCTGTACAAGTATACAATAGGGGTCCAAAACTCAACTTTCAAACCGTAGCTCCGCCAAATGCGAAACCACCTTCATTAGTTAGATTATTTTGAATTATATACAATTGAAGTGATTTTGTTGCATTTCAAGCTTTTATCTGAGAGATACAGGTCTGGGAAGTTGGGATTCTTGATTTTTATTCAGATCATAACTTTTTATCTGTACATTAATTTTGAGTGAAATCAATTTTGTATTCTTCTATATTTAATTATCTACATCTTTCATGTACAAAGTTTCTTTATTTGAAGTACAAAAAGTGGATCCAAAAATGGGTCCCAAAAACGAAGGAAATCTTGATTGGTATCTGGCCCGTATCTCCCCCTACTTTATTCCTTGTCGACCTAGTTATCAAGATACCTAGGTCTCGAGGTTTTGGGTCATAAAATATTTACAATATTTTATTCTTTTTCTTTTCTTTTATTTATTCTATAATTTTGGCTTTAAAAACAGTAATTTATACACTATTTACATGCACATGCATGGATGCTAAGATGCTGGAATTAAGGGTATTTACACGCATTTGTCAGGATTTTTGAGGCCAAAATGATAGAATAAAGATGATGAAATGTGGATTCATCACTACCGAAGTTCAACAGAAATGCCCATGAAGAACCATATGCCTTCCTCCGAGACTTCGAGCTGGTTTGCAACAACCTTAGTCATCCTAAGGTTGGGCAGGATTACATTCGACTGAAGGCCACCCCTTTCGCCTTAGGAGACAAGGCAGCACATTGGCTGAAGAACCTTGGGGTGATATGTACAGCTTGGATGCAGTTCAAGGGCCTATTCCTGAAGAAGTTCTACCCCCTCAGTAGAAATAATCAAATGAGAACAAAGATCGCTAGCTTTTCCCAGGGACCCAGTGAACCATTCCATGAAGCCTGGGTAGGTTTAATGACCTAATTCAGAAATGTCCCTGCCATGGCATTTCTAAGGCGATCTTAGTCCAGACCTTGTTATGTGGCAAAACCTGGAGATGCAGGGGTTAGTCAGTGCCGCCTGTGGAGGAAGCTATCTGAACAAGAATGAGAATGTAGTATGGAAGATACTAGAGCAGATGGCGGAAACAGGCAGGTCGCAGGCCACCAGGACCTATCAGTTGTCTCCCTCACTCCTATCCAACGAGACAATAGGAGGACTGTAGCGGATCTGACAGAGGATCTCATCCCCAGCATGGGGATGATAGCTGACAAGTTAAACATGGTTGAACAGATCCACAAGAGGGTCACTGACCTTGAGTCTTTCTCACGTTTACCGAAGCAAGTGGAGGAACTTACTGAGAAGCTAGCTAAGATGAAGCTACATGCCCCTTCTGCACCACCTGTACCTGTACACCGAATCCATCATGTACAGGAACAGGCACCGGGGCCTCAGAGTGGCTGGATAGAGGATCAGACTTACACCCAGTAGGACCAGCATGCACCCCCACAAGTGGAGACCAGATATGAGGAGCCTCCGCAGGTGTTCGAGATCAATGGGATGTGGTACAGCCGTGACCCCGTCAGCAGACAGTCGGGGATGGGGAATGGTCAGCCTCACCGACCTTCCCCAGCTTACCAGGAAACCAACTCCATCCCCACACCGTGCTTTGTTCAGTCCAGGCCCGAACGAGGATACCAGCCTCAGCAGCACCAGCAGCAGGGCCCGACACCGTCCCATCAGCAGCAGTATCAACATGTCCAGCATGGCCAATACAGAACCTCATCCGTAAGTCAGCACCAGCCAGCCCAACCCACCGAATTGGAGTCCCTCACCTTGGCGATCCAGACCCTGTCTGATAGGGTCCAATAGATCCAGAATGACTATCTGGATATGAGAACTGATCTGAATCGTGTCTCTCGTACCCAGGATCAACAAATGGTGCCAAAGACCCCGATTCCCGCTCAGGTTCAGGCCAACCCGAACAGCTTAACTCAAGTCCAGAACTGACCTCGTGATCAGGTATATTATTCATATAATTCTTTATCTGAACATGAGATCCTTTTGTACGATAATGTGAATCATATGTCCCTCAGGAGCGGAAGGACCGTAACCATACCTGATCGGGCACGGGCACCGAAGGAAGGAGCCGCCAAGTCTCTACCCGAGGAGAACTTGGAGGAAGAAGACGAGCAGCACCACCATCGGCAGAAGAAGAGGATGTTCGAGTCCTCGAAGCAGCAAACCAGCATCAGTAGAGAGTCCGACGAAACCGACAAAGAGCCCGCACCTCCATCTGAGGAACCGTCCAAAAGTCGAAAAAGACGCATCACCGGTTTCGCCACAGCATTTTTCTTTTAGTCAGAGTCAGAGTCTGAGTCTGTTTCAGAGTCCGAGTCGTGTACAGAACTCAGTTCTAGATTTCAATGAAAACATTTCAGTTTCAGAACATGAGTTAGAGTCAATAATCCCTTCCCCCGAGCTCTCAAGGGTGGAAAGAAGAAAACTAAAAAAATCCAAAAAGAAGACCCTGAGATGGCAGAATTTTGCAACAAATACATCAAGGTCACAATCCCCTTTGACAAGTACATGGAAATGACTCCTGCATTTCAGAAGTACCTGAAGGTGAGATGCACACCTACTAGGGTTAGCAGGAAGACCAAAAGCCGTGTTGAGAAACACGTTCTGTCAGTAGCCACGACTTGTGCAATAAAGAACTCGTTTCCAAGGAAACGAAGAGACATGGGTGTGCATTATCTGGTGAGTCATATCGATGACATTGCGTTTGCACACACTCTCCTAGACAACGGTTCCTCAATTAACTTAATTCCTACAACCCTCTATGAGCGGCTTAATCTAGGACCTCTTAGGAAATCTAGAGCCCTCCTGCAGTTCGCTGATAAATCAACTAAGAGGTCCCAAGGAGAATTGAGGAATGTTGTAATCAAAGTCGAGGGTCAAGAATACATGGTGGACTTCACTGTCCTAGATATGGAAACCCCTCGTAATTGGAGAGACTCCTAGATCATCTTAGGCAGGCCCTTCCTCAGGATAGCGGGGGCCTTGTTTGATTATAAGATCAGGAAGATCCAGTTCCAAACTCCAGGTGGAGATGAGGAACTTGAAATGAAGCAAACCAGATTGAAGAGACCAGATTCCGAATCCAGCACCGAGTACTCTTCAACCGAAGCAGATTGCAATCATGTAGACACAGTTGGGCTATGGAGACAGAACCCAGCCAGCACCGATGAGTCCCTCCCTTCCGGAGATGATCCCGTGCATGAGTTAGTTTGAGAGGTCCTCAGAGATGAGTATAGCTCAGAACCTGCATCTCCCTACATCTTCGATGACTTAGAGGCCCAGCTAGGCCTGTCAGTACTTCCCTCTTTAGGACAATCGGAAGATGAGGATGACGAGTCAGACACGACTTTTTCCGATTGCATGGAGACCTTTGACGATCCGACTCCAGAGCCGAATAACTTGGTGGCAGCAATTACAGAGAAAGATCCAGCCACTTCCAACACCGAGCCATATTCGATTGAGCCAGATTTCCTAGACGATCACACCTTCCCTGAGCTCAAACCTTTACCCACAACAAAGAAATACACCTTTCTTGTGAGTCAAGAGAAGAAATATCCGGTCATCATCAGTTCGTGATTGACCAAGGAGCAGGAATCTCGCTTGCTAGAGATCCTAGAGAAAAACCGCAAGGCGATAGGCTGGAGCATTTCCGATCTCCACAGGATAAATCCCGCTCTGTGTTCGCACCATATCTACTTGGAGAATGAAGCCAAACCCTCTCGTGAATTCCAACGTCGTTTGGATCCAAATTTACGAGAGGTAGTGAAGGAGATAGAGAAATGGTGCAATGCGGGTTTCATTTATCCCATCTCCGACTCTAAATGGGTGGCCCTGATCCATGTGGTCTTGAAAAAGTTGGGAATTCAGACGACCACTAACGAGGACGGAAAGGAGATCGTGACGCGAGTGCCCACTTCGTGGCGCGTCTGTATGGATTACAGACGCATGAATGCCGCGATGAAGAAGGATCATTTCCCCCTACCATTCATTGATCAGATCCTAGAGAGACTAGAGGGAAAGAGTTCTTCTGTGTCTTAGACGGGTTCTCGGGCTACAATCAAGTAGCCATAGCTCCGGAGGAGCAGGAAAAGACCACGTTTATATGCCCCTTTGGTACCTATGCTTTCAGGTGCATGCCCTTTGGGTTATGCAATGCTCCAGGTACTTTCCAAAGGTGCATGATTGCTGTATTCGCTGAAATGGTCGGCGAATTCCTGGAAGTCTTCATGGACGACTTCTCGGTCCATGGCGATTCCTTCGAAACCTGTCTTAGGAATCTGGACCGAGTCCTCAAACGCTGTTGTGAGGTCAATCTGGTGCTCTCCTGGGAGAAAAGTCACTTCATGGTGACGGAGGGCATTGTATTGGGGCACGTCATCTCCAAGAGAGGAATGGAGGTTGACCCTGCCAAGGTGGATGTGATCAGATGACTCCAGCCACCAACCAACATTAAGCAGTTGAGGTCGTTCCTCAGGCATGTCGGATTCTATCGGGGATTCATCAAAGATTTTTCTAAGATTGCCTGACCGCTAACTGAGCTTTTATGCAAAGACATGGAGTTTGTTGTTGATCACAAATGTCTTGAGGTCTTTAAGCTATTGCAAGGAATGATCATGGACACACCTATCCTACAAGCCCCAGATTGGTCTTTATCATTTTGATATCATGACAGACGCATCAGATTTCGTTGTTAAGGTTGTGTTAGGACAGAGGAGAGATGGCGTCCCATTTGCAATCCAATACACAAGCAAAGTGCTTGATACCGATCAGCGTAACTATACAGTTACGGAAAAGGAGAGGCTTGCGGTAGTGTTTGCCTTGGACAAGTTCAGGTCTCACTTAATTGGATCCAAGGTAATTGTGTTCACTAACCACACGGCACTATGATACTTGATGGAGAAGAACGACGCGAAGGCGTGTCTTCTTCGGTGGATTTTGCTTATCTAGGAGTTTGATTTGGACATTCGTGATAAACCTGGAAAGAAGAACGTAGTAGCCGATCATCTCTCTCGTCTCAAAGATATCAATACTTCTGAGGATTCACCAGTTCTAGACTCCTTCCCTGACGAGTTGATTTTTGTTATCGACTCACTCCCATGGTATGCCAACATCGTGAACTATCTTGTCTCCAAGAAGGTTCCCGAGGGTTGGCCCAAGAGCCACATCGACCGACTAAAGTCAGATGCTAGACACTACCATTGGGAGGATACGATCCTTTTCTTCGAAGGATCGTATTGTGTCTGGAGACGGTGTATTCCTCAGGAGGAATACCAGAGTGTCCTTTCTTTATGCCACAGCTTGGAGGCAGGAGGACACCACTTCGGGAAGAGAACCGCATGGAAGGTACTTCAGTGTGGCTTTTACTGGCCGACTCTGTTTCGCGATGCCATCACCTTTGCGAAGTCGTGTCCAGTATGTCAGAGAATGGGAGGAACCGTTGGTTCCAAGGATAAGATGTCGATGCAGCCTATCATCATTTGTGATGTCTTTGATGCCTGGGGCATCGATTTCATGGGCCCATTCCCTGTTAGCCACGGATTCGAATACATCCTTCTTGCGGTAGACTATATATCCAGCTGGGTGCAGGCTATCTCGACCCTAGCCGCAGACAGCAGGACTGTTTGTAAATTCATCAGAGAGCACATCATCTCTAGGTTCGGATCCCCAAAATGATAATATCAGACGGGGGTAGCCACTTTGTAAACCGGGAGGTAAAGAAACTCCTGAAGGACTACGGCATCGAACACCGTGTCGCTAGTCCTTACCACCCACCGACTAATGGTATGGCTGAGGTGTCGAATAGGGAGTGAAGACTATATTACAAAAGATTGTCCGCCCAGACAGGAAGGCCTGGTCTCAGATCTTGGATCAGGTCCTATGGGCATATAGGACAACTTACAAGACACTGTTAGGAACCTCCCCATTCCGAATGGTATTCGGAAAGCCGTGCCATTTTCCCGCAGAACTAGTGCACAAATCAGTATGGGCAATCAAGAAGGTCAATTGGAACACGCACCTTGGGCAGAAGCAGAGAGATATGGATCTGAATGAGCTTGTGGAAATCGGAAACCGTGCATATGACAACAGTTTGGTGTACAAGGACAAGGTTAAGCGTTGGCACGATAGATATATCAGACGAAAGACCTTTGTTCCTGGACAGAAGGTATGGTTGTTTAATGCTAGGATAAAGATCTTCCAAGGCAAGTTGAAGTCCAAGTGGACATGCCCATTTGTCATCCGTACAGTGCATGATAGTGGATGTGTCGAGATCTCAGATCTCGCAGATGACGCACCGACATTCCTTGTGAATGGACAACTGTTGAAACACTTCGTCGAATCCAATGAGCAGTTAGTCCATGTTAAGAAGATTGTATTCATGCGCGAGACAGATTCAGCAGATACACCTTGAGCCGCGCATGAGACCTTGCAGCAGTGAACTCTAGCCATCGGCCGCATCTTGAAAGATTCAGACCAACTCACTTGTATATACCATCATTCCTGTACATTCTGTCCTTTCTCCCCCGCGACTCTAGTAACTCATCCCAGCTTCATTGATCACCATCTTGTACTATACTTAGGATGACCAGATCCTAAGTATAGGGGGGATGAGCCACCTGAGTCTGTTCTCTATACATCCTCCAGATCACATCGGTCCTCATACTCACTCCCGTCCTATACTTAGGCTGACCTGAGCCTAAGTATAGGGGGAACCGATGCCCGCATTGTATACACTTCTCTTCTTGACCTCGTCCGCCCCATTTTTTTGACCTTCTTCTACACTTAGGCTGCCAGAGCCTAAGTATAGGGGGGCAGGATGACTTCTTTACATTTTTCGTTGTCTTTGGCTCTCTTACGCTTACCACGAGCTATGTCTTTTTCCTCGCTTTTTCATGCTCTGAGGATATAGCATATGCTAAGTATAGGGGGGCGTGTATATATACATATATACTTTACCCATAGCTCGTATTTTCACGTATTCTTTGTATATTTCGTAATAATTACGGGTTGGGTAAAATTTGGACAAAATTTTTTGTAAAATACACTTATATAATCTGTATATTACTCTTGTAAACTGTTGTAACATAGGAGGTATACCAAATAATTGCTAATTGAAAAAAATGTGAAAAAATCAAAGGCTTCTTATTTACTCTTGCATATCATCTCTACATCAGAAAAGAAAGAAAAAGAGTCTTGCATTTCATTCATAACATGACATATGCATCTCATCCGCATATCTTGCATATGCAAGGTGAAAATCTAGTGGGTTCTGAACCAAGTTTTGAGTAGATGTTGAGGAAGGACTTGATTTGACCTTAATCCACCTAATTTCAGAGGAACCTTATAGGTACTAGAGTAAAGATTTCTCAGGTCAAGTGACTTAATTCTTTGAGTCCGCAAGTCTATGTTCACATGTCATCTTGATCAGTCTAAATAGAATATCCCGTGCACACGCATGATTCTTATAGATAGTGACCTAACTTGGACAAGCACAATGGACATAGCTCTTCATTGATGAGGGGGTGAGGAGGTAGAATACTTTAGCTTGGAGTAGCACACGGGTGGAAACATCTGTCCTCCTCTAGGGAGAGTAGTGCATCTCAACCTAGTCTGGTGGTGTTGACATCTAAGTACGGGATGTTGTGGGTTGCAATAATGCTTCAAAAGAGGGATAGTCTACTGGCTCAAGAGGAAAAACTACCGATGTACATGCTGCACCCTGTATACAGTTCGAAAAAAAATTGCAAAAACTCCAAAAAAATCAGACAGGTCCAAATGAAAATAAAATACCTGTCGGAGTATGTATATTAGCAAAAAAAATGCAGTTGGATGACTTGATTACACTGGTCAGGCATCCGGGATAGGTAGCTACACTGACTACCGTCCATTCTTTTCTCTACCCCCTCCTCTTGAGTTGGTCACACTTGAACTTAGAAGGGAATACCCCGCTCCTCGAGGAAAGAGTTATTGGACCGGGTTATTTGAGTTACCTTGTTAGAGGAGGCTGTTTCTGAGCCATTTCTGATGTGGAGAGTTACACTTCACTTACACAGTACAAGTAAGAATCATAGTCATTAGAAACTTGCGTCTGAGGATTTATTCTGACCTGACTGTTGAGGAGTCTTGAATAGAAGACTTGTGGAACTTGAAGTCTGTTAGGTCTTAAGTTCAGATCTCAATAAGGTTCCGCCACACAATTAATCCAAAGGTTGAGTCAAGCTCCATTTTCAACTTTTGTTCAAGACCTTGGTATGGAACCCAAAATCATTTCACTTTTGCATTTCATTTTAGTTGCTCGGGGACGAGCAAGGTTTAAGTATAGGGGGTTGATGAATATGCGATTCATCACTCTTAAAGTTGAAAATAGAGCTTTGTCCCCAGGTATTTAGCCTCATATTTCCCTTTATCTTGCATAATTAGCATTCATGCATCAATCCATAAAATATGCATTTTAGCATTCATATTTGCATTTAATAAGAATCCAATCCACTTGTAAAATCCACTGTAAAATATCCACCTATTCATTTGTATTTTATCCCCTTAAAATAAAATAACACCATTAGTTAATAAATATAGGGAAGAAGACCAGAGTCCCTCTCTTGTAAAATACCCAATAAAGCCCCAAACCCCCAGGACCTTAGAATTCCCATATCTCTCTCTCTCACCAACTCCAAATTAGGTCTACTCACCTTCATATTGATACACATCCAGAGACCTTTAAAACGAGACCAATTTCATTCAATTCGGAGCTCGTAGGCAAAAGTTGGATTTTTGGGCCTCCTTGTATACTAAACATATGTATATTTGTATTCTTGTATTTTTGTATCATATTTGACCTCATCTCCGTTTTTGGTCAATAGAAACTTATAGATCTCATCGAGATCTACAACTTTCATGTTTTGAGTTTTTCCAAATCCGGCCTCCTTCTCCCTCTAATTCCATTTCTCCTTTCAGCCACTCAGAGCTGGCCACATGGTGCCCTCTGATTGCGCCACGCGGCCCGCTCCCGTTGACCTATCCGCCTGTGCCCTGGACCGTTGGATCTTCATTTAGATCCAACGGCCCAGTGATCTCCACGTCCGCCTTAATTCCACACCATTGGATCAACCCTAGGATCGCATCTTCACTGCCCGCTAGTGCCTCATCAGTCTCGCACCACGTGGCATCACCTCATCCATCCAATTCACTCCAGATCCAACGCCTCAAACACTTCGCTCTCTCGGCCATACGATCAAACCCCTGAGCCCATCTCAGCCACCCGTTAGCGTCGCATCCTCAGCACGCCACGTGGTGTGTTCAGAGCCCTCCGACGTAGCGCCTTAGATCTGATCTCAGGCGTCGATCCGCGCCTCCATCTGGACCGTTTGATCGCGAGATCCAACGGTCGAGACGTCGTCGTCAACCTCTGTACGCCCGCGCCCATGTTCTCCACCATGCGCAAGGGGCCGCCCCCTTTCTATTTTTGGCTCCACGCCGACCACCTTCTCTGACCACTAACACCACCACAACGTCGCCCACTCATCCCTCATCCTCGCCAGCCCCCTCGACCTCCATAACAACCCTCAATCTCGCTCCATGAAGGCCACAAACTCCACCTCGTCGCCAGCTACCCCGTCATCTTCACCCTATAAATCCGTCACCTCCGGCCACTTTCACCCCCATCCGCCACCAACGAGAGTGACTCCGAGCTCCCACCTTCAGATTGGTGACAACGATTTGATCCTGGGTTGAGTGACGACCGAGAACACCTCCGGCGAGATCCACGGCCGACCACCGCCGTGTCGTAGCTCCTCCAAGGCACTGCACGAGCTTAGGTCCTCCTACCGACCTTTGAGCAAAGACCTGGAAGCTTCCCCGGAGCTTCTGTCCCCAGGTAGACTCCGCCATCTCTCCCCCGATCTTCTTCTTCTTTTTCCCTCTCCTTTTCTAATTTAATTTGCCATTCACGAGCATCTTCTTGCTCCGCAAATCATTCCCTGAGCTCCGCAAGGGAGCTCTGATCTTCGCGCTACCATTAGCTTCCTCCGACGAAGCACTTCACCCTCCACTGACACCAGCTCTGCCACCTGGGCGGAGCTCGACCACCGGACCACCGTATCGCTTCATAGGCCTCGCCCTTCACCTCGCATTCCACTCTACGGATACTTTGCATGCTTCGGCTATCTTCTAACCCCCTGCAGGTACCATCTCTTTGATTGGTCGGAGACTTCACCGGCGCATCTTCGAGCTCCATCTCTAGTTGCCTCCAGGTCACTCCAGCCCCAACCAATATCGCCGGACGCTTTGCCGCCCCTCCACGATCCTTCCGAGCTACGCCAGAGCCTTCAGCGTCCTTCGACGATGATGGGAGGACGAGGCGGAGCTAGGCCAGCCTCGCTGGAGCCCAGCCCTCTCTGTTGCAGGAGGCGAAGTGTCGTTGGGGACGACAGCCAGCAGCTGTTCGATCCTCTTGATCGAACGGTCAGGAGCCTTCCACGTCGCCAAGCGTCAGAGCCTCAGAGGGTCGTTGGATTCATCCTGCTGATCCAGCGATGCTCGATCGTTTACGTAGCCACCGCAAGAGCGAGTCTATCGCCGTTGGATCGATCACTGATCTGATGGACCAGACACGCCACGTGTCATCAGCAAGAGGTTGTTGGATCATCCTTGATCCCACATTCCAGATCTGTCCACATCGCCCGATCTGAGCCTCCTCCCCGACCACTAGGCTCGGATCACTCGAAGCTTCTCCGAGCCAGATCTGAACCTCCAGAGCCGCCCGAGCCTCGCTCCGAGCCTCCGAAGTCCACCGAGCCTAGGACCCCCCACGTAGTCTGCACGTGCATCTTGGGCAAATTACACCGAGGTCCCTGAAGGTTTCGCAAATTACATTCTAGTCCCTGCTAGGCGACCCCACGTGAGGAGCACGTGTCCCGTGGAGAAACTGCATCCACCACCCCAGCATTATAGGTAATTGCATATTGGTCCCTGTCAGCACGTTTATTTTCAACAATTTTAATTCATGTAATTACATTTATACCCCTGTCTTTGCACGCATATTTAGGCATTCATATTAATTCATTTTTCAGTTGGAAAAATTGCATTGTGTAGCTTACATTGTCCTCTTCATTATGTGACATGTGGCATATTTTGTAACATCAGTAGATTTTTCTATTAATTAATTGGTTCATTTTTGCTATATTTTGCCCATTTTTACCTATTAATTGATAGTAATTTCAAAAAATACCCAAAAATCACATTAGATCTAGGATAATTAGCTTTACCTTGCATAAAAATTTCATCTCAATTGCACGCATCTCGAGGCCTAAATAATTCATTTAGTGATTTGCTTAATTAATTTTTAATAGGTTCATTTCACATCAAAAATTAGGTTTAATAATTTTCCTAGATTCGTCACCTTCAGATCTATCTAGGGTAATTTTTATTCCTAAAAATATTATGATTTGATATTTATTAAAATTAATTTAGTGAAAATCATCTTGCATTCATATTTAATTCACAGTAATTTTATTTAGTGTCAAAAAATTCCAAAAAAAAATAGTGTAGCCTAATTTCATCCCATTTCATCATCCGGCGAAGTTTCGTAATTTTTGGACTTGATTTGATCACCTTTCTGAATTAACTTGTAAATGGGCTAGATTTTTGCATGTGTCCTGCATAAAAAAATCGAAAAAGACCAAAAAAATATTCCCTGAAAATCAAATCCCGGACTTCACTAAAAATTTACCTAAGGAGACAGCTGCCTCCCTGAGTTCAACCTTGGGCTTGCCTAAGTAAAAAAATTGCCGCTCGAGATTAACTTGCTTTAATGAAAAATGGTTTTTGATTCGCTCTCATTATCCTACTGCAACGAACATTCTTAATTAATTTGAACATTAATTTGATCGAATTAACAAGGGTAGTGGGAGCATTGTCAATGGGACCTGCATAAATACGTTCCTTGGCTTGAGGCGATGGTGCTTGGCTCAAATTTGAAGTTGAATGCACAGGGAATGAATGGAGTGAAAGGGGCTTCGACATATGGTGGAGGAGGGACCTCGATTCGCTGACCGAAGATCGATCAAGTTGGCCAAGATGGTAGATTAGATGAAGAATCTGCTACAGAAGATAGTGGGGTGGCAAAGGTGCGTAGGGAACATCGATAGCACTGTGAGAACACGGTCGGTGCTCTAGAGCTCCAGCGATAGGATTAAGCTAATCTAAGCTAATCTACATGCTGAAACATGAAATAAAATGCGACAAATAAACTACAAGAACCAGTTCTACCTAATAGAAATAAATGTGCATCTCTTATACTGCTGGTGGGCAGGGAGCAGGGCAGGCCATAGCACTGTCGTGGATCACCGTCTCTTCCTTGCTTCGTCGTCTCCAAGCTCGGGGAAGATCTTCCGATGTCATTGGGTCTTCGAAACACATGCAAGAACATAGAGCGAAGTTCGAAGGTGGATCAGATTGGCTTGAAGACCTCAGAAGTTTATTTATACACAAGAGGTCCGACGAATGTTGGAGTGGTGATAATTCAAGACTCGAGGTTGACAAGAGGAATCTAATGATTGCTCGTGAGAGATGGGTGTGATGCACATCGAATCCACGAAGGACTCGAGGTGAGATAAGATCCAATTCGATCAGTTGGAGGCGGAGAAGGTGACATGCTTGAGGTTTCTGATGCAAGTCAGAGAGAAGATTGGGAGTTGACTGGGGTCAACATTCCTTATGATCTCATTGGTCTACAGGGGTCGCTACAAGACAAAATAGTTCTTATTATATAAAAATAATTATTTAAAAATAACAAATGATTATATTAATTTTTAGTTAAAAAATAAAAATGCTATTGTTTTATATAGTATTTTATTATGATTTTTATTTATTTTTGGGGTTTATTTATTGTAAGTTAATTTTAAAGGTATATTTGTAGGTATTTTCATCTATGCTTTGGGTATTTTATTTTTATTTTGTATTTTTGATTTTATTATTGTATTTTCTTATTGTGTATATTTATTTATATTTATGGTCACAAATATATTTTTATTTGATTTTTCTAAAGTCCATTGTACACTTAAATAAATAGAAGTATTAATCATATAGGTATAAGTATTGTATATTCATCTATGTATTTATATACACTTACTTTATTTTGTCTTTTTTATGGTTTTATTCTATTCTACATATGTACATGTATTATAAATAATATTTTTAAAATTATAAAATTATAAAAATAATAAAGAATAAATAATATGAATATTTTAATCATGTTTAATATATAATAAGGGTTTAAAACCTAACTTTCACATCTTAACTACAAAAATATGAAACCACCTTTTAAAATAGCTTATAAAAAGTAATATACAATTAAAGGTGATTTTGATGCATTTTGAGTTTTGTTTAGGAGTTATGGGTCTGGAAAGTTTGGGGTTTGGCTTTTTATTTTTAGTATAGAAGGTACACTACATCTTATTTTTGTATAAACTCAATTTTGTATTTTTCTATATATTATTATCTACAAAATTTGTATAAATTTTATTGGTTTGATGAATAAATAATAAAGAATAAAATAACTCCCAAAATGAATTATATATGAATAGAAGAATGGTGTTTTTATTGTGTATTTGACCCTTATATCCCCTAACTTTATTCCTTGTCGACCGAATCAATTCTTGACTTGGTCTCGAAGTTAAGGATTATAAAATACCAAAGGTATTTTATTCTTTTTATTTTTTTTCCTTTATTATATAATTTTGGCATTAAAAATTGTATTTTATATATAATAAATGGAATAAATAATGAATGTTAATTTGTACAAAATAATGCTATTTACATGCATTAGCTATGTTTTTTAAGGCAAAAATGATAGAATAAAGGTGATGAAATGGAGACTCGTCACCCCCTATACTTGCCTTTGCTAGTCCCTAGCAAACACTTATGCAATAAGTGAAAATAAAAATAAAGAAAAGAAAAAGAAAGTGGATTGATTTTAATTCTCGAGCTTGTCTTCACAAAATCAAAGTTTGGAGCTTAAGTCGGACCTTGGTGTGAGAATGTGTGTGGAACCTGGCCGGGAACCATATTTAAAACACAATAGCCTTCGAGAGTCACAGAACTCGTTCAAACAACCTCAATAACCATGGCAGAACTAGTCTACATCATACTCAAACCCTTATGACTATGAAGCTGACTTGTATGTTGTAAATGATAGTGGTTCTTCCCAACTAAAATGACAAAAGAACGTACTTCTCTAATATGACAACCCAATGATTCCCCAATCCGGCAACTCTTTCCTCGAGGAGCGAGGTATTCCCTTCTAAGTTCAAGAGCATCCGACTCAAGAGGAGGGGGTAAAGAGAAGAATGGATGGTGGCCAGTGTAGCTACCTATTTGGGGATGCATGACCAGTGTAGTCAAGTCATCATGCAGTAAGGTCACATGATTTTTGACTTTTGAAGCTCAAGCTTGCTTATTTCAAATATATAACATATGTACAGGCATTTTATTTTCAATCAGGCTTGCCCAATTTTTTGGAGTCTTTATTTTGCATTTTTTTTCATTTTTTTGAATACTATATACATCAACATTTACATAAGAAGTTTTTCCTCTTCAGCTAGAAGACTATCCCTCTTTTGAAGCATTATTGCAACCCACACTCTCCTATCTTTAGACGTCGAAGCCACTAGACAGGTTGGGGTGCACTTCCCTCCCTAGACGAGGAGGAATGTTTCCACTCGTGTACGCCTCATACAGACAAATACAATCCCCTCACCACTCCAACTGAGTTGAGCCAAGTGAAAAGGTGCAATTATCCAAGTTAGGTCACGACCAACAAGAGTCATGTATGCATCTCAAAAGTTCTAGTTAGGTAGTTGAGGTGTCTTGAACCCAGCCCTGAGTCTCAAAGAATTAAGTACGAATAGACCTGAAGTACCTTAAATCTAGTTCCTATATGGTTCTAGTGAAGTTAGGTGCATTAAGGTCCACCCAAGCTCCAATCTTCGACTTTACTAAGACTAGTTCAATCATCAAACTCAATCCGAAAAATATGAATGTTACGCAAATGCTATATACATTGCAATGAAAATCTTTTTGTGATGCAATTTTCTAATTTTGAACTTTTTATGGAATTTTTTAAAAAGGTCTTGCAAATGTTATTGAGATTTTTCAAAACAAAAATATTTTTGAAAAATGTGCAAATATTTACACGGGCATGCTTTTATTATTCACAAGAATTAAGATTTTTAAGGATTTTCATAAGGGACATGCTATTAGTTTGTATAGATAAATATATATACAGTTGGTGAAGAATGTTGATTTATTGAAGATTTTTTTACAAACAATTTTTAAAACTATAGTCCAAAGTATTTTTTGCAAATATTTTTACAAACATTTGAAAATCATTTTGCAAAGATTTTTCGAACAGTATATATAGATTTTTCAAAATATTTTTACAACCATTTTCAAAACCATTTGCAGATAGGTTTTCAAAAAAAATTATTTCACAAAATTAAAATAATATTACAAACAAAACAATCTTACAAAGGTTGAAAATGTTTTACAAAACAATTTCCAAATAGTCAAAAGATTTTTCAAATACATTTCCAAACTATTTTTCAAACATTTTGCAAAACATTTTTACCTGATTTATGAATCAATATATACAAAAATAATTTAAGGAATAATATGAATCTTTTATTAGTTGGTTTACTGAATTTTATATGTATGTATATAATATTTTAGTCGTATTATTCAAAAACATGAAAGTACAAGTTATGGCTAAATTATATACAGAGTATATATGAACCCCCTTTACTTAGTTTGAGCTATGTCCTCATAGATCAAAAAGAAAAAGGAAGACATAACTCGTACTGAGTATAGAAAAGCATATACTACAACGACCGAAAGAATGGAGAAATAAAGGAATGAGAAGTTGACCTCCCCCCTATACTTAGGATGGAATAATCCTAAGTATAGCAGGTTGTTTCTACATGCAGGGAGGGTCGAGGGTGGGAATACACATATCACAACTTAGTCTGTCACCCCCTATACTTAAGGTAAAATATCCCTAAGTATAGTAGAGAAAATCAACAAGAGAGGAGACAGTGGAGGGGATCAATAAAAAGAAACTGATAACAAAAGAGAAAATACATTGGGTGAATATACCCATTACTTCCCTATACTTAAGGTAAAAAAGCCCCAGTATTGGCAACAACGAGAGTGATGAAACGAAATGGAGAAAGAAAAACATAAATAGGTGGACTCCCCTATACTTAGGACAAAGTATGTCCTAAGTAAAAACACACAGATATGACGATTGATCTAGGGTATGCATGACATACAGAGTAAAGAAGGAATAAAAAGATAAAACGCATATATACAAGCAGAAAAGGTTGGTGAAGTAGAGGATGGTATTTAACAATCGAATATCGTACTCTCACCATCGTCTCATGTGAGACCGGTGATGCAGTAAGAAAGAGAAAGACACCCTAATAAGCAATCAACTGGGTGTCTGCTATCGGCAAAAAGAGATCGAAAACTAAGCCAGGATCCGATAGTGGGAAGTAGAGTATCAACTCATAAGAACATAGTGGAAGATTAAAGCCAATATCGTAAGACACAAAGGTAGAAGGAACAGTATAGATTCCTCCATGTCACTCATAGTCTCCACAGGATACAAAAAGTGAATAGTAGGAGACTCTATACACATCTCGATATCCGGTGGACATAAGGTTGAAAGATCAAGAACACACCAAATATCACAAGATGTGGATAAATCTTACGAGGGGTGTCGAGGTGAGCAGATCAGATGGGTCAGGAGTCTGAGCATAATCATAAGACTTGGTTTCATGCTCCACCAGATTGGATGCACCAGAAGTGACGTCAAGTACCCACAAAATGATGTATCCTCCCTCAGATAACCCTCGGGGGATGATACATACTAAACAATGAATAATCAGAGCAAAACTCATCCTTGCGAGGGTTGTCAAGGAGAGCAGACTCAAGGGAGTCATATCCATTAGATGGATCAATAGGCACAGTCTCCGTAGGCGATGGATCGGCTATCCACCAGAAGAGATCGAAGGATCTAGAAAATGTCATAGTCTCCCGCAGATTACCCTCGGAGAGTACTGTAAAATAGGCATGGAATAATCAGAATAATGTGATTCATCCTTGTGAGGACCGTCAAGGAGAGAAGACTCAAAGGAGTCCAGACAGCTATTAATTAGTCTCGTGTTTCGACAGATCATACACACAATCAGACAGTGAGACCGATAACTCATATCAAACGACTCGGTTTCGTGCTCCATATAGATGGACATATAAGCAGTGAGTGAGACCGACTGTAAAGAAAGTGTTGCATCCACCCGCGGATAGTCCTCGGGGAGTAATGCAAATTAAGTCAGTGAAATCAGGGAAATGTTGGCATCAAGTCTCAGGTCCTCAAAAATCATCAATAGATCATCAGGAAGGGTTATAATGCCAAGGGAGAGGGATAAGAATTGATCAAGGAAATTATAGTGTAGTCCCTTAAATTAATCAAATCAGCTTAGATAGATCGAGATGTCGGACAGTGAGTCTCTAAGGGCTAAATGGGCATGGGAGAGTCAGGAGATGGATCTTGGATCAATCAGGAAGATGAGTAAAATCATGTGGATTCTGATCACCGTCGCTTTGAATCTCAGAAAGAGGTAGTACATCAAACATCTGAATCAAGATGGGCGAGGCCGCATAAGAGATCATAGATCATATCTCATGGAATCATCATCAAATCATCATGAATCAATCACAACCTCAATCCGGTATGCGATATCAAAAATCCTCAATGAAGAATCACACATGTAATCGTGCCAAAATAAAAATCCTTAATAATCTCTATGCACATATCAAAGTCGAATCCACCAAAAATAGCACACCAATCTCAACCTCCTCAAATCTGCCTGGCTTACTGAAATAATTTTTACAATCACAACCTCAATGCGGGCCTCAACTAGTAGCACAACAATCCCGGGCGAAAGAAGAGATGATACTGAAGGGAAGGAGGAGGGTAGGCAATAATGGAGAAAACGAAGATAAAATTGTGGTTCAAAAAGAGAGTCTTCTTGAACCAGACCAGAGAAAGGGAGATATGGGCAAGGAGATAGCCGTAAAATCCAGCTTCATAACTGAAGATCAAGACCCGATATCACGACACAATGAAGAAGATAAATAATATGTTCAAAGAAAGGGAGAAGGACTCAAAAAATGAAGAACTCAAAGACTCATGGATCTACTAACTCAAAGAATGATGAATGTAAATTGCCCCAAAGTCATAATCAATGTACAAAGCAAACCCCCTGTTCACCTACTCATACGGTAAAGATGGAGATGGTGGTCATTTATCTTTCCTATTTTAAATTTAGGTGAGCTTCAAAAAAGTTGTCCAAACACGTAGATAGGCCTGGGATTTGGGCACTAATCCTTAGTCTATACGTGTGAATAAAATGCACATACAATGAGGGGGTTACTCTCCCCAAGGTAATGAATCCATTATGTTTATTTTTATAAATCCAATAGAGTTAGCAGACCCAATTGTATTTTTGGTTATCACTTTTTTGTTATTTTTCAATGCAATCGTCTAACGAGCTTCCAATTCCATTAACATCTTAGGTGATCAAAATCAGAAGGAGAGGGTCAGAAAAGCAATGCAAGTCGGAAATCAATGATGTGTGCAAATTCGGAAGAATTACAGTGCTTCCCAGCTCTCTCCATGCGGGATGCATAATAAAATTGAAAGCTACAGTACATGAGATACAAGCCGATGAAATCATTCTAAAATAGTAATTGTTATTATCATGAAGAACAAGATGGTAACTGTCTAGATATGAGACCTAAGTACGGTCATCGATGCCACTCGATGCCCGCCATAACGGGTCCTGCCAGCGTTGTATGTGACCTCTTCATCATGCGGTCTCAAGTCAAAATAGCCAACAATTATAATTCGACTAAGTTCAAAAAGAGATCTATAGGCACATGTAAATATATTATGGCTTCAGACCTTAATCTATCGACCAAGCAAATCCTAAGATAGGGCTTTAAAAAAGCCAAGAATTACCCTTTTAGTAGTGTCGCATTAATATTCAAATTTTGTTGTAGGTATGCAAAGTCGGATCAATCAAAAACCACAAATTCAATTATTTGTCAAATTAAAGCGAGCGGTATTTTACTTTGGAAAGCCCAAGGTCGAACTCAGGGAGGGCCACTTTCTCCTTAGGATGGTTTTAGGCGATCTAGAAATAAATTTTTTCAAAGAGACACTTTTTTGTATTTTGAAATGCAGTAAATGAGCAAAATGCAATTTGGACTAAGTCCAGGGACTAAAATGTAAACTACATTCAAATAGTGTCCAAAAAATCTCAAACTTGTCCAGAATGTGAAATGTGATGAAATTAGATTATTGTAATTTCTTGGATTTTTTAGATGCAAAATAAAATAATTATGAATTAAATATGTAGACTTGGTGATTTTAGGTTAATTAATTTTAATAAATAACAAATGTTAATATTTTCAAGAAATTAAATTATCCTAGATAGGTCTTTGTGAGAGGTATCCACAAGTTTTATTCCTAAAAATACTAAGTGTTGAATTACTTAAAAATTAAATTACCAAATTCATCATTTAATTTATTATGACCTAAATATGTCTGCAAATGGCATGAAATTTGGGCACAATGTAGAACAACTTAAAATCAACCTACTACGATTTTTTGAGAATTTTTGGATCAGAGAATAATGAAATACGAACTTCAGAGCATATAATGGGTAAACTATGTAAGTGTTTACCAAATTAATTTCAAGAAATAATTCACTGATCATAAAAATATAAATAAATACTCATTAGATAGAAAATTAATTATTCTACAACATGCATTTTTTTGTAATTTAAAATGATGTAAAATAAAGATGCAAATAACTGTCTCAAATCAGGGCTATGAATCCGAAATAGAATAGTGAATAAAGAAATAACGCACAGGGGCGCTTCTTTAAGAATCAGATTCTCCATGGGCTTTGCTGCAATTTTCCACAACAAACGTGCATCGCATGTGACCTCCATTGAATGGGGATGGTAGCGTAATTTCCAAGAACTTTGGGGGTCCTTCTGCAATTGATCCAGCCCTCACGTGTTAGGCACGTTAGGTGGGTTTGGAGTTACGAGGTGGAGGAGGGGGTATGCCTGGTGCTTCTGCAATTGGCCCCTAGTGGTGCTACGCCTCATGCTCATTTGATGGTTCCGTAAATTCCCTATGTTAAATGTGTTGCATTGTTGCAGTCGGGCGACTAGGATCGATAAAAAATTAACCACACAAATCGATGAATTAACGAATTAATTAATGTGTGGTTTTATGTATTTTTAACCTGGGCAAACCCCAGGGTTGACTCAAGGAGGCAAAGGAACAACGTCGAATCAAATTAGACGAATTAACTCATGGTTTTCCAAGCGGGTTTTTTTAATGCAAGATAAATGCCAAATACAAAATGCGGTTGTATTTTATTTAATATGAAAATACACAACTTAGCTAAATTAATTTTAATGTGAAATTAATCCAAATTAGCCAAGTTATATTTTTCCTGGAAGTATAATCTAATGATTATTGCAAATGTATTTTTTTTGAATTTTTCAGTTTAAAATGCAACAATGGAAAATGAAAACTTTTATGGGATTTTAAGCAATTTTTCACACAAACACAATGCAAAAAAATATGAAATTTTTACTTGAAGTGAAATATGATTAAATGAAGCTATAGTTGAAATTTTCTAACAATATATGAACTTTTAATGAATTTTTTAATGGAAACAGTGTGACTGTGAGTATTTATTTCCTAATTAATCCAAAAATAATAATTTATCTGGAAGCAAAATTATCTCAAATATATATTTTATTGAGCAATCCAGGAAACTTAAAATTTCGTAAAAATAATATTCATGGATTTAATTAGAAATCAATTACAGAAATCACTCAATAATTTATTTTAGTCAAAAGAGACTCCATTCTCGATAAAATTTGGATATTAATTAAAGCACATTCATACACATCATCTCTAATTTTTTCACAATTTTTGGAGCAAGTGTTAATTAAAAATGAATTCCAGACCATGAAATGGGTAAAATATCCTATTTTTATCCAAAATAACTTTAATTAATTACCCAATGCTCATAAAATTCTAATTAAATAGACAAATGATGAATAATTAAACGGTCTACAATATGTAATTTTTATATAAAAAATGATGCAAAATAGATGTCCAAATTAGAGCATAAATGCATGGGTATTTTGCAATACGGGAATTAAAGAAACAAACTAAAATGTTAACATAGGTACTTTTGCAATTAATGACAAATGAATGGAAGAAACTACAATTTTACAAAAAAATAAATGAAATAAAATGACCTTAAGAATGTGGGTGAACCCTAAGGCTGAAGAGGGCTCGTGGGCGTGCAGAGGCTGGCGACCGGTTGGGGGAGATGCGACAGAGGGGAGGTCGCGTGGAGGTGGCGACGTCGGGCATGCAACACCCGCGCAAGGGAGGTAATGGACCCAAGGGATGAAGGTGGCGAGGCGCGGGGCTGGTGGGCGGCGCTCGCAGGACAAGCGAGATCGTACGGTTGGTGTCGCAGGCGGCTCCATGTGAAGGCGTTGAGGTCGCGGATGGCTAGAGCACGTGTGCGCAGACGAGGGGTGGGTGTTGCGAGCAGTATGGAAGGGTCGCCTGCAAGATGAGCAGGGGCGACCGGGCGTCTGGCGTGAGATAACCACGTAATGGAGGCTGTGGGCCCAAGGACGGCATACGACAAGAGGAGCCAGTGCAGGTCCAAGCGTAGCGCGGGGTATTTGTGGCGGTTTGCTGCCGCTGGAAGGGCGGCTGGCGGAGGTGGCATACACAAGGGGGTGCAGGGACGACCAGCACAGGGAGGGCAGGCTGGAGGTGCAGGAGGGAGGGGCGACGACCGACAGTCAGTGGCGTAGACGGAAAGGGCCGCTCGCGTGGATGGAGGGGATGGCTTGCAACGCTTTTATTTTTTGTTTGATTTTATATTTTTAATATTTTTTTCAAACAGTGAGTGGGTATTTGGAGAGGAAGATGTGATGAATGGGATGGTGATGATGATGACGATTGTGTTGATGTGATGTGTAAATGTAATGAAGATGTTTACGTAGAATAAAAAATGAGTGTTAGATTAAATAAAAAATGGAGAAATGAAAAGTTGGTGATGATGGGAATAAAGAAGTGGTTTGTTATGATGATTTAGAATAACAACAACAAAAAGTGTTAGATAAAAACTGACAAGGAAAAGGAGAGGGATATTTACCTGAGATTACACCGAGTGTGCGGAATAACTATGTTAGTCTCCTGTCGTCATATCGAGCGGCGTGGCGGATACGCCACGAAGCTGAGCAAGCCTGATTGGAAGCTCGTGACACGGCAACGGTGGTGTCGTGGATCTCGCCTTTGAGATTGTCGTCGCTCAACTCATCTCCTACAGCTGTCACCTGAAGGTTAAAGGGGCTCGATATCTCTTCTCTCGAAACATCGGATGATGATGAATGAAGGAGATGAGGGGAATAAAAAGGATGAGGAAGTTAGAAAAGAGGTGGAGAAAGTGGTGGAAGATGAGGGGAGAATGGGAATTGGTGGCTTGGGTGGCAAATTGGAGTAGAGAAGAAGTAAACGGGAAAAAATAAAAAAATAAAAGTAGACTACTAAAAATAATGAAGAGAAAAGAAAAATAAAAGTAGAAAAGGATATAAATTTAATTAATTAATTAAAATAAATCAGTCAATAACTAAATTACGAAAATAAATAAATAAATACAAGGATGACATTTTTATGTATAAGTTCCACGAATAAAATATTTTTATTTGAGGTGATAAATAAAATAGAATAAGAAATACTTAAATTAAATAATGATGGATGTGCATGATGAATAATGATGAATATACATGTGGATAATTATTTTTCTTGATTTTCCTACGTTGAGGCCTTATCTCCCCCTACTTTATTCCTTGTCGATTGATAAATCCTTGACGTTCTTTCGGGTCAGAGTCTGCATGTTTTTATTGCATATATACAGTCTTTATTTTCTTTATTTTTTCTTTTCTTTATTTATTTTAAGTTAAAAATAATGATAATTATATATATTTACAAAAGAACAGAGATTGATAAAACCATAGATTTATTAATATTTATATATATATTTAGTCAGAGATTTCAAGATAAAATAAATAAATAAATAAATAATGAAACGCAGATTGGTAAGTGTAAAGGTAATTAAGATTGATACCATAAAAGTGTGATTCACCTCCCTAGTAAGGTGACTCTATTGAAGAGCAAACATTGCCTCCTTGAAAATACCTTTTGGAAGCAAAGCTTGTGGTGTGTATGATATTCTTCTACCTCCCACATGCTCGGAAGAAGCCCCATCCTTCTTCTCCACCGCCGCCTAACAACCGCCAACCCCGCTCCCCCAGTCGACCAATCTCACCTCCTCCGTGTCTGCACCGCTCTATTCCAACTCCAGCACTCCCCGGACCCCAAACTCCACTCCTCCCTCCGCTTCATCCCCTTCCACCTCTCCCGTGAGTTCTTCCTACAGATCTGCAACTCCTTCCCTTCCTCGTGGAAGCCCGTCCACCGTTTCTACCTATTCTCCCTCCGCCACAACCCCTCCTTCCCCCATACTCCGACCTCCATCAACAAGGTCCTCGCCGTTCTCGCCAGGTCTGCCAACATTCCCCTCCTCTGGGACTTCCTCTCCGATGTCTCCGAGAGGAGGTTGGTCGACCAAAAATCGTACCTTTTGGCCGCCAGGGCCTTTGCCGAGGGGAGGCAGCTCAAGAAGCTGGTTGGTGTGTTCGAGCTCATCAAGCGCCACAAAATGGAGTTTTTCGAATTGGGTATGCTTAATGTGGTGGTGAGAGAGCTTTGCAGGTGGAGGTTGGTGGAGGAGGCGAGGGAGGTCGTGAGGAAGATGAGGGCTGAGATTGAGCCTGACGGCATTACGTACGGGTTCTTGGTTGTTGGGTTCTGCAGGAAGGGGGATTTGGTCGGCGCCTGTAAGGTCTGGAATTTGATGGTGGAAGGAGGGTTCTTGCCCGATGTCGAGGCATATGAGGAGTTGGTGGTGGCGTTTTTTAAAGTTAACAGAGTGGTGGATGCTATGGGGGTGTTCAGGTCAATGAGAGAGTTTAAAAGTGGCGAATTGGATGTCTCGAGTTATGGGATTGTTATCGCATGGCTCTGCAAGGAAGGCAGGATTGAGCATGCCTTGATGATGTTTGTTGAAATGCTCAAGAGAGGAGTTGGTGCAGATGGCCGTGTTCTAGGGGATTTGGTGTACGGGTTCCTTGCCAGGAGGAAGGTGAGGGAGGCGTTCAAGGTGATGGAAGGGATGAGAAAGCCTGATATATTTGTGTACCATGGATTGATCAAGGGATTGCTGAGGCTGAAGAGAGTAGGTGAAGCAACACAGGTGTTCAGGGAAATGTGTGAGAGGGGTTGTGAGCCAATCATGCATACTTATATAATGCTCCTTCAGGGGCATTTGGGGAAAAGAGGGAGGAAGGCGAGAGATCCGCTTGTAAACTTTGATTCAATCTTTGTTGGCGGGCTTGTGAAAGCTGGGAAGTACAACGAGGCGAGGAAGTATGTGGAGAGGATGCTTTGTGTATCGACTGAGGTTCCAAGATTCGACTTCAACAAGTTCTTGCATCACTTTTCCAACGAGGAGGGGGTAGTGATGTTTGAGGAGGTGGGCCGGAGACTAAGGGAGGTTGGGATGATTGATCTTGGAGACGTCCTTTTGAGATACGGGGAGAAGATGGCTACGAGAGATAGGAGGAGGAGAATGCTAGAAAACGAGCCCACATTGGTTAGTTTTTGATGCACTGTTATTTTGGGCCTTCTATTCACTCTCAAATCTCGAGGGACAATGACAACATGATGTTAAGAAGGGTTCGTTCTACGTTTGAAAAAACTTGCTCCAAGGAGGTCAGGGCCATTTTTGTCATTGACATAAATTACATGCTAGGAGAGATTACTTCTCTGCTTTGAAAGAGTTGACACGAAACTCATGGAGATGTATACCCCTTACTCATTTGCAATCGAAGTCTATCTTATGAACTATTGACTATGTGGGATTTTGTCGCAAAGCTGGGTTTAACATAACAAAGAATTACGGGAGAAGGTGAAGAGAGCCGGTGAAACAACACAGGTGTTCGGGGTAATATGTGAAAGGGGTTGTGAGCCAATCATGCATACTTATATAATGCTCCTTCAGGGTCATTTGGGAAAAGAATGGAGGAAAGGGGGAGACCCACTTGGGAAGTTTGATTCCATCTTTGTTGGTGGAGTTGTGAAGTACAATGAGGCGAGGAAGTACGTGGAGACGATGCTTTGTATATTGACCGAGGTACCAAGATTTGGCTTTAGGAGCTTATTGCATTACTTTTGTAACAAGGTTGGGGTAGTGATGTATGAGGAGACGGGCGGGTAGCTAAAAATGGTTGATCTTGGAGATATCCTTTAGAGATATGAGGAGAAGAGATGACTACGATAGACAGGAGGAGGAGAATGCCGAAAACGAGCCCTCACTGGTTTGTTTACTGATGCACTGTTGTTCATGCTTGCATTCTCTATCCAAACTCCAGGGACGATGACAAGCTGATGCTGAGAAGGGTTTGTTCTACATCTTTGAAAGAACTTGCTCCAAGGTGGTAAGGACCATTTTTGTCATTACCATAAATTATGTCATTCGAAATTACTTCCCTTCTTTCAAAGAACGGAAAGAAAACTCACTAAGATTGAAATGTTGCTTCTAATGTATGTATATACTTTATTCCTTACTCTTTTTTGCAGTTGGGGTTTATGTTATGAACTATTGACAATGTGGGATTTTGTTGCAAAGCTGGATTTAACAAAACGATGAAAATATAAACAATTTTTAATGTTGAGATTGACATATTTGCTATTAGTATCAGGATGGTAAGATATCGAGGGAAGAGTACATGGGAAGCGGTGGAGTTTTCTTTTGCATCATTTATATACATGATTGATTAATTACGATGCATAATTAGTAAGTTAGATATGAGACCATAGTTGAAAGGTAAACTTTGCAAACTTAACAATAAAAAAGTAAGGAAAAAGTGAGGATTTCGACAAGGAAGGGAAGCTGATAAGTCATCTCCTCCTGCGTATTTCAATTTTTAACAGAGTTACAATTTTTATATCCATCTAAATCGCGGTCACCCTAATCGTTTGCAAGTAAATGTCTAATTTTAGAACCTCTCCTGAAACAAAGGATCAACCCGTTTAGGTTATTTTGCATATGCTGTTGGACAACCCATCTTTGTCGATCAGTCTTCCTAGTGACATGTCTCAGTCCTCATCCATATTACTCAGAATTTCAATGAAAGTGTCTATGGTCGGGCCAGGTCCTTGAGCAGGTGTTCTATTGCCTGATTAAGCAGAGCAACATATCCTGTAGTCATCCACCCGATTTTATTGACCTGACACTCATGTAGACCGACTGTTGTTAGATCAGTGCATAATCCTCTTCAAGAGAAAAGATGATCATGCTTAATCAATGCAGTCTGTTATGTTGCTGCAATAGCCTGACGTTGCGGAAGGATTGGAGAGTAGTTCTTATTCAAGTATAAATAGATCTTAGTTGGAAAAGTTGTATGACTTTCCTTGGCTACTTACAACTAAATTTTAACTCAGCAACCCAGTTCTCTTTTGAATATCAAGTGCAGCGAGTTTTAGGTCTCATGATTCGTTAATAATTGCAATTTAAGCACAGGTTGGGACAAGGAATCCATGTCGGCAATCCCACTGGAATGCTTGGTTTTATCTTTGTCTGGGCATAGATCGAGGCAACTAATTGTCAAAACATTCTTTGATAAAAACAAACAATGAGGAAACTTGGATACAACGAGGATATGTGGACTCTCTGACCATACCTTTGGAAATTATTTTATAACGCTATGAAATAGGATTTTTTGTAATGAAGGTAGTCGTCCTATTTTTCTTGCAAAACCTTGCATGAGACTTCTCTTAGGTGCACCATTAGGAAAGCTCTAGCTCGATGGGCTAGGTTCAAGATTGGCTCGATAGTTAGCTCGTAAGCTCAGTTCAATGAACAAATAAGTCGAGCTCAAGCCAAACTTCTTGCTTGACAAGGTTGTTAAGCTGAGCCTAAATAATCATGCTTAGCTTGATAGCTCAGCTTGCTAACTAACTCGGCTCGATAGCCCTACTCGACTTGATTTCTTGGCCCAATAGCTCGGCTCGATAGCTCAGTTCAACTCGAGATCTTGGCTCGATAACTCGGCGCAATAATCCTGCACAGGTCAACAACTTGGCAGGTCATTAATTAACTCAAGTCAATAACCTGATTTGACTATTCGGTAAATGGGGAGTTTGCTTGAGCGCCTATAACTTGCGCAACTTTGAGTTGGCTCTTTGAGCAGCTCGCAAGCCGGCTCGAAATTGAGCTTGTGCTGACTCATTTGAGTTTGAATGAGCTTGAGCTTGAGGCTAAAACTTAATATCAAGCTCAAGCAAGCTTGCCTTAATTCATTTTGCTTGATTGGATCATAATGTCTTTACCTTCAAGCAGGCCAAAACTCTCTACCTTGAAGATTTACTCTTCATTCTGTGAAAATAAGCTCCCTTGCAAAAGTGTGAGCCCACTCTAAAACATTGTATTATATTCAGGATCATGCAAGAGATATGCATCTTAGCTCGTTGCTTTCTTTAATGATTAAGGTGGGAAGGGTGGGGTTGAACCCTGGTCCTTAGAGTGGAAACTCACTGCTTCTACCACCAAACCATAAGGTTGGTTCATCTTAGCCCATTGTTTGTCAACAGAAGATGTTTGGATAACCATTTAGATGAGTACGAATTCTGCATACAAAAGCCAAACCAAGTTTCTCCTTTGTTTGTTCCAATTGATGCACAAATTAAACCAATTGTTTGTCACGTCTCGGGTCATGCGCATATTTATATTGTCAGTCATTACCAACTATGCTTCGTAATAAAAGTGATTGTGAAATACTATAGTTTTGTGAACTGAGCCTTGACCACATAAATCTTTAATTTCTCATCATTATAACATACATTTCTATCGGTGAAGGTATTTTATTGATCCATGGACTACTGAAGCAATTATCACTTAAAGAGGGCGACAATGAACAAGTTTCATTAATACCGATGTTGCAGGATAATCCTTGTTCCGAAGGTGATTGTGTAGGGGCAGGATTGAGTTGGGAGGTAGGTAACTGAAGCTCAGTCAGGCGGTCAACTTCCGAAAACTTGTAAGTTGAGGATGGAAGGGGATTGGATCTTGGTACTTGTTGAAATCAGAGAAGCGGGAGCGGAATAGATAAAATAAGAAACATAAACATGAAGAACAAAGATTTACATGGAATCCTACTCCCTAAGGATCGGGATGAAACCACAGGAGAAGTCCTTAAAGGGACAGATATTCTATTAGAATTCTCAATGAGTACAGGGGGTGTGTGGCTCCTTATATAGCCTTACGGACAGTCTGGAGTCCCACCGCTCATCCATGTGGGACTAAACATGAGTGGGGTAATTGGATCTTGGTGAGATCCAATTACCCACCTATTACATTCTCTAACACTCCCCCTCAAGCTGGAGCTGAGAAAGCTGCAACTTGCAACAAAAAGAAAGTATACAACACATCTTCACACGATACATCGCAAGAATACATGTCCGCTGCTTGTAGAGGACCACGCACGAGGACGGGTCTACGGGTTTCAGGTCATTGGAACGTATCTCTGTCATACCTGTAGAACCGCTGCGATATCAGGTCACCGGAACGTATCTTTGTCGTGCCTGGAGAAAAATCGCTGCAGAAGAAGCCCAGCGCGGTAAACTGATCGGGTCGTAAAAGAAGAAGTATACGCCTCGACAAAGAAGTTGATGCTTGATTAAGATGGATGATCTGTAGAAATCCGGAGTGTCGGTCTGTCAGTCGTGGACGTGCAGGAGTCCTGAAGAATTTAGCTCTGACTCCCCCTTTCTCCCATACTTGATAGAATAGGAGCAGATAACATCAAGTTGGGAGAACCAAATGAATAACATGGAGAGAAAAATAAAACAACACAAATGCTGAATTCAATCTTTTTTTTGTTCCCAGCTTCTCAAATCATCAATCATTTTTTGAAACATGTTTTTAAGCAGTTTCACATTATCATTTTTTTGCTTACCTTGCAACATTTTTCCTATCATCATTTTTTTGAACCCCCCTTTTTTCGGCTAAACCAATTTTTTAACCTCTTCTT
Organism: Ottelia alismoides; assembly: GCA_037367405.1. Lineage (NCBI taxonomy): Eukaryota > Viridiplantae > Streptophyta > Magnoliopsida > Alismatales > Hydrocharitaceae > Ottelia > Ottelia alismoides. Next base: position 135,765 of record JAZKJV010003932.1, on the reverse strand, counting down.
TTTTTAATTGTGTACGTTTTTTTAATGTACGCACCTCTTTTTCTCATTTTTTCGAAATAAGGCCTACTTAGGCTCAAAACAACTTGCCTCTATTTTTTTAACAAATCGGCCCGGCAGCCCTCTTGTTTTCTGGATTTTTTTAAAACAGCCTGGACTTCACTTTTTTGTGTGGCCCGCTTTCCTTTAGGGTTCCTATTGTTAGAACCCTTCGTATGCCACCCCGATGGAGGGCTCTTCATCTGTCACCGCTGAGAGGATCCTGGGGAGGTGAGATATGGGAATCGCGCCCCTTGCTCGAGTTGGAGAGGTAGCGCCTGAACGGGCTTGTGAGGGCTGGGATACATGTGGGTCGACACAAGATCGCCGCCGTCGATGGGCCTCGTTAGGAGACCGCTGGAGACATGGAGCGCAAGGTAGATGCACCGATCTGGGAAGGAGGCCGAAGGAAGGAGGTGGTCGTGGTGCGTGCCTGGAGGAGGAGCATGCTGGACTTGTGGGCGGTGAAATGTTGATTGCAGCATCGCTGCTCGGATATGGGGAGCGCGAAGTCTATGCGCGCCTGGATGTTTGGGCACGTGCGACTAGGGCTTGGTCGTCACACCAGCCGCCGCCCTAGTTGCTGCCGATCAGAGCAACGCATCGAGGAGATGGGGAACTTGCTATTGTTCTGCTCGGGGGTGCCGCTGCCTGCTAATTTTGTTTGATGCGGCTGGGGGTTGCTCACCTTGCGCTGCGATTGCGCGTGATGGGAGAGCTCCTGCTTGGAGCATGAATGGCGTACCCTGCATTCGAGGGCTTCGAAGGAGGCCTTGCTTCATTTCGTGCACAGGACGGGGGCAAAAATGCGGAAGGTGTTCTGCCTGGACAGGACACTGGAGATGATATGTATTGTGTCGCCAGAACTTGATCACATGACTCCCATGATTTGAGGCAGGAGGTGGCACCGAGCGTGCTGTGTGGCGAAGAAGGCGGTGTGTGCCGCTTGCTGGGAATGATCGGATCTTTAGTGCTGCCAGAATAATGATCTTCAAATGACGATCTTCAAGGACAATCGACGATGAAACTCATGGTCGAATCTCGAATCAATATATATATATATATATATATATATATATAAATTCCTCGAGAATCTAACCCGCTCTCATACCATGTTGAAATCAGAGAAGCGGAAGCGAAATAGATAAAATAAGAAACATAAACATGAAGAACAAAGATTTACGTGGAATCCTACTCCCTAAGGAGCGGGATGAAACCACGGGAGAGCCCTCAAAGGGGCAGATATTCTATTAGAATTCTCAATGAGTACAGGGGATGTGGGGCTCCTTATATAGCCTCACAGACAGTCCGGAGTCCCACCGCTCATCCATGTGGGACTAAACTCGAGTGGGGTAATTGGATCTTGGTGAGACATCTATTACATTCTTTAACAGTACTAAGGGACATCTCCATCTTGTGAGACACTCAGGATCAGGGTTGATTATTTCCATGTTGAGCGTACGGAGACTGGATGGCTTTCTAGTACTCTTTTTTTCTGGATTCTGGTTGGAAGACGCCACGGGCATTTTAAAGGAGTTCATGGTTGATCAACCACAGTTCCAACTTCCAAGCACCTGGACGGATTGCTACTTTTCTTCGTCAAAAAAGGATTGTGACGAGGGCTTATGAGGTAACTAGGATAATTTTTCAAGTGTTAACTTGTGCGCATATTGGGCTTAACCTGTGTTTCCGTTTGGTAAATTGTGTGGGCTGGAAAGTGAGATTATACATCCAGTCAACTTTTTCTGTTCGGCAGAAAGCAGTGTTAACTTACGGATCGGATATGTAGAATCGTCATGCTACATATGTCCTTGATTCTTTTGAAAGGTTGTTAAGTTGGTTTTTTTTGAAGATAGGTTTGCATGGAAAATAAAGATTTATTTTTTATTGTGTAACACCTTTTAGAAAATCGTTGTTGGATTTATCTCGTTATATAAATCACCTCAATCCTCACCAGTCACCACCAATATCCTCGAGTTCATGGCTCCGCCGGACGTCGGCAATTAGTGTCAGTGAGATCAGAGAAGAAAAGATTTTGCTCGGCCACATTACCAATCCCTGAAATTTTCTTACTTGACACCCTCACTAACCACAAGATGGTGCAGCAATTTCTCCCCGGGGCGCTCTGGTTGAGGCGTGCTCCTCAATTGTCTACGTGAGGCGGTTGAGGCGAGGCGGAGGTGTAAGCCTCAAGCGTGAGGCTTTTTTTGTTTAGATTATTTGCTTTGCACATGACATGTTTTGCCCTAAGCGTTATATATTTTTATGTTAGTATTTTTGTTTCCATATTAAACATTGCATATTTCTATATATAGGTCCATACAACGAGAAGAGATCGCTTGAAACAAGCGAAGCTCAATGATCTTGTATAGGTCATGTTCAATTTATCACACATCTACACATACTAATTCTATTGTACACCGTGTATGCGATTATGTTTGAATCATAATAAAATTTTTATACTGCTTGCAAGTTTGCAACTTGATATTGTTATTTGGTTGTATGATCTCAAAATAGTTATCACTTATCATATATATGGAAAAGGCAAAGCTGAAAAGAAACATTTGGAGAAAAATAATTATTGTATTTTGTTGTGAATAGCGGAAGCAATACGTAAACATGATCAACAAAGAAAACATGAAGCGACTCGAATTTACATATAATCGAACAAAAATAGAACCTATTAGCGAGACCCCGATCTTGTTGTGATATGGTACAACATGACTGGTGCATAGAATGGTTCAACTAGGTCTAGCAAGACAGATGGTTAGGATTCGAGGCATATCAACATGTTTTAACTTCGAACACTAAGAATTATGGTTTCTATTGTACTTTTAATATTAAATCTAGACTTTGGTTCAATACTCATATATACTCATGGAAGTTGAAGTTGGAACTTGATATTTAGTGGTCTAATAGTAGTTTTTTTAAATTTAAATGCTTTCATGGCTTATTTGTTGTATCTTTTATTAGTGTGAATTGTTTTTAAAACAGTTTTTGGTAAAGCTTAATATTATTATATTCTTTTTAATGTATTTTGCTTTAATTCTAATTTTTCTTTTCAAATGATTGAGGTTTATGCCTCGCCTCATATTTCGAGAAAATGCCTCGAACCGCCTCATACTTTTTTAACCTTGCTCAGAACTCGCTTAGAAGTTGATTGAGCACTTCACATTAGGTGTTCGGATCAATGACGACCTGCATATTGCTCTCCATCAAGCTGGGAAGGATAGATGTTGGGGATGTTCATGAAGCACTCTAGAACCAGTACATAAAGTGCAAAATGCCCTTTGATTTCTAAGTTATAGAGGCATTGTGTTTGGTTCGTGGGTTATCTGAGGGAGGATAACCCATTTTTGTGTTTGTGTGTTTGGTTGGTGGGTTAAGGGTTGGGAGGGTTTGAATAAGTAGGTAGTTATTATAATATGATTGTATTGAAGTTTGAAAAAGTGGGTAGTTGTTGTGATGTGATTGTATTTAAGTTTGAAATAGTGAGTAGAAGTAGAGTATTTTGTGATTTCTAGATGATATAATGGTATAATATATATTTTTTTGATGAAAAGATGGTGGACCCCACTAGTGGGTTAGGAATATGGGTTTTGGAAGGTAACCCACCCAAAGTGGGGGGTAACCCTTAAGGACTTCAAGATGGGAGGTTTGGGATCCCCTTTATATAGTTAAGCATAAGACGATGGTCATGGCCATTTAAAATGAAGTGGAAAGCTGGTAAAAGTAAGAATGATGTAGCTTGGTTAAAAGCATTCGAACAAACAAGGTTCGAATTAGAAGGATGTCAATAATAAGAAACCGAAGTATGAGGGTTAATACCTGCAAGACAATCGAGACAAAGGACACCAAGGTAGGTCAAATAAGCACGCTTAGTCATCTCAATTGACTTTGTTAATGCAGAGGTGCAGGCGGCTAAATCCCTCCAAATAAGGAGGCATCCCCTTATCAAGGAATCTGCAAAGGGCTCCCATCACGAATTCCGTTAGGTCTAATGCGACAAGACGAAGACTACAGAGATGAGATCGTATTTCAGATCCGACAAGGAAACTTGGATTGTATGCTGGAGTGAGAATAATACAAATAGACGGACGAGGCGAGCAGGAAGCTAGACCCACCATGTAGGGCATCCCACCAAATCTGCGAGGAAAGCATTTCCATTCCCCTACCGCTGCCAATGATGATCTGCTTCCATCTTCCTGACAAACTGTGTAAATGACTAGATTTTAACTATGATTTGGTGCTTTGGCTATTGTTAGGTGATCTTATTCATGGCTTTTTATTCCTATGCAGAGAATGTTATATTTTGATATTGTTTGTGGAGTGCAATGAAAAATTGGCAAGGGCCTCTACATCGCGGCCTGGATGTAGTTCAAAATTGGCAAGGGTTCTCGCATGAGGAACGCATGCGGGTAATTAAGCTAGTTCCGCTGCATCACCGCCCGGATGCAGTCCCAAATTTACAAGGGTTCTCGCATAATGGACGCATGCGAGTAAAGAAGTTAGTCCAAAAGAGATTGCAACGGAAGTTGCGGATTGGTAGTTGGAATATTGGCACTTTGACTGTAAAATTGATGGAGATAGTGGATACGATGGAAAGAAGGAAGATTCATATACTATGTCTTCAAGAGACTAAGTGGGTTTGAGAGAAAGCAAGGAAGATTGAGAAAACATGCTTTAAACTTTGGTATTCAGGTAAAGATAAGGGTAGAAACGGTGTTGGATTGGTTGTTCATAAGGATTTGAAGGATTGTGTGGTTGAGGTGCAAAGATTCGGGGATCAGATTATTTTGCTAAAATTGGTGCTTGAAGAAGAAATTCTGAATATAATCTCAGTTTATGCACCGCAAATTGGTTTAGATGAAAGGACTAAACAAGCTTTTAGGGAGGATCTAGATAAGATTGTACAAGCAATCCCACAAAGAGAGATGATTTGCATAGGTGGAGATCTTAATGGACATGTGGGAAAAGTTGCTTCACGGTATGCTAGTGTTCATGGTGGACATGGTTTTGGGGATAGAAGTAAAGAGGGAAAAGTCATCCTGGATTTTGTAACGGCATATGATCTTTTCATAGCAAACACTCTCTTCAAGAAGAGGGAGGAGCATTTAATTACTTATAAGAGTGGGCCAACGCGAACACAGATAGATTACTTTGCGTTGAGGAGAAGAAATCGGTTGTGTTGTAAAGACTGCAAAGTAATCGCAGGAGAGAGTTTGACAACCCAACATCGCTTGTTAGTCTTGGATGTACAAATAAAAGGGCTGGTAAAGAAAAGGAGGGTTCCTAAGATCACTAGAACTAGATGGTGGAATCTTCCACTGAAGCAATCGAGCTTCAGGGAGAAGGTTTTAGAAGATTTATCTTGGGATTGTAGTGGAAGTGCAAACGAGATGTGGGAGGCAGTAGCATCTTGTATCCGAAAGGTAGCCAAAGAGATGCTAGGCGAGTCAAAGGGAGGAGCCCCAGGTCAAAAGGAGGCTTGGTGGTGGAATGAAGGGGTGCAAGAGAAGCTAAAAATTAAAAGAGCATGCTTTAAAACTATGTCTAAGGATAGAATAGAGGAAACTGTCACAAACTACAAAATAGCAAAGAAGGAAGCAAAGAAGACTGTAAGCGAAGCTAACTCGAAAGCTTATGAAGTTTTGTATAAAAATCTCGACTCTAAGGAGGACCAGAAGGATATATTCAGGTTGGCCAAAGCAAGAGAAAGAAAGACCAAAGACCTTTCTCAATTGAGATGCATTAAGGACGAGGAAGGTCACGTGCTTGTTACTCAGAAGGATATAGAGATTAGATGGGAGCAGTACTTCCATAAACTTTTTATTGGGGAAGGAAATAGAGAGATCACTTTGGGTGATCTAGCTAGTAGTGAAAGTTACTTGAATCGTGCAAGCTATAGACAGATTCAAAGAAAGGAAGTAGAGGAGGCTTTGAAGGTTATGAGACTTGGAAAAGGTGTAGGACCGGATGACATCCCTGTAGAAGTATGAAAAGTTTTAGGTGAGCACGGTTTGACTTGGCTTACGAATCTATTCAATGTTATTTGGCGAAGCAAGAAAATGCCTGAAGATTGGAGGAGTATCGTGGTGCCTCTTTATAAAAATAAAGGAGACATTCAAAATTGTTCAAATTATAGAGGTATCAAGCTGATGAGTCACACTATGAAAATTTGAGAACGTGTGATCGAGAGAAGGTTAAGGCAAGTTTCCAATGTCAAAGAAAACCAATTCGGATTCATGCCAGGTCGCTCAACTATTGAAGCCATCCATTTGCTGAGGAGAACAATGGAGATTTATAGAGCTAAAAGGAAGAACCTCCATATGATCTTTATTGATTTGGAGAAGGCTTATGATTCTGTCTCACGAGAGATATTGTGGAGAGTTTTGGAGAAGAGACAAGTGCATGTCCTATACATTAACCTCATAAAGGACATGTATGATAGGGCTTATGTAAGGACACCGTCTGGGAAGACTGGCTATTATGACATCAACATTGGTTTACATCAAGGTTCAACTTTGAGTCCATTTCTTTTTACTTTGATGATGGACGAGTCGACAAGTCACATTCAAGATGAGTTACCTTGGTGTATGTTATTTGCCGATGATATTGTGTTGATTGACGAGACTAGAGATGGAGTAAATGAGAAGCTCGAGGTCGGGAGACATGAGTTGGAGAGTAAAAGATTTCGTATAAGTAGGGCTAAGACAAAATATATGGAGTGCACCTTTGCTGGAAGCAATGGTGAAGGAATTGAGGTGAAGATTGGTGATGATAATATTCAGAAGAGAGATTCTTTTAGATATCTGGGATCTATTTTGCAACATGACGGGGAAATTGATGGAGATGTTACTAATAGAATAAATGCAGGCTGGCTAAAGCGGAGAGGAGCCTCTGTTGTTCTCTGTGATAAGAAAATTCCTTTAAAAATTAAAGGAAAGTTTTACAAAGCAGCCGTGAGACCTGCTATGCTCTATGGATCTGAATGTTGGCCTGTGAACCATAGACATGTGCAGAGAATGGTTGTAGCAGAAATGAAAATGCTAAGGTGGATGTGTGGACACACACATAAAGATCGGATTCGGAATGATGCAATCAGAAAGAAAGTTGGTGTTGCTCCGATCGAGGATAAGATGAGAGAAAACCGCTTAAGATGGTTTGGTCATTTGCAAAGAAGATCAGCTGATGCACCAGTGAGGAGATGCGAGTGTTGGGATGTTGAGCTGGCTAAGAGAGGGCGGGGACGGTCCAAGAAGTGTTGAAAAGAGACCATACGAAGGGATCTTTGTTTTGTGGATATAAGCCCAGAATTGACCCAAGATAGATCTGAATGGAGGTGAATCCATGTAGCCGACCCTACTTAATTGTGGGAAAAGGCGTTGTTGTTGTTGTTGTGTTTGTGGAGTGCCTGAGTGGCAGTTGGAGATGTTCGATATTAGGCTCCCATAGACCTAATTTCAGCCATATTATTGCTGAAATTAAGATTTTCTCATCCCAGCGATATCGAAATCCCTGATGCTTTCTCTTTCCAGTAAAAGAAATGGGTGGAATTTCCTTGAGTCTTTCTTATTGACACTTCTCATATTTCACCTATATTTTGGGGAAACGAGTTATTTTGGTGCTTTATTGGTGAGTGTTCTTCTCTTATAAGAACTATGGGATCCACGTTTTACAAATAAAATCTTACATGCTTCTAGATTATAGACGACTATTGGCTATAATTTCAAATCTTACATAACTGATCTTGAAATATAATTGACTACACACGTACACGCACACGCATGTGCGTACACACATGCACATACACGCATACACCCATGTGTGCACACATGCCCACATGCACACACCCACACACATGCGTGCGCACACGGGTGTGTGCGCACGCACACAGACACAGAGTTGTAATTGACTATAACACCATGTATTCCTATATGAAGAGTCACATATTATATACGTTAGCATGTCATGTATGATGTGATATAAGCCAAATCTTTTACTTGCACATATTCCTTAGTTAACATTGCGATCTTCTATCTTATTTATTGATCAAAGAACACATGAGTCTTAGTTTCTGGAAAAAGTGTTTATTTTAAAGTTACTTTCATGATTTCCAAGGATACTGGTGAAATATCCGCCAAAACTAAATGAGATCTCCTTTTTGGACTTTGATGAATGATATTGGAAATTGACATTTAAAGCCATGATATTATCCGAAGGGTATGTTTTTAATTTTTTTTATATGAATAGAATTGGTTACTAAGATAATGCGGGATAGGTGAATAGTGGGAGGAGTGCAAGGTGACGAAGAGGACGATGGTAGGGAAGGACAAACACTACGAAGATGAGGAAAGAGGAGAGTTCGAGGTCCTTGAGGATTACAAGTAGCAAACGAAGAAGGATGATGTGCTTTGATGCTCTTCCTCCAGCAACTGAACTCAGCTTTGCTCGAACAAGGCAAGGGTGATGATCAGTATCTGGGCTCCGAGACTGAAAAGAAAGAAATGATGTGAATCTCGTCCCTTTGCTTTGGAGAGAACGTCGTTGTGCTCTAGCCTGGAAGGATGGGGGTGTAGAGTTTGCATGATCGTCATTTAGTTACAGTATTAACTACTTTTTCAGCTATAAAATTTTGACATTGTGGGTACAGTGTCTGATCAGTGATCACAACCCCATTTAGTGATTGTTATCTGATTCATTTTGATATTTTTGTTCACCTGCCCCTCGAAATTGACAGAGGGACTGCAACAAACAAAATGATGAGTAATATGTTATTTTGTAAATGGGAGCTTTAGTTTCTTCGAGTATTCCATGCAGTTATGGTATTTTTTTGTTAAAACAGAGATTATATTCCAGTAATGGGTCTATGAACATTGCTAGTTTTCTTGCAATAACATTTTTGTTTGGTTAAACAAAGATAACTCTGTTGAATCCACTTCAATGAGGGGAAGTATAATTGAGTAATGTGCTTTCCACCTAGAGTAGCAGATTTCACTCCTCACAAATGATCAGTTACTGAAAAAGAATAGATGATTTTGGTATGCTATTTTTGTGTCTCTCATTATCTTCCAATGATAGATCAATGCTGCTACTTCAAACAAACGTTCTTATAACAAAATCGGATCGAAATAATGTGCAAAATATTTCACGTTCCTTGAGACATGGAGCATGTGGCAAGGTACCCATTCTTCTAGATATCCTTGTAGTCATTCGTAATAAGATTTTTAAAACTAAAATTTAATTCCAATCAATGGCATGTCTAATGACAAATCTAATCTCGGTTAACCTTTGTTTATTCTAAAAAAGCCTTGTACAGAACGTTAAAAGTCCATCAGCCGATTTGATTAGTTAGGTTTAGCCAAGCATATACATTCACGTCTTAGCTGTCGTCGGATCTAAAGATCCAAAGTTCAAAATTTTTTTTCCTATTTTTTTATGATCCACAATTCTAGTTTTTTTCATTATATAGAAATTGACGGGAGACAAGCAACAATCTATGCCGCCAATCCTTTTTGGATGGCAAATCCAAACCTTCGAATCACAACATTCATAGACCTAAGAATTATAACATTGCTATTTATTTTTATAACATTGCTTCATGATATATCATTCAATGCCTGATACTGGTCGAACATCTCCCGTCAGCCACTTAATTACTCCATGTCCACCGTTGCACATCGTCCAAAGATCACAACTCGATCGGTTAACGCACCCTTATCTCATCCTTTAGGTTAGATCGAAAGGATGATAATCATTCCATTAAATCAATCCTCTTCATATTTGTTGCATCGAGAGATGCAATGGGTCGCATTCAACCACTTAAGCATATCTGCTTCCACCATAGTTTCTAATCTAATTTTGTGTTTGCTGCAACACTTGTCGCTTTGATGGGTCTAGATTGGAACCCAACACTCACATGCCATATCACTTGCATGCGGGCATGCCACAATGAGGGTGCTTGTGTTACATTAAGCTGTATACTCCCCAACACAACCTTCCTTAACCCATGGCCACAAGTGTGTAGAAACGACCACTTAGATAAGCCACCTAAAGTCCTGACTCCTAAACATGACACTAACAAACCTCCTATTTAAGTTTCAGTCATGTATTGCACTTGGTGTGTTCATTTGGGGAATAGTCTCAAGATAAGGGAATTATTTCCTGCGAAGTATCTCTCTCTACCTTTATTCTACCTTATTCCACATATATTCATACCTTTATTTCACCTTACCTGCTATTATTCTACCTTATTCCTATCCTTCCAACCGAACATAAATAATATTATATTCCAGCTTTTTCTCTGCCCTTATTCTCGCTTATTCCTGAACCGAACACCTCTTAAGGCATTCAAATGTTTCCCTCCAAATCATGTAAACTAGATGATTATATTTAATTAAATTTTAATACTGGCTACTTTAATCAGGCATCACCGCATGGTGTTCCTTCTTCTTGCACCACCCGACCACGCAGCAGCACCGTTCTTCCACTGGAGATCCGCAAGCCACCGACGAAGATAGACTGACTAGGGCTGGCTATCGAGCCTAACGAGCAGATCCAGGACTGGGTTCGGGTTCGGGCTCGGACTCGGGCTCAGGCTCAGGCTCGATCGAGCCCAGCCGAGCTGGCTCGGGCTCGGGCTCGTTCGAAGTACCCACAACCTTCACCATGGATGGGCTCAAGATGTCATCTGCATCTTTGGAAAGAGTCACGCCCAACAGCCATATCATCGCTTCCATCTACTGCTCGTGAAGGCGCCACGTGGTCTTTCAAACCGCACCATTAGACTGAGGGCAGGAAACTCAGCCGCATGATCTGACCCGTCCCTGCACTTGAGCCACACGTCTACGATCAAGTCACGTATCCTACACATGCGTTGGTGAAATTGCGGTCCTTAAATCCTAGGTAATTAGAAAGGACTTCTGAGTGCTTGGTTTTTGTTTTGAATTTTATTTCCTTTTGCTTTTGAAACCCCGTGTTTTAGTTTCAATTTGGACATCATATGTTTGTTTTTTTGCAAAAGTAAAAAAATATAATGACAATGAGCAAGTTTTCTTTATGCATTGAGATTTGATTTGTATTTTTTCTGCGGTTTGGGTGATTTATTAAATTCCTTTATTGAAATTAGTGCTAATTTACCTAATCATGCTCTGAAAATCATATTAACTTACTGTTTGCTTAGAAAATTACCAAAAATCTACATTGGTAGAATTATTTGTGCCTTGATTTCTTTTACAAATTCCTACCCAATTGCATTTGTCTTCTGCTAAAACTAAAATTGTGGACGGCTTAAATATTTGATTTTTATAGTTGGATCCACACTTGTATTTTGTTAAACTTCAAGTTGATCCGTGTTAAAATATACAGTTGAGATAATTTTTGGTTTGGTATGATCTTGTGGTGTGGATTTAATAAAATTTAATTGCCAAGAATCACTACATTTTCATTAAAAATTCATAAAACTTTTTAAAAAAAATTATTTTTATTAAATATTCATAAAATATTTTTAAAAAATAGAAAAATATAGTAGATTCATTTTGCTCGCTTGCATCATCTGACCAAGTTTTCGTAATTGGTGGACTTAATTTATGTGAAAATTACAAAAATATCCAATAAATTTGGGACCATTTTTCATGCATATATCTTCATCCCTAAAATTATAAAAAAAGCATTTAGCTTAGTTTCTAATATTCTAGACCTAAGAAAATACCCATTTTACCAAATATACTCATTTAATTATTTGCTGGGTATCTAGGAAATTGGAAACTTGCAATTTAACCTAATTTGCATATTTCAATTTTATTTCACAAAAAAAAATCACTTCCAAAAAAATTCCAAAAATGTCTTTAAATACCTTATTATATTAAGACTCTAAAGTACTTTTCTCATTTTGACGTTTTGTTTTAAAACTCGAAAAATTATTTGAAAAAATTCTCCATATAAGGTAATTATTAAACCTAGGTTTCAAAATGCTTCATTCACATTTGCATTGTATTGCACTCATTTGCATCTTGCATTTTTGTTTGCATCAAAAATTACCCAAAAAATAATCTCTTTAACCAATCGGTTAATTGTTTAGTTTGAACCGAAGCCGTTTTTATTTGCTTCTTAGTGTCGACCTTAGGGCTCACCCAAGCTAAACAAACATAATTAACAATGTAGTTAACGACCTTTCCGCATATAGAGTGTATTATTTTGAGGCTTTCTCTCCCATAGCTCAAGTAGGTTCTATTTATGTTCTTTTGTTTATAGTTGTTAACAAGTCTTGGCCTATGCACCAATTTGGGTTAAGAACATCATTCTATTTATAGAGCTTGATGAAGGAGTATATATGTCTCAACCTCCTAGTTATGCAATTCAAGGAGCGTATGTATATGCACACCTTAGACATTTCATATATGGTCTAAAATAGAATATTTATATCTGATTTGGTAGGCTCAATATACAATTACTACTCTTGATTTTTGAAACATCCTCTAAGAACTCTGTCTTTGTTAAAGACGATCTTGAGGTGCACTTACTTTTACAGTATATGTCGATGCTAGCCTTAAATGTCAAGATCGATCTCATTTAGCCAACCCCAGGAAGAGGCATGTCATCGAGATTCTGTTAATATCCTTAGAAATAATAGAAATTATTATAAAAATAAATTTACCAAAATAAGTTTACATTGATTTCTAATCGATAGATTAGTTAGGAATATACGTTCAGAGACGGAGGGAGAGGGGCGGGAGGGGGGCCTGCCCCCCAAGGTTTGGATTTTTATATTTGTATGCCCTTCCATGATTTTATAATTGTAGGAGATAATCGAAGAGATCGGGAATGTTGCCCCACCATTCTCTCATATTGAGCATGTGGTATCTATCTCCTCCTCCAAATTCCTCTTCACAAAATTAGATGTTAATATAGTGGTTTTATTCATTAGATATAAATACTTCATATTTACTTAAATCAAGTACGATAGAGTCCAATGATCTTCTATATTTCTTATCAAGTATCTTTTTTGAAAATTTAAACTTACCGAGTGTATTGTAAAATATGCAAGTATAAATACTTTAAAAAAACACTTAGGTCAACAAACACGATATTCCTATTATCGAGATTCACTCAATTATATTTCAAATATAAAAGATGACCTGATATAATATCAAGTTTCATAAAATAAAAATAAAGTAATCCAACAACACATATATTTTGATCCATCATCAAGTGGACTCACTACAACAAAATTAACATAAAACAATGAATAGTTTATATGTTCATTACTATGCATTCCGATGTCAATTTCATAACAACAAATATTATTTATTATAAAGCATTTTTGTTCTTCTAATCAGAAACAAACACCATAATAAAATAGGCATATAGTGATGTTCTTTTAAAAATTTACCACTGTATAGACCATTGTTAAAAAATAGAAATGATATTACTCATTGCGACTTTATTATTTATACACTTGAAATTGACAATGAATCACATGTCTTATATCATTAGTGACAATTTATCTTATATCATTAGTGATAATTTATCGACAGTATATATTTCTCAAAATTTTAATTAATCATCGCTAATTTTTAATTCAAAATTTATCGACAATTGCTTATATTTCAAAATACATCAATGGATTAACATTGTCATATAGGGTACCGCTAATGATATAACAACATATATAAAATTGCCTGTTATTTTAAGTATAAAAAATAAATTCAGAACGAATAACATTATTGTTGTATATTTAATAACAAACAATATCGTGACAAATTCAAAAAATATCATTATAAACCCACTTTGTTGCAGTGAAAGTTTGTGTGGTTTCATATAACAACTATCCATTGAATTTTCCGTTAAAATTTGTACTCATAATTATTAGAAATTCAATGGATAATCATCGTTACATGGTTCGTCGTTTGCAATATATCAATGGTTCATTGTGAATTTATAAATACAACAACAAACAATACATGTTGTCATAAATTTTACAAGGAAAGATAAGACAATAAGTTAAATTAGTCATTACCAAAAGTTTATTTTATTTTAGCGACAACTAATTAAAAGAATTAAAATAGAAGATACAATGATATTTATTTTTGGATATATTCAAATTTATGCATAGTAGAGGAACATCATATGTTGATATACTAGTTTTCATCTTTCTTTTTCCTTTAAAAAATGCTTCCTCTTCTCGTGAGAACAGAAAGAAGTTAACGATATATTCCCTAAGAAAATTGTAAAGGTAATTATTAAAAATATTTGTATATGTTATTATTATTTCCTTTTCTATGATCATAAAACTTATATTCTACCAAATGAATAATAATGTGTATGTTACACGTTTTATGAATTTGAATGTGAACATAAATGATGTATGTCGAGTGATAATATCTTTTTATAGTAATATTTTGTTTTATAATTACCATTTTTATTAAATTTATCATATTTATCCATTTTAGCTTTAAAAAGTTATTTCTTCCTTTATAATTTTAAAAATCATAATTATTACAGAATGTCAAAAATATGTTCTTAGCATCTTTAATTAAAAATTATTGACTAGTATTTAAGTTGTATTTATGTTTGGCCCCTCCAATGTAAGCTTTCTGACTCCGTCCCTAGTGTAAATATAAGTATGATCATATCACATCATATATTGAATCTGTATGGAAACACGTGTATACATGTGAAGGATTGATATGACGATAAGTGCATGCACTCCAGAAGATGGGATTAGTGAGATGCCATGAATCTTAATTAACTCAATGCAATTGTAACTTGATTACAATAATCATATGTGATTTAACATATAAAAATCTTGAAGTTCGGGCTTCTCATAAAAAGAAGAGAACCAATCGGATAAACAATATATAAAATATCTTTAAGAAGCAATATAGCAAAAGCAAAATATGAAGAAATATTAGCGAGATAAGAATACATATAAAAGAAATGGGTTCGAGATCCAAGAAATTTAAGACATGTTCATATTTAAGGTGATATAGGCTTTATGTCAACAATGTATTGTCGATATGTGAGTGAAATAATCGAAAAAAAACATAGGAGGGAAGTCGATATGTTGGCATCATATTATGGCATTTAAGGCTATGCGACGATGACATAGTTCTTACATGAGATGATATAACATGAGTTTAAGCTTCTAAATCTTTTCTACAGTTCTTTGCCATATGAGTAGGGATGAAAAAGAATGTGAATATATTTGTATCCGATCCGCTATCGTATTCATTTTATACATATTTTGACATTCGTATTCATATTCATTTTAAAATGGATGCGGATATAGATATCACTTTGACATTCGCTAATATTCGCATTTGTATATTCGTTTTCATTAATAAGTATAGTGATAAATTTATTTATAGCTATGCGTAACAATATTTTATGATTGCATTCACCGTTGTTGATATAATTGTTATGAAATTACTACATATGTCATATCTCTTTTATGTGTAAACCATCCTAAATATGTATATTTTAGTTAATCTATTAAATATTTTTCTTATTACTCGTATACAATTCGTATTCGTTTTACATTCGTATTCGTTTTTAAGGATATGGTAACACATTTTTCGCATCCATCAATATTCGTATCTGCATTCATATTTGTATTTTAAAATGGATAAGGATATGATTATACTTATATTAGTATATGTATCCTACCGTTTTCATCTCTACACATGAGGCCTAGTCATCTATAATGTGTTTTGAGTCTTGAATTTACTTAATGCTTATACAGATTTCGGTTATTTCAACGAAACTATTCCATCGATACTTTGGAGAGGTGGGACTGCTTGGTTGTTAGCCTTCAAGACTGATGTAAGAGTCTGGGGTAAATTCTTGTATCAGGTGGTTACACTGTTGAATATTGTATATGTAGTTAATAGGGCAAGTCAATATATGTAGATTGTAGGACACAAACTCTTGTAGGATGTACCACTTATCCTACATTGCCTAAAGGGTTCACCTAGAAAAGGGTTTTTTTATTCTCATCTAGGACATTTAGATATTTGTTCTTATTTTAATGCAAACTATGCTAGTTCCCTTGATGATAGGTGCTCTACTATAGGATATCCTTCTCTTTTTTCGAGGAAATCTCATTACTTGGATGGAGCAAAAAGGAGATTATTGTTGCCCAATTTATTCTTAAGGTTGAATATAGATTTCCGGTCTTAACAACTTGTGAGCTTGCCTGGCTTAGTTTTTTTGGAAGAACTTGATTTTCTTCCATGTCTCTCGTTCCTTTACTTTGGAATATGTGTCTCAAGTTTCATGTAAAATAAGCATTCCTAACATGTCCAACTAGAAGGGGTCCATTTCATCAATTTTAAGACTGTTAAAATTTGATGATCTTGATCAATAGAATATAAGTCTCAAATTATTTGAATGGTAGCATGGTGATATATGGGATGATCTAAATCCCTGAAGGATTCATTTCCAAAAAAATAAAAAAGTGGACGTTTGTGACACCAATGCATGTAAACTTGCATGCACCTTGGTGCATACTCCTTATTCCAAATATATAATGTGGTTGTCCCATGGTTGCCCCCGCACCATATTTCGGCGATTATTTTGTTTTTAAAAAAATATCGCCATGTGTTTTCATTTATGTCATTTCAATTTCGTCAGAAACAAAGACTCCTATTGCATCCACCTAGAACGGACAAATAACCGCAATTCTAAGACCGTTAAAATTACAAGTTCTAGATGGAGGGCATAGGAGTCTTTGTTTCTGACGAAATTGGAACATGATGGTATTTTCTAAAAAAACAAAAAATTCACCGAAATATGGTGTGGGATGCAAGCCCACTAAACCCATATATATATATATATATATATATATATATATATATAATTTTCTTTTTAAATCATTAAAATATTCTTTGGAGATAACATGAATTTTGGATTATTCTGCGAGATATTCTAAGATATTTATTATTTTGATCCAATATTTTCTTTGGAGATTTTCGGCACAATACTTCCTCCATTTCTCATTACTAATTAATTTATAGATATCTTTCTCAAGGGTTTGGGAAATTATCTTGATCGAGGCTAATGCTATCACACGTGGTGCTCCTCCCTTTTCTATGAGTTTTTTTAGGTTGATGGTCATGATGATGTGTTAAATTCAGTTCAGTACAAACAACAACTATACCAAGAATGGTCATTCCCCCAAAAGGGAAGGTCCCCTAGGAGAAGTGACTCGTCCCCTAAAAACTAATAGCATTTAGAGGATGGGGGAGGGTTGAGGTCATGACGATGGTGATTGGGCTTGCAATTTGAGGGAGGAAGATGGATAGTTGAGTTTGTTAGGAACAAAAGTGGTATCACATATGCTTTGATACCACTTGATGAGCTACAAACTGACGAATGTGCAATCAGTCAATACCATGGAAGCAATTGAAGAAGATACCATAGTGTAATGGTGATCAATCACCTTTCATGACTACTAGAGAAAAAATCACTATAAGAAGAGCGAGCGTAATTCTCTCTATGTAATTGCTCTCTCCCTTCTATTCTCTCCCTCTTTCTTTTTGTTGTCTGATTGTGGTTGTGATGGTATGAAACCACTCACGCTCTCTTGTATATTCTCAACTACAATTTTAGATTGATTTTCACAATCAATCAAGATCTCAATCAATCCCAACCCATCAAGATCCAATCAATCTAGATAAAGATCCTATTGAGACTTGATTCAATTCAATCTCCTTTAAGGATTGCATAGACTCTAGATTATACCATATTAGGATGTAATTTATCCTATCGTAATAGTATCTCTTTGAGTTGAATTCTATTGCAATATTCACATTGCCTTGATTTTGTAGTAGACAATCCTCAGCATTTGCAAACTTCCTCTTGCAAGATGCCAATGTATCTGGATGTTGCACTAGTCTTGGTGCCCTCGATGTGCCTTCTAACTCGGTATTGTGCCTTCCCACATGGTACTGCACATCTCTCATGACAGATTGTGCCATAGTCCTCTAGCAAAGAGAATTCTTTCCTTGTTGCGTGCTTTTGCATCAAAGATGTCAATAACTTGTTGCTCTCTTACAATACTTATCTTCCTAGGAATAAATTGGAGCTCCATCACTTATCATGACAATTTTCTCGAGCTTGTACACCATGTTCAACGTCCTCATTCCTCGCATCACCACATGTGCTTCTTGTTTGCTTTGAAACTCCCATTCAATGGTGAGTTGATATCCTTGTGTTTCGATTATTCCCAATGAAATCAGATTCTTTGTAGCTATGGAATGTGTCTGACACCTCTCAAAGTTGATAGTGCCTGGAATGTGTCTGACACCTCTCAAAGTTGATAGTGCCTTACTATTGAATATCCATTCACCTTTATTCCTTTATTTTATCTTTAAATCCCTAGATAAATGCATGTAAATATGGCTAACTTGCAAAAATTAACATTCTGACCTTTGTCTACAAATGGTGCCTAAATACGTGTATTTGGATATAAAATAAATGAATAAAGAAAAGAAAAATAAACGAAGTATTGTAATTGATCCTAAATCCCGAGATTT
Organism: Ottelia alismoides; assembly: GCA_037367405.1. NCBI lineage: Eukaryota > Viridiplantae > Streptophyta > Magnoliopsida > Alismatales > Hydrocharitaceae > Ottelia > Ottelia alismoides. The sequence goes on along the minus strand of JAZKJV010003932.1, from coordinate 117,193 downwards.
AACCCAATATTGACTTGGTCGACAAGGAATAAAGTAGGGGATGATACAGATAAAATAACATTGTCACCTAGAAACCATAGGTACTCAGTCCACTGAATATAGATGAAACTTACACTAATTTATACACACTCTTACACACTTCAAATAAAAATATTTTCAATATAAAACATGTATACAAATGTATATAAAAATACAAAAATAATTGCATAAAAAATAGGGTATAGTATGTGACTGGGACACACGGATGAAAAAAGCTGCAAACAGAACTTCACAGATCCATATCTTCTCCATATAAACTTAAAATTAACCAAACACATTTTATTATACTCTAAATTAAACTATCTATTTAATGAAGGTGGTTTCATTAAAATTGAAGTAAGAAGCAAAAGTTGGTTTTTAGGTCCCTATTGTACTGTATACTATATATTATATTCGTTATATCCATTCCTTGTACTTTTAGCTTTCTTATATTTTTATATACTTCTAATTATTATTTGAGATATATTTAAATAATAATAAAATAAAAAGCACTAAAACTCGTGAAAATAAATAATGTAACAAAATACATAGGTATACCAAATCTATAGTATGAATACCCATATTTATATAGGCATACAAATAAACTCATAAAAATAAAATAAAATAAAATACATACTTAAATATATTATGAATATATAAATTGTATGCATAAAATAAAAAAAATCTAAAATATAAAATAAAATTCAAATACACAATATATATATGTATTTATACCTATATTTATACTTGTAAAAATTAACACATAATAAATAGATCGGAAAAAATAAATAAAAATCACATAAAAAGTACATAAAATAAGGAATAACTTTCATGTTTTAAGCAAAAAATAAAATTAGCTATTTTATTTCAATTTTCACCTAAAATGGATGGCGTGGCCCAATCACGAGGGAGTTCTGGTTGACCTAGGTCAACTCTCCGCTCTCCTCTTGGACCGGTCCTTCCCATGTATTTTCCCCCTTTTCATCTCATTTTCCTGATCAATCCAGACTCCTTCTTCCCTCAATTTGTTCTTGTGAAACATTCACCTAACTCTGATATTTCATGCGGATCAAGAATCGACACCAGTCAGCCCTCGATCCGATATAAAACCCTAGGCGAAGGTCAGGTTGCAGGCAACTTGCATATATTATCGCCTCTTCACATTTTGAAAATCTAATCCCTCTTGATTGAATTTTGTCCCCTTGGATCGAAGCCTGGAGTGGTCCTCTGTGATAGGGAGTGATCCCCATCGATTCACGGTAAGGAGGCAGATCAGAGCCGGTTCAACCCCTCACCAGAGCTCCTCCATGTGATCCATGATCCTTACCATATTAGGCATGTGAGCTACTTATTTCTTTTCTTTTTATATTCCTAGCAGTAGAAGTAGTGTAGCATTGCAATTTATTTCCTTTGATTTAGTCCATTTATCCTAAAATCAGAAAATGTAGTTCACCAGAGCTCTAGGCTCCGACCTCTGTTCACCGTGATCTGACTGTTCTTCGACCCGTCTGATCACCTCCACATCTTCCCCTGCTCATCTTCTTTCACCCCCGACTCATCTTCACCCCAGATCTCGCTCAGATCTAGGAGATTATTACTCCTCCACCGCCTCATGCTGGATTACTTCCACCACCTCTACCCCCCCCCCCCCCACACACACACACACATTTTTGAACATCTAACATGTTGAGGAGCTTCATCCTTGATCCATGAGTCTTCTCGTGTAAGAAGGAGAAACATATGACCTCTTCTGGGGCCTGAATCCAGGACAGAAGCTCCAAGTCTTTGAGCTTCTTCAAGCTCCAGGTCTCTCCTCAGCGAGATCTGGAACCATCTAAGACTTCGAGCCAACACGGAACCACCCCAAGAGCATTTTGAGTCACTCAGCATGCCAGGAGAACCTCATGATCATAAGATTAGTCAGATCGAAGCTCCCCACCGAACCTTCTTCCTTGTTCTTAGAGGCGTGCTTCTAGTCGTTGGATCAACAACAATTGCCCAGGTGTGCAAGCATCGTCCGATCAAGCCCAACAGAGCCGTCAGATCAGAGGGCGGGATATAATCTTCGCCCTCCATCCGTGAAACAATATCGGCCATGTGCTACGCGCCACGTGGATAAGTGGTGCTCCATCCACCGTCCATTAGCACCTATTAGGGGTATTTTGCATCCGCACCCTACGTATTTTGCTTTTATTATTTAGTCTAAAACTTTCATTTACAGTTCAAATATTTCTACAATATTTACATTAAGGACTCCCATCTTTCATGTATTTGCATTTTAGTCCAATCCACGTCACCTCATGTATCTATACACGTGAGGGGAGAGAATTTTAAGTGGATATCCTTGCGGATTTTGTATTTAATTTTGGTCCAGAAACATTGAATATTAGTGTACTTTTTTTGGTAAATTTGCATACAAGACCATGTGGTTCTGGATAATTGCATTTATACCCCTTCCGATGTGGATAATGTTTTTAAAATGTAAAAATATTGCATGTATGCCCCATAGACTGATTTAACGTGTTATTAAATGCCCATATACTTCTTGCAAATTGCATTTTGGTCCATGTTGTGTAGATTTAATTTTTAGTTGTATTTAAATTATTAAAAAAAAAAATTTACATCCAAATATTTTAGGAAAATTATCTTAAGTGCTTGGAACCATGCGACATCACACATATTTTTCTTAAGATAATTAAAATTATTTTCTTATTTATAAAATATAAAAAATGCATTCTCTCTTGTTTAGCATTTAAAAATCCATAAAAATTACAAAATATTCTGAAAAAAAACCTAAAAATATAATAGATTTACTTAGATATAATTGACCTTATGATGAATCTACGTTTCATCATCTTTATTCTATCATTTTGGCCTTACAAACCCTAGTAAATGCATGTAGATACTGTTAATTCGGGCATTTTAGCATTCATGCATCATTGTGTAAATATTGTATAAAATGCGGTTTTTTAAGCCAAAATTATATAATAAAGAAAAGAAAAGAAAAAGAATAAAATATTGTAAATATTTTATGACCTGAAATCCTGTGACCTAGGCATCTCGATGAATAGGTCGACAAGGAATAAAGTAGGGGGAGATAAGGGCCAAAATACTAATAAAATCCCTCTCATTTTATTTATTCTTTATTTATTTTGGGACTTATTTTTGGTTCCACTTTTTACACCTCAAATAAAGAAACTTTGACATGAAAGTTGTAGATAATTAAATAAATAAAAAATACAAAATTGATTTCACTCAAAAATAATACACAGATAAAAAGTTATGATCTGAATAAAAATCCAGAATCCCAACTTCCCAGATCTGTATCTCCCTAATAAAAACTCGAAATGCATCAAATTCACTTTTAATTGTATATAATTTAAAATAAGCTATTTAATGGCGGTGGTTTCGCATTTAGCGGAGCTACGGTTTGAAAGTTAAGTTTTGGACCCCTATTGTATACTTATACAGATTAAAATATTCATTTTCTTAATTATTCATTATTTTTATAATTTCTTATTTTTATAATTTTATAAATATTATTTACAATTTATTTATACATAAAAATCAGAATAAAAAATACAAAAGAAACACAAAATAAAATACTTATATATAACATACATAGGTATAATACCTATAAACATACCTATATTATTACTACTTTTATTTTATTAAATATGCAAAACACTTCAGAAAAATAAAATAAAAATATTTTTAAGTGTATGAAAATACTTTATAAATTTATAAAATAATAAACAAAAATAAATAAATTAAATTCATAAAATAAAATATTAAAATACATAGATAAATATACCTATATAGGCCTAAAATGGTAACTTATAATTATAGACCTCATAAAAATAAATAAAAATCACCATAAAATACTTCATAAAATTACAAAAAAATTTTGCTTTATAACCAAAATTTAATAAATTCGTTTACTATTTTAGAATGATTTTAGCAATGTTTTTTCTAGGGATTTTCCTGGTTGGTCCACGTGGACCAACCAGGTGGCTTGGGTAGTTGACCCGCCGGTCAACTCCCTGGTCCTTGTCCCTGCTGCATGTCAGAGATGGTTTTGACCCATTTTCACGAATTTTGGGGGCTCGCTCTTTCACCATTTCATGAAGCATCCTTCTTGACTTTTTCTCCTCATAGATCAATGATCCACGCTCAACCATTACTTAGGGGATTGGATTCACGATACGCTCAATATTCAGCGATCCATGGAGCCTGTTCATCACATTGTACAAAAAAAACCCTCTGCTGCTGTCAGAACAGCTTTCTCGCCTTGTTTCTCCTAATTTTGGGGCTCACACCTTTCATTTTTTGGCGTCGACTTCTTCTTGGATTTTTCTCCTAGTACCTCTGGGATACACGCCAGGTGCTTGGATTTTCCAAGATTTCCCTCGTTCGCCCGTGATCATTCATTGAAGGGCACGCCATCACCACTTGTACATAAACCACCTCCATTATTCCCTCTCATTTTTGAACTCCATTTTGACCGTCCCTTGCTCCCTTGATCGTGCTCAGGACTGGTGGTGGTGACAGCACCACCTCCAGCCATCTATATCTGCGTTTGACGTGTCGATTTGGTGCCTCCACCCACCTCTGGCGTGCCGCCGTCGAGGTCCTCCATCTCTTGGCTTTTCCCAGCCAATCGAGGTTGTCTTTGTTTGTTTTTCTTTATTTTTCTTTGCAGTAGATTAGCTGTAGTGTAATCTCTTAGTTCATACTTTCATTGGTTTGATTTTTGCTCGATTCATCATCCTCTACCCCCCTCGCTGGAGCTTGCTCTGGCGAGCCCCTATTCACGTCGTTCACTACCTAACTCGCCCGAGCTCGCCCTGGGAACCACCCTCTTTCATTTTGTGCTTTGTTCGCAGGTACCAGGCGCATAGAGACCCTACTAGGGGTCGTTTTTTGCGGATGCCCGAGCAACCTGGAAGGCCTTTCCCCTCCGACTACCGTGGCGGTGCTCCGGCGGTCTTTCCACCATTTTGATGCTGCTGACCGCTCGAGGAAGATTCCAGGAACCTTGCTGGGCCTTCGGAAGAGAGTATCCAACTAGGAGCATCGAGACCTTACCGAATCAAAGTCGCCATCGGCTAGTTCTTCACGCGTTCATCCAGGGCCATCCACCGCCGTCGGATCATCCCCGATCTTCTAGAGGAGCAGCGTCCGTTAGATGTGCCCACGTGTCGACCGTTTGATCATTAGGGGCCATCTAATCATGGCCATCAAAGCTGAATCGTCATCGTGAGACGTGGCGCTGACGCGTGTATAAGTGGGGGGAGATCCGCCGTCCGCCAGCGCCTCTGCGAGGGTATTTTGCGCCTAAGACCCTCGTAATTTTGTGTTTTTATTAATGAATGCGGAAACTTTCATCTGAGGTTATATTATTTTTGTAATAATTACAATAGGACCCCTGCACTTTTAAATCTTTGCAAGTAGGTCCCTGCCAGGCGCGTGCATGTCACGCACGCCTTGGCATTTTTGCAAGGGGACCCCGGTCTATTTTCTTATTTATTTTCAGTCACAAAACTTTTATTTGCAATTAAAATAGTTCTGGCATTTTTGCATAAAGGCCCATGTGTTTTTGAATATTGCGAATCAGTCCTCCCCAAGCACGTGCGTAGCACGTGCAAGGGTGGGCTTTTTGCAGTGATCTCCTCACAGCTTTACTTTTTGTATTTCATCCAGTAACTTTGTTAATTAGTTAAATATTTTCTGGAACATTTGCGTGCAGGCCCTCATACTTTTCTGTAATTACACTTATGCCCCTTGCCTGACATGTAGTTTCTTGTTATTATCTTTATTTGTTGCAGGCATCTACAAATCTCTAAAAAAATCCACAAAAATCAACTTAAGTTCTTGTTACATAGTAGTTTAACTGCATATTTTTATTTTGCATATTTCTTGCATTTTAATATTTATAAAAAGTCAAAAACACGCAATTTCAGCACTGTTTGCATTACAAAATCCATAAAAATATAAAAACATCCAGAAAATTCCCAAAAAAATATATTTTGTGTCTTTTAGTTTCCTTTAATTTCTGACCAAAAATCATAAAAAATATAAAAGAAAACTCCTAAAAATTATAAAACTCTAAAAACCTTCATAAAAATTTTAAAAATTCTATGAAAACCCTAAAAATACAATTTCAGTTTCTAAATTTTCTTTTTTTTATTATCTTTGATTTAAAATTAAGTTGAGGAATTTTAGATACTATTTGATATTTTTCATCCTCATTTTGATTTCAGCCAGCAATTTTATTCACTGTTTTTAGTATTTTTGACTTTAAAATACCAAAAAATTAGGAAAAATCTAGAAAAATCACAAAAACATTAGAAAAATATAAAAACCTAAAAACATTTTATTTCCTGATTTTTCCTTATTTTTATAAATACCTTATCCTCACTTTTGTTATATTGTATATATATTCCTATTTAAAGAAAAAGAAAATAAAAAAATATAAAATATAAACAGAAAATATAAAATCAGAAAATTAAAAATCAAAATATAAAAATATAAAATTAAAAATTAAATAAAAAAATATAATATTAAAACCCACAAAAAATAGCATAGATAGACCCTTGATCACACTTACATTTTGAGCATTTTACCCCGTTCTACCTGTCTGCTCCCTATGTTCGACCTCTACACATACTTGCACCTATACACATCTTTGTTGTAGAGTTATAATAAATTTTAACTCTGCACCACTTTTCATTGCTTGATTTCTGTTGTGGGTTAATTGTTGTTTTAATCCGAGTTTCACGTGGTCAATTCAGCGACTGAGTTCCCGCCTTGTATGGAACTTAAGATCATTGATTTTTGGGTTCAACAAATGGCGCCGTTGCCGGGGAGCAACATCGCATAGTTCGGTTTTTTTTGTGTGTTGTGATTGTTTGTCTGTTTCGTGGTTTTTATTTTTGCTCTTTTATTTTCCTTATTTTGATTTACATTTGAATTGTCTAACCACCCTCTTGTTTGACTTTGTATGAGGTACGTGGATCGAGGGAGGCACTCCTTTCTAGGAGCGCTCGTGCAACCACGTGAGGCGGCTTTGGCTTCGCACTAAGGCGGACTTGGAGGGAATTTTGAAGACGATTCCGGAGCTTTTATTTTATTGCATTTATTTTTGTAATTTAAGTAAGAGATAGACTCTTTTAATTTGTAATAATACAGGTACTCAAACTCTGGACATTTGGACTCTCGAGCCTAATTTCCAGATGTTTGTACACCTGGGGGCTCACCGCGGTTTTTTACGGTTTTCACCGCATTTTTTCCCTTTGTTTTCTCGGTTTTATTTTCTTTCCTTTGTGTGATTGAGCCCTTAGCTGTAGGAGCTTGCTTGATCGAGTAAATTAGGCCCAAACACCTAACAACCTTTGCATGTACCTATAGTGCGCTTTGGACTTAGTTTAAAACTTTAAACAGTCGCCTCATCATCTTCGAGCCTTCGTGCCGCGAGCTCACCCTGCCAAGTGCTGCTCCTGAACTCGATGTGTCGAGAGGAGGAGGGGTGAGCCTAGACCGGACTCTTGGATTGAAGATCAGTGACCGACTTGTGGTGCTTCATGCTAGCAATTTCTGAACTTAGGGCGATTTCATCGGCTTGCATCTGCATATAGATTAGGTTTCAATTCTGCTGAGCATCCTTGCATGTAGAGTGCTGAAGGCAAGGTGAGCATTTACGCTTTAGCATTCATCATCGTTTTTGTCGCTTGCATTGCTTTTCTGACTCTCCCTCTGATTTTGCCAACCTAGGTGCTTAAAGGAATTGATCCCCCGATAGGCTCGTGCATTTCTCATTAAAATCCAAAAAAAAGTGATAACTAATAAAATTGGGACTATTAACATTACTTGACCCTAAAAATCAACTAAAAAGAAAAATCTTGTATTGGGGCGAGTAATCCCCTCATTGTCTTCGCTTTTACTTGCTCGCGCATACACTAAGGATTATTGCCCAAATCCCATTTCAGCCCCTAAGTGTGTGCACAACTTTTTGACTCCTCACCTAATTCTAAAACAGACAAGATAAAAAGACCAACTTTTCGGTCTCTACCCAGTTGAGTAGGTGAATTGAGGGTTTGTATTATTTTCATTTTTGTTTGTGATTGGTTTGTGTGTGTCCTAGATTGCCTCTGCGCATTTGTGCCTTTTCTCCACTTCTCTTGACTTGACCATCGTGCTCTCCCGATCATTTTTTATTGTTTTCGAGATGAACTCCTGGAGCGTCTTCTATCCGGACTTTGCGGATCCCTCGCTCACTCCAGCCGGTCCACCTCCCTTTTATCAGGAGGACTCTCCTCCTCTTTTTTCTGATTTTTGTACATACCCGCCTCAGCCACAGTATCAGACCTCAGACTTCTACCCACACCCACCTCCACCTGTATATTATCCACCTCCACCTTTACATCCACCCGAGTCTAAGCTGTTGGAGTCACCTTTCATGGAGTCCACCCTTGAGCACTTGACCCAGATGATGGATCATATGAGACGGAGGATTGACGACCTCAGCAGGAGCGACCATGATATTCCACCATTTGATGATATGGGTTCACTCAAGGATTACCACGAGAGCTTGCAATCGCCCAAAATACAAAAAAATGAGAAAAAATTTAAAAATCCAAAAAGAGTTCGGGAGACACTTGGTTGATTCGGATTGTGAGGAGAGCGCCCACTTGCCAGACCCATTGACCACACAACCTCTCACACACTGTCCCACCTTTGACCCCGAGGATGCCGCTGTACAGACTGCTCTTGGCATGCCTCGTGTAGATGATGATTCCGACTTCCTCCCTTGTATGGAGGAAGTCCAAAAATTCAAAAAAAAATGTTGACTGAACCCGAAGTGGTGGCTACTATTCATGAGATCATCCGTGCCCCACTTTAGCAGGCCATGACCCAATTATCTGCTCCTTTTCCCAAGAAGAGAAAGCGGAGGAGCAGATCTGAGCGTCGTCTTGACCATGGCCACTGCCCACGCCATCACACACCGTTCCATTCCTCGGAAAAGGAACACTGCCACACCTTTCATTAGATGTACCATCTCTGATTTTACATGTGATCACACTCTCCTAGACGGCGGTGCTTCGATTAGCATCATATCCTTCTCGCTGGTACAGTCTCTTCACTTAGGGCCTCTAAAAAAGACCAGGATGATCGTTCAGTTTGCTGATGGATCAATAAAGAGGCCGAAGGGTATCCTAGAAAACGCCGTCATCTCGAGTCAGGGCACAAGCTATCACGTTGACTTTGTCGTATTGCCCATGGAGACCTCCACAGGGGAGCACTCTCCAATCATCCTGGGACGACCATTCCTCGCCTCTGCGAGGGTCATTATTGATTACGGATTAGGAGAGATTCACTTCTGTCCTGCTGACAAAAGCGAAGTGATGATCACCACACAGACAGTTGACCAGAGACCTGCACCTGATACGATCACACCTGTTCTGGCTGACCCTGAGGCCTATGACCTTTATGCAGATAATAGAGAGACTTTCTTTATGACCGATGATGAGACCCGAGAATTCCTCTCCAAGGAGGAAGGCTCGGAAAGCATAGACCTTGGTGTTTCTGCTTCCTGTGATTGGTGATGTGTTGATGACATCCGCGGGATTTACACGATTGATACCATTGAGCGGAGGGCAGATTTAGAGACCAGTCAGGACGGACATGATTCGACTACTTTCACCAATAAGTCCGCTCCTGTTCATTTAGATTCAGATGAGCTAAAGGCCGAATTTGATTTGATTGCTTTTCTTCGGGAATTCGGACCTTTTGATGAGAAAGATGATCTGGTTGAGATTATAGAGGACGAACATAGTTCGACTACTTCCACTGATGAGTTCGTTCCTTTTGGTTTTGACCTGGACGACACCTCGCAGGACGACATTGAGTACACTTCTTCCGATGATGATGAGTTCGTCCCATTCCACTTTGATATCAGCGAGACCCCCAAGGCCGGACCTAGTCATACTTCTTCCACTCACCCGTCTGTGCCTTCATACTCTAGGGCCGCTGAGGATCTTCACTCTGTCGACCCTGATCGGCTTCCATCCACTGTGGACCCCGATGTCGACCTGCACCATACCAGATCCATTCCTCAACGGTCCCGCAAGAAGGTCCGCTTTCTACCTTCTTGATCATGTGTACATCCATCTCTGTTGTATATCTGTTTCTGTCCATCTCCCGTATTGCTCGTCCACCCATTTCTAGTGTTTGCCTTGCTTAGGACGTACTTTGTCCTAAGTATAGGGGGTGGACGAGCCGAGTGTTCATTCATCGTTCCATTTCATCACTCCTGTTGTCGCCTATACTTAGGGCTTCTTTTACCCTAAGTATAGGGGGAGTGGTGTGTACATCCTTTGATCTCGCTTCCATTCTTTTCTTCTTTTTTTCTTTTCTTCTTTTCCTTTTCTATTTTCTTTATCTATCAAAAAGGTGTCGTCCCTTGTAGACAATCTTCTATACTTAGGACGTACTTTGTCCTAAGTATAGGGGGTGTGCACCCTGAGTTTTCATTCTTTTAGATCCTCTCCATTGTCTCCTCTTCTTGTCTATACTTAGGGATATCTTACCCTAAGTATAGGGGGAGACAATCTGAGTACGATATGTTCATTCCCACCCTTGACCCTCCCTACTTTGTGTACAATCTGTTATACTTAAGATTATTTGATCTTAAGTATAGGGGGGACGGTCAACTTCTCATTGATTCATTCATTCCTTTATTTGTTTAATCTTTAGATTTTCCTATACTCAGTACGAGTTATGTCTTCTCTTTTCTCTCTGATCTATGAGGACATAGCTCAAGCTAAGTATAGGGGTAGCCATAACTCGTACTTTCGTTTTTTCTTTCTTCAAAATTCATTAAAAACCTTAATAAAAAGATGTGATTTTTCCTCGAATTCTTTTTGTAATTACTGATTAATAAATCAGGTGAAAATATTTTTCGCAAAATATTTGAAAAATAGTTGAAAATCTTTATGAAAATCTTTTGAAAACTATTTGGAAAACGTTTTGTTACATGTTTTCAACCTTTGTAAAAATATTTTGTTTGAAAATTTATTTTCTTTCTGTGAAATAAAATTGTTTGAAAAATGATTTGCAAATGGTTTGAAAAATAGTTGCAAAAATATTTTGAAAAATCTATCTATACTGTTTGAAAACCTTCGCAAAATGATTTTCAAATGTGTGTAAATGTTTGTAAAATGTTTGTAAAAATTATTTTGGACTATAGTTTTTCAAATGGTTTGTAAAATGATTTTCAAATAAGTTTGAGGAATATATACATCTCACCTAAAATTATTTAATATATATATATATATCTATAAAATTGACCACTTACCCTTGTAAATTCTTAAAATCCACTTCTTGTAGATTAAGAAGCACTCCCGTGTAAATATTTTAACCTAGCTTTTAGCCAAAATTTTTTGTTTTCAAAAATCCCAAAAACATTTGCAAACTAAAATCCAAAAGCATTTGAAAAATCTTTTTGAAAAATACAAAAAATGCATGTGCATCGTCATCTTTTCAAAAACCCATAAAAAGTTCAAAATCTTGAAAATTGCATCACAAAAGTATTTTCTGCATTCTGCATATCATTTGCATAGCATTCGCATTTTTCGGATTGAGTTTGATAGTTGAACAAGTTTAAGTAAAATCCGGAGATTGGAGCTTGATTGGACCTTAAAATCTACTAAATAACAGGAACCTTATAGGAACTAGGATTGAGGTACTTCAGGTCTAGTTGACTTAATTATTTGAGGATCACGAGAGTTAGTTCAATGGATTCTTGACTGCCTAAGTAGAGTATTTTGTAGTACACACACGAATCTTGTTGATAATGACCTAACTTGGACACCTGTACCTTTCACATGGCTCAACTCAGTTGGAGTGGTGAGGGGGTTCGATTTGCCGGTATAAGACGCACACAATTGGAAACACTTGTCATCCTCTAGGGAAGGAAGTGCACCCCAACCCGTCCAGTGATGAGGAATTCTAAAGAGAGTGTGGGTTGCAATAAAGCTTCAAAAGAGGGATAGTCTACTGGCTCAAGAGGAAAAACTCCTTATGTAAATGCTGCTGTAAATAGTATTTCAAAAAAAAGGAAAAAAAGAAAGAAAAGAGACAGACCTGTACAAAAATAAAATGCCTGCAAAGTATGTACATATGTTGTAAAGTCAATAAGCAAGCTTGAGTTCCAAAGTCTAATATGTGAGCCTGCAGCTGGATGACTTGACTACACTGGTCTTGCATCCTAGGATAGGTAGCTACACTGGCTATCGTCCATTCTTCTCTTCGCCCCCTTCTCTTGAGCTGGTTGCCACTTGAACTTAGAAGGGAATACCCCGCTCCTCGAGGAAGGAGTCATTGGATTGGGGAATCATTGGGTTGTCATACAGGAGAAGTAAGTCTCTTTGTCATTCTAGTTGGGGAGAGCCACTATCACTTACATTGTACGAGTCAGATTCATATTCGTAAGGGTTTGCGTATGAGTTGAGATATTTCTGACCTGGCTATTGAGGAGACTTGAACAGAGTATTGGGATTCTCAGGGATTGTTGGATTTCAAATTCAGTTCTCGTTAAGGTCCCGCCCGCACTAAAATTCCAAAGGTCCGACTTAAGCTCCAAACTTTGATTTTGGGAAGACAAGTTTGATAATTAATCTTAATCCAATTTTCTTCTTTTTCTTTTCTTTGTTTTCTTTTCTGCACTTATTGCATAAGTGTTTGCTAGGGACTAGCAACGGCAAGTATAGGGGGATGATGAATCTACGTTTCACCATCTTTATTCTATCATTTTGGCCTTACAAACCCTAGTAAATGCATGTAGATACTATTAATTCGGGCAGTTTAGCATTCATGCATCATTGTGTAAATATTGCATAAAATGCGGTTTTTAAAGCCAAAATTATAGAATAAAGAAAAGAAAAGAAAAGAAAAAGAATAAAATATTGTAAATATTTTATGACCCGAAACCCCGAGACCTAGGCATCTCGATGACTAAGTCGACAAGGAATAAAGTAGGGGGAGATAAGGGCCAAAATACCAATAAAATCCCTCTCATTTTATTTATTCTTTATTCATTTTGGAACCTATTTTTGATTCTACTTTTTACACTCAAATAAAGAAACTTTGTACATGAAAGTTGTAGATAATTAAATAAATATAAATACAAAATTGATTTCACTCAAAAATAATACACAGATAAAAAGTTATGATCTGAATAAAAATCCAGAATCCCAACTTCCCAGACCTGTATCTCCCTAATAAAAACTTGAAATGTGTCAAACTCACTTTTAATTGTATATAATTTAAAATAAGCTATTTAATGGCGGTGGTTTCGCATTTGGCGGAGCTACGGTTTGAAAGTTGAGTTTTGGACCCTATTGTATACTTGTACAGATTAAAATATTCATTTTATTAATTATTCATTATTTTTATAATTTATTGATTTTATAATTTTATAAATATTACTTATAATTTATTTGTACATTAAAATCAGAATAAAATTACAAACGAAACACAAAATAAAATACTTATATTTAACATACATAGATATAATACCTATAAACATACATATATTATTACTACTTTTATTTTATTAAATATACAAAACACTTCAGAAAAATAAAATAAAAATATTTTTAAGTGTATAAAAATACTTTATAAATTTATAAAATAATAAACAAAAATAAATAAATTAAATTCACAAAATAAAAATAAAATATTAAAATACATAGATAAATATACCTGTATAGGCCTAAAATGGTATCTTATAATTATAGACCTCATAAAAATAAATAAAAATCACCATAAAATACTTCATAAAATTACAAATAGTTTTTATTTTATAACCAAAATTTAATAAATTCGATTACTATTTTAAAATGATTTTAGCAATATTTTTTCCAGGGATTTTCCTGGTTGGTCCATGTGGACCAACCGGGTGGCTTGGGTAGTTGACCCGCCGGTCAACTCCCTGGTCCTTGTCCCTGCTACATGTCAGAGATGGTTTTGACCCATTTTCACGAATTTTTGGGGGCTCGCTCTTTCACCATTTCATGAAGCATCCTTCTTGACTTTTTCTCCCCATAGATCAATGATCCACACCCAACCATTACTTAGGGGATTGGATTCACGATACGCTCAATATTCATCGATCCATGGAGCCTGTTCATCACATTGTACAAAAAACCCCTCTGTTGCTGTCAGAACACCGTTCTCGCCTTGTTTCTCCTAATTTTGGGGCTCGTACCTTTCATTTTTTGGCGTCGACTTCTTCTTGGATTTTTCTCCTTGTACATTTGGTATACACGCCAGGTGCTTGGATTTTTCAAGATTGCCCTCGTTCGCCCATGATCATTCATTGAAGGGCACACCATCACCACTTGTACATAAACAACCTCCATTATTCCCTTTCATTTTTGAACTCCATTTTGACCGTCCCTTGCTCCCTTGATCGTGCTCAGGACTGGTGGTGGTGACAACACCACCTCCAGCCATCTAGGTCTGCGTTTGACGTGTCGATTTGCTGCCTCCACCCACCTCCGGTGTGCCGCCGTCGAGGTCCTCCATCTCTTGGCTTTTCCCAGCCAATCGAGGTCGTCTTTGTTTGTTTTTCTTTAATTTTCTTTGCAGTAGATTAGTTGTAGTGTAATCTCTTAGTATACTTTCATTGGTTTGATTTTTTCTCAATTCATCATCCGCAACTCCGGCGAGCCCCTATTCATGTCGTTCACCACCTAACTCGCCCGAGCTCGCCCTGGGAACCACCGTCTTTCATTTTGTGCTTTGTTCGCAAGTACCAGGCGCATAGAGACCCTACTGGGGGTCGTTTTTTGTGGATGCCCGAGCAACCTGGAAGGCATTTCCCCTCTGACTACCGTGGCGGTGCTCCGGCGGTCTTTCCGCCATTTTGAAGCCGTTGACCGCTCGAGGAAGATTCCAGGAAGCTTGCTGGGCCTTCGGAAGAGAGTATCCAACTGGGAGCATCGAGACCTTGCCGAATCAAAGTCACCGTCGGCTGGTTCTTCACGCGTTCATCCAAGGCCATCCACCACCGTCGGATCATCCCTGATCTTCCAGAGGAGCAGCGACCGTTAGATGCACCCACGCGTCAACCATTTGATCATTAGGGGCCATCTAATCGTGGCCATCAAAGCCGAACTGTCATCGTGAGACGTGGCGCTGACGTGTGTATAAGTGGGGGGAGATCCGCCGTCCGCCAGTGCCTCTGCAAGGGTATTTTGCACCTAAGATCCTCACATTTTTGTGTTTTTATTAATGAATGCGGAAACTTTCATCTGAGGTTATATTATTTTTGTAATAATTATAATAGGACCCCTGCACTTTTAAATCTTTGCAAGTAGGTCCCTGCCAGGCGTGTGCACGTCACGCACGCCTTGACATTTTTGCAAGGGGACCCCGATCTCTTTTCTTATTTATTTTCAGTCACAAAACTTTTATTTGCAGTTAAAATAGTTCTGGCATTTTTGCATAAAGGCCCCTGTATTTTTTAATATTGCGAATCAGTCCTCCCCAGGCACGTGCGTAGCACGTGCGAGGGTAGCCTTTTTGCAGTGATATCCTCACAGCTTTAGCTTTTTGTATTTCGTCCAGTAACTTTGTTAATTAGTTAAATATTTTTTGGAACATTTGCGTGCATGCCCTCATTGCCTGCATGTAGTATCTTGTTGTTATCTCTATTTGTTGCATGCATCTATAAATCTCTAAAAAATCCACAAAAATCAACTTAAGTTCCTGTTACATAGTAGTTTAACTGCATATTTTTATTTTGCATATTTCTTACATTTTAATATTTATAAAAAGTCAAAAACACGCAATTTCAGCACTGTTTGCATTATAAAATCTATAAAAAATATAAAAACTCCCCAGAAAATTCCCAAAAAAAATATATTTTGTGTCTTTTAGTTTCTTTTATTTATGACCAAAAATCATAAAAAATATAAAAGAAAACTCCTAAAAATTATAAAACTCTAAAAACCTTCATAAAAATCTTAAAAATTCTATGAAAATCCTAAAAATACAATTTCAATTTTTGAATTTTCTTTATTTTATTATCTTCGATTTAAAATTAATTTGAGGAATTTTGGATACTATTTGATTTTTTTTATCCTTATTTTAATTTCGGCCAGCAATTTTATTCACTGTTTTTAGTATTTTTGACTTTAAAAATACCAAAAAATAGGAAAAATCTAGAAAAATCACAAAAACATTAGAAAAATATAAAAACCTAAAAACATTTTATTTCCTGATTTTCCCTTATTTTTTCCTTATTTTTATAAATACCTTATCCTTTCTTTTCTTATATTGTATATATATTCCTATTTAAAGAAAAAGAAAATAAAAAATAAAAAATATAAATAGAAAATATAAAATCAGAAAATTAAAAATCAAAATATAAAAATATAAAATTAAAAATTAAATAAAAAAATATAAAATTAAAAACCCACAAAAAATAGCATAGATAGACACTTGATCACACTCACATTTTGAGCATTTTGTCCCGTTCTATCTGTCTGCTCCCTGTATTCGAACTCTACACATACTTGCACCTATACAAATCTTTGTTGTAGAGTTACAATAAATTTTAACTCCACACCACTTTTCATTGCTTGATTTCTGTTGTGGGTTAATTGTTGTTTTAATCTGAATTTCGCGTGGTCGATTCAGCAACTGAGTTCCCGCCTTGTGTAGAACTTAAGATCACCGATTTTTGGGTTCAACACCTTATGACCATTTATTTTTATAAAATATTAGTTTAACTCTTATAAAATTGAAAACTTCAAAAACCTTATAAAAATTCTTAAAATTCACATAAAATCACATTTTTTTTAATTTATGATTTTTCTTTATATCGTCTAGTATCCAGGAAAATTGAGTTTGGATTCAATCTGATTTGATAGATATTTATTAATCTCATTTCAAATTTATAATTTACTGTTTTACTTTTTTTGTGTATTTCCCATTTTAAAAATCCCTAAAAATTCTAAAAAACATCCAAAAATTACCAAAATTTTTATTTGAATTTTTAGGTATATTTATTATACTTAAAAATCCAAAAAAAACATCTCTTTTTAATTTTTCTTTATATATTCTATATGTAATTATATAATTGATATTATCTTATATTTTATTTTATAAATTAAATTTAAATTTAAAATTAAAAAACAAAAAATATAAAAATAAAAATCACAAAATAATTAACAAATTTAAAATACAAAGTACTATAAAGTCGTCTATCATTTTTGTTACTCCACCTCGTGTGCTCCTTTGTGATTCGATCCCTAATACTTGTGTACTATACACATTCTTTCTAGGGTATAATAAATTTTAGCTCACCTACAGTTACTTGTTGTCTCATTGTTGTGGATTTATTGTTGAGATTGCGCTTGAGTTGATTGTTGAGAGCCGAGAGAGGTGCTGATACAACGATTGCTGGATCCAACTTATTTTATATTGTAGGCCCTCCAAGACTTGATGTTAGACACATAGCTCGAGCGCTCTTTCACTTACCAAACATGTGAAGTGGTACTGATCCAATTCCCTTGACATGATGAATCTCTCCACCAGCCATCTTGACCGTGACATCATTGCAATACCATGCATGTACAAAAGTTCTCTTTAAAAAATCATAAGGGATCCGAACATGTTAAGTGCAAAAGCCATCCTGAATATGCCTTTATTTCTTTTGAGTACACTAGTAAATCTCCCTCACAAATTGCAAGTCCAATCCTCTTGGTCCGAGTATGAATCACATAGCTTCTTCTTCCCTTTCTCTTTCTCACACCTCGAATAATTTGCTACTTTGTAACTATGCTTCTTATAATGGAAGCATCTGAATGGATCTCATTAATTGGACCTGTGAACCTTCTTTAGTCTAGAATGTATGCTCTCTCAATCACCATCACATGCTTTTTATCATTCATTGCCCCTTTTATCAAGATTTTTTGAGATTCATTAATAAGAAGCGAAGCAACTCTCTCATCCAATGTGATGGTCTCCTTTACATAAAATCAACATTGTACAATATGAGCATAGGAAGATGGAAAAGAACTCAACACAAGTAGTGTCTTATCCTTCACCTTGAAGAGAGACTCTCCTTTCTCATTTTTCTCATCAAGTGTGAGCACACCCATCGAATCTGGTTAAAATCATCCAAGTGCATATCGAGATTTGCCCCAACACCATAGAGCTTCTTCTTCATTAATATCCTATTTATCAAAGGTTTGCACTTGTATCGTGCTTTAAGCTTCTTCCAGACCTCCGGTGTACATCTAGGTCGATGAATTCATAAAGAGTGTTGTCCACTTTAAACAATTATATTGTATTGTTCTTGAGATCCCCCGTCTCCTTCCATTCTTCATCTTTCATCTTTTTTAACCTCTTTTCTTTTGTTGTAGACCTTGTGTGTGAGTATATTTTTCACCCACAACTGCTATAAGGTGAATTCGTTCTTCATGTTGAAGATTCCATGTAGAATGATGCACTCATCGATGTGGAGTTTGCCATTTGATCTACTAACATACTTCGTTGCACGATCTCGTCGTTGGTCGTTGCTGGTAGAATTGTTCACGATTTTTAAGGATTGCACATCAGATGTTACGCCTTCTCGACGATGTCGAACTTGCTCTAATATGTTGCGTCATATTCTTTTGATGATGATGAGCATGACTTCGATGGTGGGAACAAAAGTGGTATCACCTCTACTTTGATACCATATGACGGGATACAAACTGATGGATGCACAATCAATCACTATTGTGGAAGCATGTGAAGAAGACACCATCATAATATAACGCTAGTTTGGTCACTTTTTGTGACAACCAGAGAAGAAAAATCACTAAAAAAGAACTAGTACAATTCTCTACATCCCTCCTCTCTCTTCTCTCCCTTCTTCTCTTTTATATAGACCCAAATGCAATCTTAGATTGATTGTCATGCTCAATCTAAATAAATAATGATTTTAGTCAATTGAAATCCAATCAATCTTCATCACGATGCTAATAGATTAAATATACTTTAAGGATTGTATGGAATCGAACTCAACTATATTAGGATGCAATTTATCCGACCCTGATAGTGTCCAATGATACACCCAATGAAGGGGGTTTGATAAATTGTGTGTGTGTTTGGAGGGGTGTGATTGTTGGATGTTGGGAATTAGATATAGATTTTTAACGATTGCCAATTTGCCATCGAATCTAACGGTCAAAATAGATGGAAGTTAGTCCACGTAGATAATCGTATAAAAGTCAAGCACATCGTAGGAGTCAAGATGTTAATAACTGCACATGAATAGTCATGTAAATACATCATTTTTAAGGGAGCAGATATGTAAATATGCTATTTTATTTTTTTAAACAAGTTGCTGCGAAAAGTAAACAAAGTCAGAAGAAGCATATGCATTAGAGTGTGAAAGGTGGACCCTCGCGTGAGCTGCTCTTGGAGGCAGGCGGCCCCATTTTTTCTATTGGTTACATTACATTCCACGATCATCCCATTCACACATTTGTTTTAGAAATGTTATCACACTATATCATGATCTCTTCAAACAAATCACAGTTACATTACTAGGAAATGTATGTACGTATGCACGTGCTTCTCCACAGCACCCCGAGCTTTGAGGATCTTTTTCTCCGTTTATTCTTGATCTGCATTTGTTAAATTGCTACACGGATCCTACGATATAAATCATTTTAAAATAATTTCTCTTGTGATATTATTTAGGGATTTTTACATCTATAATCCTGAATAATTTTGTAATAACATTCATAACTCTGCATAATCGTGAATTACGTTTAGGACCCTGAATAAGTGTGCCGTCTTACATCCATAACCTTCTGGTACTTTACTTCATTAACTTAACCAGATTATTGAGTTAATCTAATCAATCAATGACCGGTTCCGCAGGATGAGGGTGGGGGCTTCCGAAGGTCGGAGGGTTGACCAAGGCGGTTGCGCAGGGGGGGGGGGGGGGGCGACTGAGGTTGGGGGGGGTGCGGGGGAGCTTACAGGGACCAACAGGGGGAGGGGTTGCAGAGGTGCGGGTGGCGGATGTCGACCAAACAGTTGCCTGAGGGGGCGGGGGGACCCAGCGGGCTTTGGCAGTTGCGGGCGGGGGGCGAGGGAGGGACTCAAAGGGCCTGCCGGGCATGGCGGGGACAAGGAGGAGCACGGGGGGGGGGGGGGGGGGGGGGCTTCAGGCCTCAAAGCTCGATCGCGTTGGGGTCTTCGGGAAGGAGCATCGCGGGACGCCGAGGGGAGAGCTCGGCGGGAGGAGAAGCTCGACCCGAAGCTTCGAGGGCGAGCTCTGCTCGAGTGAGGGGGGCTTTGACAATCTTCGAAGTAGGGGAGGATGAGGTGGTGCTGGAGAGAGAATGATGGCATGTTTTATAAATTAGAATGAATTTTAGGGGCAGTTATATCATTCTCAACGTAAACCGTCAAATATAACGGATATTCGAAACGTAATATAACACAGGGTCTTGTAATGTAAGAGTTAAGCATTACTTGGGGTTTTCATGTAATTCATGATTATACAGGATTATGATTGTAATTGCGATATTACTCAGGGTTATGGGTATAAAAATCCCTATTATTTATTGATATTGAGATATTTATCATCAACATGAGCCCACTACGCAGGGAAGTTAGAATGTCAGGTCAGTTGTGCATGTTGATGTGAGAGCGGGTCGTCTGTTGTAACAAGGATCACAGTAGACCTGTTGTACTGTCAAGTTCATGTTTGGCTTAAGGGCATGTCAACCCGCATACATGGGACGAGCTGCTAAGTGGGTTGATAAAGAATTAAGCGGAGCTATTGAAGATATTATTGTTTGTGGAGGACCTTTCTTTGGTGACCTTCAATGGTGGATGGCGCCACTACCCATTAGACCCAGTAATTTAGGTCTGCACTCAACTATGGAGGCTTCTTCATATGCTTTCATGATCTTTAAAGATCAATCTTGGGTGCTCCAAGACAATATTTTATGAGACAGTGGGTTACAGGGTATGGATTTTGATTTTCTAAACACTTTGGAGGGCCTACGTGTCACACTTCCAGCTCTTGATCTTACATGTTTCGCTAATAAGGATACCACCCCCTAAAACCGAGAACGATTTGGCGAGTTCCCTTTTAAGAAAAATAGACGGACGAGCCTCAACACTTCGCTGCCCTGTATCCTATTTTTGGTAACCGGAGACCAATCAATCCCGAGAAATTCTCAATCAACAGTGGAAGTAGCAGTCCGCGAGCTGGCTGAATATCTAGTTTGGTCGACGCGCTCGTCAGCCCAACGAGATATTAGGGCAGTCCCCTCCTTCGTCGAATAGTCTCAAGGCCGACCGAGACTCCATCCAAGCGAGAATGCGGAAGTGTAAAGAGCAAAGTCCCCTAAATCCAGAAGTCGAGGACTAACTGACTAACTAGAATCCGGAGAAGGACTTCGCGAGCTGCAACTCCTAACCCGAAGAATTATTAAAGAAATGGAAGTTGAGTTTGACATGACTACTAGACAAAGAATAATTTTTCGTTGTTTATATGCTGACCATGCTCAAAGTTTCCTTCTTACAATGCTGATCGAGGTTTTTGGAATGCATATGTGACCCATTGAAGATTGTACTATTCTCATGTATCGCCTTATGATTCCTCTATTCTCAACTGATGAGGCTTGTCCACTATGCCACAAATCTTGTCTAGACCCTTTCGGAGAGCAGGCAGCTCATTGTCGTGAACTTCCATGTTTAAATACAAATATGATTTTGTCAGGGGATGTCCTTTATAATGTACTCAAACATGCTGGGGTTGCTTCAAAGAAAGAAGCACCGGTGAATTTTCTGACTGATCAACAAGAGGGGAGATCGACACTCAGACCATCAGATGTTTTAATATTAGGATGGACTGGAGGGAAACATGCATGAGTTGATTTGACTGGAGTTTCTCCATTGGTGGATCCAATAAGGAGTGATTTTATTACGAGATACGCTGCACAGAAAGCTGCTTTAGCTAAAATTGCTAAGCATGAGAAGGCTTGTATTGACGATCAACATATATTTATCCTCTTTGATTTTGATACTTTTGGGGTTATTGACAACTGAAGCAGTAGGACTCCTCAAGAGGGTCCAAAAAGTTATGCATAATAATATTATAGTTCCTAGATCAATGGATATGGTATTTAGTAGAATTAGATTTGCTATCAAAAAAGGATTAACGATTAACTTGTTGTCCGTGTTCCATCGATCTCCATCTAATTCTTTGATTAAAAGATCTAAATATACTATTGTTCATGTCAGAATCAAACTTGGTTAACCCATATCAGTCATCGTTTTCTCTCCCACCTACCCGCCTCCATCTCTCTTTGGAGATCTATGATATATAGGTCTCCACGTTCCATCTTCTTCCTATTCATCGGATTGTGGCGCTACTTTCAAATCTGCGCCCATGGCCTTGGAGTGCCTTCAGGCTCACACGAAAGAGGTCGTCGCCATCGCCGTTGCCGTCGTCGCCGTCGGGATCGGCGCCACTTACTTCTACCTCAGCAGGAAGCCAAAGCGTATTTCCATCTATCCAAGTCTATGGTCGTCGTCAAAATCCTATCTTTGTTG
Source organism: Ottelia alismoides (assembly GCA_037367405.1). Taxonomy (NCBI): domain Eukaryota; kingdom Viridiplantae; phylum Streptophyta; class Magnoliopsida; order Alismatales; family Hydrocharitaceae; genus Ottelia; species Ottelia alismoides. The sequence goes on along the minus strand of JAZKJV010003932.1, from coordinate 94,534 downwards.
TCGCTGACGCCTTTTGATTCGATTCTCCGTATTGGGTTGTTTCTTGTTTTGTAATTTTGGGTGATGCATGTTCTGCAATTAGTTATGGATCGAGAAATTATGCTCTCAAGTTGCTCCTTTTGTTGGTTATTTCGTTTGTGGTGATTGGTTTCGGCTGCTTGGTGTTGTTTAGGTAATACGACTTCGTTGTTTGTTGGTCTGACAGAATGGTTGCATGCTAAGCTGTTTTAATTCGTAGTTGATTAAGGTTATGTATTGGGTGGATGGATTAGAAGAGGACGAAAAGTGAAGGACAGGAGAAAAGGGAATGAAATGAAGAATACAGATTCCTTGTTTTGATACTTGTTTTGATACTAAGGGTGGAAAAGGGAAGGAGATGTTAGTATTTAAGCGTCCCTATTCCCTGCTTTTCCTTTCCCCTAGTTGTGCAATGAAACGCCTTTGTTGCTCCACTTTCCTACTCCTTTCACTTCCCTCCTAAAGTATACACCTGTAGATGATAAAGTTCAAACAATTTTGCTCCCACTGAAGTGCAACATACACGTCTTTCCTGCTATCTGGCTAGATGGAACTACCCCTTTCTATTATGTGTTTCTGTTTCAACTTTAAGATGCATATTCTAAGTTCGATTTGTGTTTAGCTATGGTTTTTGTTTAGGATTTTCTGGCTATATGATTCTAATGCTAGATTCCAATGCATAAATTTTAGTCTGCTCATATTCTGCCTGTAATATGCTCTTTGATGGTAGAGTGCTTTCTACGTGTAGGGTGCTTGGATCCTGAAAACTTCAAGGACTTCAAGCTCGTTGAGAAGAGACAACTCAGCCACAATGTTGCCAAATTTCGATTTGTTCTTCCAACCCCGGATTCTGCTCTTGGTCTTCCAATTGGGCAACATATAAGTTGCAGGTCTGATCATGACTGGTTCCCACTACATTATATCTCTCTTTTAAAGATTTGTCTAACTTAGATTTCTATGTTTAACAGAGGAAATGATAGTACTGGAGAAGAAGTTATTAAGCCTTACACTCCAACTACCTTAGATTCAGACCTTGGCTACTTTGAGCTTGTTATTAAGGTTTGAAATCTACAACCTAATACCTAATCTAAAAAAAACACCTTGTGCCTATTGGTAAAGCAGCTTTGTTTCATTTTTACTGAACTGGGTCAGTAACCACAGATGTATCCTCAAGGAAGAATGTCTCACCATTTCCGTGAGATGAAAGTTGGCGATTATTTGTCAGTGAAGGGACCAAAGGTATGCATCTTTTTGTGGATAGAGATTCTTGCGAGATAAAATGACTACTGGCTTATAAAAAGATCTGCAGCTTTGTTTTGTGTCATGTGTGCTCATTTAATGTTAGAAAATACAAGAATTAATTCTTATGTGAATAGTTTTTGTTTGCTCAATAACATGGTAATCCTTAAAGATAGAAAGTGCGTATCTTAACAGTGTCTTATTTGGAATCTGGCATGACCTTAGCTACTTTTCGGTGCTGGTAAGATATAGATGTGATTATCACATCTTTCATGAATGTTTTTTTAAACTGTACTTTCAGGGATGTTTATTCCTAAAATGACAAATAAAACATGTTAGCTTCTTCTTGTTACTGTGTTTATCAGCAATATCTATTCCATTTTCCGCTTGGATGTTGCTAAGTTTGTAAAAGTAAACTTGGATTCTCTTCAATATTGTCTCGTGGAAACATAATGAGTTCGTAAAGGATTCTGACTGAAACTTTCCAAGAAAATAACTAATATCACCTATAGAAGTTGTATAAAGTGGTTTGCACCAACACCAATAGCAATATACATATTTCTGTTTTATACTCTTGAAATTCAAACTCGACTTCTGTTACTTGGGCTAAATCAATCATCAAGACCTAATCAATTGACATGCCCATTTCTTGAGACAATATATTGACACTTGAGACCTAATTCAAGCCTGTATTGTCATGTTCCTAATGTTTAATATTTTCCGATCCCATATGCTTATGCTTATGGAGGAGGATACCAGCTATATATCTCCATTACATTAATAGTTTGCGGTTTCTTGGAATGTATTCCAGTGTTTTCAAGTTTCTTTCTGTTCAATTCTTGTATTTCTCATGTTGTGTGCTGGTAGAATCATTTTGCCTTTATTGAACAATTATTGAACAATATATTGCAGTAAACAAGGATGAAAATGGATATGAATATATTCGTATCCGATCAGCTATCGTATTCATTTTATACATATTTTAACATTCGTATTCATATTTATTTCAAAGTGGATGCATATATGGGTATCACTTTGACATTCGTTGATATTTATATTCGTATTTATATATCTTTTTTCGTACATAAATATAGTCATAGATTTATTTGTAAATGTGTGTAATAACATTTTATAATTGCATTCACCATTGTTGATATAAATGTTATGAAATGAATATATTTGGTATATTTGGTATAATTGCATTCACTATTTTATGTGTAAACCATCTTACACATAAATATTTAGTTGATATATTAAATATTTTCTGTTAGTATTCGTATCTGATTCGTATTCGTTTTTAAGGATATAGTCGATATGGTGTAAACAAGGAAGATTTATATACTATGTCTTCAAGAGACAAAATGGGTTGAAGAGAAAGCAAGAGAGATTGAGAAGATGTGCTTTAAATCTTGGTATTCATGTAAAGATAATGGTGGAAAAGGTGTTAGAGTGGTTGTTCATAAGGATTTGAAGGATTGTGTGGTTGAGGTGCAAAGATTCGGGGATCGAATTATTTTGCTAAAAGTGACGCTCGAAGAAGGAATTCTGAATATCATCTCAGTTTATGCATCACAAATTGGTTTATATGAAAGGATTAAACAGGCTTTTTGGCAGGATTTAGATAAGTTTATGTAAGCAATCCCACAAAGAGATATAATGTGGGAAAGGATACTTCAGGGTATGCTAGTGTTTGTGGAAGACATGGCTTCGAGAATAGAAATGAAGAGGGAAAAGTCATTCTGGATTTTGTAGCGGCTTATGATCTTTTCATAGCAGACACTCTCTTCAAAAAGAGGGATGCCCATTTAATTACTTATAAGAGTGACTCGACCAGAATACAGATAGATTACTTTGTGTTGAGTACAAGAGATCGGTTGTGTTGTAAAGACTGCAAAGTAATCTCACGAGAGAGTTTGATCACCGAACATCACTTGTTAGTCATAGATACACAAATAAAAGGCTGGTAAAGAAAACGAGGGTTTCCAAAATCACTAGATCTAGATGGTGGAATCTTCAATTGAAGTAATCAAGCTTCAGGGAGAAAGTGCAAACGAGATGTGGGAAATGGTAGCATTTTGTATCCGAAGGGTAGCCAAAAAGATACTAGACGAGTCAAAGAGAGAAGCGTCAGGCCAAAAGGAGGCTAGGTGGTAGAGTGAGAGGGTGCAAGAGAAGCTCAAAATTAAAAGAGTATTTTTTAAATTTATGCCTAAGTATATAACAGATGAAATTGTCAGAAACTACATAATAACGAAGAACGAAGCAAAGAATGCTATAAGCGAAGCTAAGTCAAAGCATATGAAGTTTTGTACAAAAATCTCGACTTTAAGGAGGGCAAGAAGGATATATTCAGGTTGGCTAAAGCAAGAAAACGAAAGACCAAAGACCTTTCTCAAGTGAGATGCATTAATGATGAGGAAGGTCGCGTACTTGTTACTCAAAAGGATATAGACTTGATGGAAGTAGTACTTCCATAAGATTTTCTTGGTGATGGAAATAGAGAGATCACTTTGAGAAATCTAGATAGTAGTGAAAGTTACTTGAATCATGCAAGTTATAGATGAATACAAAGGAAGTAGATGAGGCTTTGAAGGTTACGAGATCTGGGAAAGATGTAGGACCTGATAACATTCCTATAGAAGTTTGGAGAGTTTTAGGTGAGTGTGGTTTGACTTGGCTTACAAATTTATTCAATGTTATTTGACGAAGCAAGAAAATATCTGAAGATTGGAAGAGAAGCATCATGTTACTTCTTTATAAGAGCAAAGGAGATAGTCAAAATTGTTCAAATTACAGAGGTATCAAGCTGATGAGTCACACTATAGAAATTTAAGAATGTGTGATCGAAAGAAGGTTGAGGCAAGTTTCCAAAATAAAAGAAAATCAATTCGGATTCATGCCAGGTCGTTCAACTATTGAAGCTATCCACTTGATGAGGAGAACAATGGAGATTTATAGAGCTAAAAGGAAGAACCTCCATATGATTTTTATTTATTTGGGAAGGCTTATGATTCTGTCCAACAAGAGATATTGTGGAGAGTTTTGGATAAGAGACAAGTACATGTCCTATATTCATAAAAGATATGTATGATAGTGCTTCATCTTGTGTAAGGATACAATCAGGGAAGATTGACTATTTTGACATCAACATTTGTCTGCATCAAGGTTCAACGTTGAGTCCATTCTTTTTTATTTTAATTATGGATGAGTTGACAAGTTACACTCATGATGAGATACCTTGGTGTATGTTATTCGCTGATGATATCATGTTGATTGATGAGACTAGAGATGGAGTAAATGAGAGACTTGAGGTTTGGAGACATGCATTGGAGACTAAAGGATTTTGTATAGGTAGGGCTAAGGCTGAATATATGGAGTGCACTTTTGATGGAAGCAATGGTGAAGGAATCGAGGTGAAGATTGGTAACGAAAACATTTAGAAGAGAGATTCTTTTAGATACTTGGGATCTATTTTACAACATGATGGGGAAATTGATGGAGATGTTACAAATAAAATAAATGCATGTTGGCTAAAGTGGAGAGGAACCTCTACTGTTCTTTGTGATAATAGAATTAATGGAGGTGAAGATTGATACTTTGATTGGCAAATCGATGGAGATAGTCGATAAGATGGAAAGAAGGAAGATTCAGATACTATGTCTCCAAGAGACAATGGATTGGAGAGAAAGCAATGAAGATCGAGAAGACATATTTTAAACTTTGGTATTCAGGTAAAGATAAGGACAGAAAAGGTGTTGGAGTGGTTGTTCATAAGGATTTGAAGGATTGTGTGGTTGAAGTGCAAAGATTCGGGGATCGGATTATTTTGCTAAAAGTGGTGCTCGAAGGAAGAACCTCCATATGCTGAGGAGAACAATGGAGATTTATAAAGCTAAAAAGAACCCCCATATGATTTTTATTGATTTGGACTCTTTTGGAGAAGGCTTATTGTTCTGTCCCACAAGAGATATTGTGGAGAGTTTTGGAAAAGAGTCAACTACCTATCCTATACATTAACCTCATAAAAGATATGTATGATAAGGCTTCATCTTGTGTAAGGATATAACCTGGGAAGACAGACTATTTCGACATCAACATTTATCTGCATCAAGATTCAACTTTGAGTCCATTCCTTTCTACTTTGATTATGGATGAGTTGACAAGTCACATTCAGGATGAGATACCTTGATATATGTTATTTGCTAATGATATTGTGTTTATTGATGAGACTAGAGATGGAGTAAATGAGAAACTTGAGGATTGGAGACATGCATTAAAAACTAAAGGATTTCGCATAAATAGGGCTAAGACTGAATATATGGATCGCACTTTTGATGAAAGCAATGGTGAAGGAATTGATGTGAAGATTGGTGATGAAGACATTCAGAAGAGAGTTTCTTTTAGATACTTAGGATTTATTTTGCAATATGATGGAGAAATTGATGGAGATGTTACAAATATAATACATGCCTGTTGGCTAAAGTGGAGAGGAGCCTCTACTGTTCTTTGTGATAAGAAATTTGATGGAGGTGAAGATTGTCACTTTGACTGGTAAATCGATGGAGATAGTCGATACGCTGTAAAGTAGGAATATTCAGATACTATATCTCCAAGAGACAAAATGGGTTGGAGAGAAAGCCCGAGAAGTACCCAAGATAGATCTGAATGGATGCAAAGAATCCATGTGGCCGACCCTACTTAATGTGCGTTAGGCTTTATTATTGTTGGTTATTCATTTTTAAGGATATGATGACAAAATTTTCATATCCATCAATATTCGTATCTGTATTCGTGTTCATATTTTAAAATGGATAAAGATATAATTATACCTATATTCATATCCGTATCCATCCGTTTTCATCACTTGCAGTTAATGGAGTTAAAAGGTGAAACTAAGACTATCTTACAGAGTGAGGAGTGTGCTCGTAAGAATCAAACGCAGAAAATCAGGGCTGTCGAAATGAAGAACGCAACATAAAATAGCTCTTGAATCTTTCTCTCATAGTATAGAGTGGAAAGCAACGAGTAGGGAGCTTGTTGCTCTTGATGTGTGTTGTAGAATGAGGTATGGGGTCCTATTTATAGGTCTAGGGTCTCCATAAATGTTGGCTTTTAAAAAGTAGCCGTTGTGAACAAATCGAGAATGAAATCGGCTTAAAAAATCTTCCTGAAATGGAATATGATCGATCAGGATAGAAAGATGATTGATTAGAATCAAATGATCGATACGAATCAATAGTTCATCGATCAAGGACCAAATTGATCGATCAAAGATATAACCGTTATAATTCAAATAATGATTCATCATATAAGGAGAGTGAACGATAATAGGTGATCGATCATTTGTAAATGGTTGATCGATCAACTTGACTCTTTGACCTGGAAGTCAAAGTCAAAGTTAAATGACTGAAAATACAATATACATGATTTGAGGTCTTTTACATTCTAAGACAATTACAAAATGCAAGACTCAATAAAATAAAAGACCTCATTTTCTTTTTGAGCTTGAGATCCTTCCTTGAACTTGAGCTGGAGTTCCATATCTTTGAACTCCATTGAGCTTCTTAGCTTCTTCTTCACTTAAGCTTGAGATCTTCGATACTGTAGTTTTCCTGCTCTTGACCTAGCTACAAGATTTGCACTCAAGTTTTGTTATCATAAAAATATGCATGCTATGTACTAACAACTTCCCCACCCATGTATGAACTCAAAATCTCCTCGTTTTTTGACGATGCCAAAATATTTTGTGTTTGCAAAAATAATTTGTGTGGGCAAACATTTTTTATAAACAATCTTTTCTCCCCCTTTTTGACATAATAAAAAAGATCTAAACTAATGCCAATAGCTGATTAATACCATGTGATCAAATTTCGTCGAAATTCGTTCGAATTTTGATTTCGACATGTGATCGAAATTCAGCCGAAATGGCCTATATCGATCGAAATTTGGAGGCTTGGCCGAAATTCGATCGAAATTTCGTTTTGGACGTTCATTGAAATGGTGACCGAAATCGAAATTTGAGGCTTTGATTAATACTAATTATTGATTAAAGAGATAACTAAAATATATCTCCTCCCTTTTTTATGAAAACATTCTTTTTAAATTGAGCCCCCCTAAAAGAGCGCTTTACCTTAATCTTTGCTTAAAGGCTCCCCCTAAAAGATAAGAGATGATGACTCATTGTCAAATATGATATGCATGATCAACTAAACGAAAAGGATAAGAAGTCACTTAGGGTCCTTAGTGACGGATTCTCCAGTCTTGATAGCTTCTTCATGACAGTGACGTCCATCCATGATTCTAGAAGTTGTTCGGCCTTGGAGGGATCCACCTTTGTTGACGTGGCCTCCTCCATCTCCTTTGGCCTCATGTAGCTAAAGGATTTTGATTTGGTACCCTTTCTTTTTCAGATTCTTTAGGATTCGATTACAATGTTTCCTTCTCTTTTCAAATCCATTTTCTTCTTCGGAAAGAAATATAAGCATGATTTTCTATTTTCTCTTTCCCATTTACAGAAGAAGATACAAAAGTAATTCCTTTTTAAGCTAAGCATTTTCTTTTTCTAAATAGGTAATTTTTACATTAAAACTACTTACATCATGTTTTAGCAGCTCATTTCCCTTTTTTAAAACATCTAAGTCGTCAAGCAAAAGAGATTTATTTTCTACTAACTTCATGTTAACTTTTTCAAGCTTCTTATTTTCTCTAAAAAGATCTTGAGGTATTATAATGTTTTAAATAAGAAACTTCATTCACCTCATTTCCAGAGTTGGAGTCGGATGATTCGGATTCGACTATCCCAACGAATCCCAAGCATGCACTTTCTTCTTCACTACTGCTTGAGTCACCATCCCATGATGCTTACATAGCTTTCTTGTTGGATTTCTTCTCGAACTTCTTTTCTTATATGAAGTTCTTCTGTAGCTGATGGCAATTCTTCTTCACATGCTCCACTTTATCTCACTAAAAGCATTTGACTTCTCTTTCTCTTCTTCTTTTCTTCTTGAGAAAGGATTTGAACTGTCGGGTCATGAATGTGATATCATCATTGCTATCCGATTCCTCAGTTGATTCCTTCTTTGCTGCTAGGGAAAGATTCTTTTGTGGCTTTTCGTCTCCTTTCTTTTCATACTTCTTTTTCGATTCATAGGCAAGAGGGTTACATATAAGATCTAACGAGGTTGTATTGAAATTTGTGGACTTTTCGATGGCAGCGACCATGTGTTCCCAATCATCTGATAAAGAGATAATAATCTTGCTGGGAAGTTCTCCATGTAGAAAGGTTCTTCCAAGATTCCTTAGTTAATTCACTATGGCAGTGAATCTGACGTTCATGTCCTTGATAGTCTCTACTTTATGCATCTTGAAAGTTTTATATTCAAGATTGATCATTCTGAATCGAGATTCTTTCACCTTACTTGCGCCTTCATGAGTTGTCTCCAAGCACTTCCATATCTCGTAAGCTGTCTTTAAATGAGAAATCGATCAAACTCAACGTCTGATAAGGTGTAATAAATGGAGTTGATTGCCTTAGAGTTGAGGTTAATCTGGACTAGTTCGACAGCTGTGTAGCATGCCTACTTTTCCTCAATGAACTTGAATTCCTTCCTCGTCATATTCCAGATAACAAAATCTGATGTAAGAAGATCATCATCTTCGTCTTCCAGTTAAAGTAATTCGACCCGTTGAAGAGGAACGAGTTACGGAGCTTCCCTCCAATCACGATCTTAAACTGTTGGCCATAGGCGTGTTGGAGAATAACTTTCTTTACACAGACGAGGCTCTGATACCAAATGTTGGTGGTTTATCTATCCCCGTGCGGATACCAGTCGAAGGGTGCGGGTGGATCGAACTAGATGGCCTGAATTAATGCAAATAATAAACCATCGCCTCAAATTTCAACGAAATTCAGTCGAATTTCTGTCGAATATCGATATCCAGTCGAAATCGAAATTCGACCAAAATGACCGAAATATGGGGGGTCCTAGTACAAAAAATGACCGAAATGACCGAAATTTCGGTCGAAATTCCACCGAAATTCCATCGAAATTCTATTTTGGTCGATACCGAAATGATGACCGAAACCGACATTTAAGGCCTTGTAAATAAACTCAAACAACCACAGTGTTACGTAGCACTTTCAGGCACATATAAATAAGTAAAACACAAAGGCACAAGGATTTAATGTGAAAACCCTCATGGGTAAAACCACGACTTGAGTATTCTGACTTGAGCTTCACCCCGATTGCACACGAGTCTTACCACTAAACCGAGTTGCTTACGCATGCAACCCAACCGTTTACAATCTGAGTTGATTACTCGGTCAATTCAACTGTATACATGAAATAATCCTAACAACCTCAATATCAAAGTAAATATGCAATGAGTAATAAGAGGCAAAACTAAAACAATCTTATAGAGTGAGGAACGCACTCCTAAGAATCAAACGCAGAAAAGCAGAGCTGTCGGGATGAAGGACACAACATAAAATAGATCTTAAATCTTTCTCTTAGAGTAAGAATAGAAAACAAATAGTAGAGAGCTTGTTGCTCTTGATGTGTATGTTGTAAAATAAAGTATGGGGTCCTATTTATAGGTCTAGGGGCCCCATAGGTGTTGGCTCTCAAAAAGTAGCCATTGTGAACGAATTGAGAATGAATTCGGCTTCAAAAATCTTCCTGAAATAGAATATGATTAATCAGGATACAAAGATGATCGACCATGAGGATTTAGGTGTTCGATCATAATCAAGAGATGATCGATCAAGGATCAAAATTGATCGATCAGAATATAGCAGTTATAATTCAAATAATGATCAATCATAAAAGGAGAGTAATTGATCAAGTGTCAATGGTTGATCGATCAACTTGACTTTTGGACCTGAAAGTCAAAGTTAAAGGACCGAAATGCAATATGTTTACATTCTAAGATAATTACAGAATGCAATACTCAATAAAAGAAAAGACTTCGTCTTCTTCTTGAGATCCTTCCTTGAGCTTGAGTTGTAGTTCCATATCCTTGAACTCCTTTGAATTTCTTAGCTTCTTCTTCACTTAAGCTTGAGCTCTTCTACTTGAGTTTCTTCATGCTCCTGTAACTTTCCTGCTCTTGACCTAGCTAAAAGTTTTGCACACAAGTTTTGTTATCATCAAAATATGCATGCTTATGTACTAATAATTTTCCCACTCATACCGGCACTCACAGAAAAACTTATTTTTTCAAGCCGTCCACTCTGATAGCTCCTAAGACAGCTGTCTACTCCGATATCTCCCAAGACATCCGATGCCTAAGTTCATGACATCCGATGCCTAAGTTCATGTGAAAACTGAGGTGTGGTTTTGACAAAGATATTATATTTTATGGTATTCCTAAGTTTATTTCTAGAGCTACCATGCCGACATTAATGATACCTGATTTGACATTTCTGACCAGAATGCCCAAGCAGCAAGTGCATGATCTTCAGTGATTTCCTGTCTATCTTTCTTGATCTTGTGGCTTTTCATGTCTCCCTTCTAATTTCATTAAAAAACTGAATGCCTGTCATCCCGTGTTGCCTAGTGTCTTGAACACACAGGCTTCATTTGGAATTAACACCCTATGGTCTAGGCTCCCCGGGAATATTTGCCAATGTAGACACCACGAAGATCCTATAAACCATGTTTGTCATTGGAAGTCTCAGGCTGGGAGTTTTAAATATTTGGCTAGGTTCTGTCGTGTAACAAGTGTGGTGCACCTTAATGAAACCTTCCTTTCAGTCCCGAGTCCTAGTAGGGAAGTGACCTCCGCAAAGGTTGGTTTTGGTTAATCATTTCTTGGGATTAAACCTGGGTGATTACGAGGTAGGGTTCCCATCATATTCATTAATGTACTTTACCTTTATACATTGTAATACCTGAGGATTTCAACGTTCCAAACATTTTGATAAAATTGTTGAGTGATTTTCTATTTCAAGCATGAGAAGCTGGATAGTGGGTAAAATGTACTAAGCCTTCTCCCACTATAAGTAGGGTCGGCTACATGGATTCTTGCTCAAATCCATGTTGAAAAATTCGACTATTTTTTACGCTGGTCGTCGACTACCTAACGCAACCTCTACAAGGGTGGGATTTGAACCCTGGTCTTTTGTGTGGTAGACACACTGTACTACCACTAGACCATTAAGTGGATTTGAACCATGGTCTTTTGAGAAGCTGGATAGTGGGTACTGCAAAAAAATGGGGAGGAACCATAAAACATGAATTCCTTGGAGTTAATACCATGGATGTTAAGGCGCACGTCTAGAGCGCCTTGTTTTTATAGAAAATCACGTACGTCTTGGGTTGCCTGGGCACGAAAGAACGCTTGGACACCTAGACGACTATTTTTTTATGCGTACTATACATATATCGCATTTTGAAAATGTGATATACATAGCGCATTTACAAAATGCGATATATATGTCATATTTTTGAAATGCGATATACATATCTTAATAATCTAGCATCCAAACCTAAATTACCCCACTGCATTCGACCCTCATTCGACCTAGTAGCCCGCGGAACCACTTGCGTCGTCCCTGCAGAGAAAAATCTCCTCCGCTACCTTCTCCAACGACCTCCCTCCTCCTCCACCAGCTTCCCTCCTCCTCCGACGACCTCCCTACCTCCTCCAGCGGCTTCCCTCCTCCTCCAGCAGCCTCCTTGCATTCTCTTGCTCTCCCCTTGTAGAATGACTTCAATGGTATCCTTGGATGTGGATGCCATTCCTAATCCTACTAGACCAATCCCATGTACAATGCAAAGGCCTGGGGAAATTGATCCCCGTTTCACCGACAAGATGAATGATCCATGCTTGAAGCGGCATCGAAGGATCCTGGTTGGAAGTACTCTTTTTGGCCGAATACACTAGACAAGAATAAGGTGCAATGTGCATTGTTCGGCCACATTACTAATGGTGACATCAAAAGGCAGAAGGAACACTTGATTGGTGGTTATCGGGATGTATCTATGTATCCGAAAGCCACTGTGGAGATTAAGAAAGAGATGACTGACTTCAAAAATTATAACAAGAAGAGGAAGGTAGTCATTGATTACAGATATAATGGAGCTGATTCAAACATTTCAGATGCATATGATGGTGATCGTGGTGAACATGTAGTCATCTTGGATGACTCAACCTACGACTACAACAGGTTAAAACGTTAATTGTGGTTCTGGTTCATGTTCTGCAAATAGGCCATCTGTACGGAATAATCCACACGGCAAGGGTCCTATGGACTCGTTTAGTTCTGCTAGCCCATGGTAGGTTGTGACACAAAGGAAGGCAACAAGGGCTCGTGGTGAAGCACAACAAACTACAATTGAGTTTGCTTTAAAAAAGGATGCTACACAGGTGGCATATGATGCCATAACTGAGCTATTCTATACAGGTGGCATCCCTTCTAATGTTGCACAACGAGAAGCATTTGAGGTGGCAGTGGATGCTATTATCCAAGCTGGGAGAGGATTTGTTCCTCACCAATTACGAAAGCCCCTACTTGAAAGATTATATGCAAGGACCAAAAATTTGCAGGTGAAGCATGAAAGCCATTGGAGGACATATGGATGCACGATTATGTGTGATGCATGGATTGATAAACGACACCGAAGTCTGATAAACTTCCTTGTTAATTCTTCAGAAGGGTCATTTTTTATTTATACACAGAATGCAACATTCGATGTACACACTGGGGAATATGTGTTCAAATTGACAGATGAGGCTGTGGAGATGGTGGGTGAGGAGAACGTTGTACAAGTTGTCATCGACAATGCAAGCAATTTTATTTTAGCAGGAAAGTTACTGATGGATAAGAGGAAAAACCTTTTGTATATGGTCATCTTCCTCTACAGAACCTGTGTCATGTTTTTCCTCAGATTTCACCTCGCTCTACCTTTCAGTGCGAGGCCTGCCAGCTTGGGAAGCATCACCTGACGACTCTAGTCATAATATTTTTGAGTTGTTTCATCTTGATATTTGGGGCCCGAGTCGTGTCCCAAACCATCATGGACATATATTTTATCTTGTTGCTGTGGATGATTTTTCCAGATTGTCTTGCGTTTTCCTTCTTAAAAATAAATTTGATGCTGGTCCTGTTATTCAGTCTTTCATTAATGAAATAAAGGATTTTTTTCTACGATATGTCAAGTATATTCATTCTGACAATGCGTTAGAATTCTTTAGCCTTCAACTCTCACAGTTTCTTAGAACCCTTGTATTGTTCATCAAACTTCTTTTGCTTATACTTCCCAACAGAATGGGGTGACTGAACGTAAACATCGTCACCTTTTGGATGTTACCAGGACCCATTAGATCCAGAGTTGTGCATCTCATTCATACTGAGGGGATGCGGTTCTAACTGCTTGCTACCCGGTGAATTGTATGCCTTCGTCTGTGTTCGGAGAGAAGATCCCGTTCTCGATTGCGTTTCCCGAGAAGGATCTTTTCTCCCTTACTCGTGTGTTTGGGTCAGTTGCCTTTGCTCATCATACACCCCTTCGTCATGACAAGCTCTTTTCTAGAGCTGTCAAGTGCATCTCTATGGGGTATTCTGTGACTCAAAAGGGATACCGTTGTTTTGATTTTGTTTGTAGGAAGTATTATGGATGTCACTTTCTTTGAGTCTATTATGTTTTTCTCTCCTACAAGTGATAAGATGATTCATTCGGAGTCTGGAGAAGAGGTATACATGCCTCTATCTCTGATTTTGTCTACCTCGGGCTCTACTTTACCACCTTCCTCACCATCTTCTCTACCTCCACCACTACCACTTCCACCTGTCACACCCATTTGTTTTCCACCTTTTTACTAGTGTCGACCTCGTACTTATGTGCCTCCTCCATCATCCAACACACTCCATGTATGTCCTGAGCACTTGGTTTCAACTGATGGCACTGAGGATTTGCATTTACAGCAGGATGTGCAGGAGGTTTTAGATGTTCTGGTATCGGTCACTGAGGAGGTTGAGGATTTTGACATGCCCATTGCCCTACGGAAGCAGAGGTGTACATGTACTATGTATCTCTTTGCTTCCCATGTTTCCCTTGCATGTCTCTTAGAGGAGTTTCAGAGGTTTGTTGTGGGCCTATATGCTGTGGAGATACCACGGTCATACCAGGAGGCATTGTATGTTAGTCCGTGGCATCTAGCTATGGAGGAAGAAATGGCTGCATTATAGTCTTGTGGCACATGGAGTGTATTACTTGCTCCCCTGGGAGCAAGTCGGTATTTACGGTAAAACACCATGCTGACAGTACAATCGATAGATACAAGGCCATACTTGTTGCTCATGGGTTCACCCAGACCTATGAGGTGGATTATCATGATATGTTTTCTCCAATCGCTTGTCAATCTCCACTTAGGATTCTTATTTCTGTCGCTGTGGTACGTGACTGGCCTCTATTTCAGTTAGATGTCAAGAATGCTTTCTTGTATGGTGACCTATAGGAAGAAGTCTACATGCAGCAGCCTCTAGGGTTTGCTACTGAAGGGGAGTCTCATATGGTGTGTAGACTTCACAAGGCTCCGGGGGCTTGGTTTCAGAGTTGATTGAACAACAGGGGTTTGTTAGATCTACTGTAAATCACTCTCTTTTTGTTAATAGATCTCATAGAGATACTGTTGTTATTTTAGTCTACGTGGATGACAACATTGTTACATGGGATGATGAAAAGGGTATTCGGGAAGCTAAGGATTTCCTTGGACAACAGTTTGTGATTAAGGACCTTAACAATGTTCGTTACTTTCTTGGTCTTGAATTTGCAAGGAATCAACATGGCATAGTGATGACACAACGAAGTATGTGACTGATCTTCTAACTGAAACGAGCATGACAGGATGTAGGCCTGCTACTACTCCCATGGATCCTAATGCTATGCTCAATGATGATGATTCTGAGGAGGTTGACAAGAGACGATATAGAGAGTTAGTAGGGAAACCGTTATATGTCACTATCACCAGGCCTGATATATCATTTGCATCTAGTAGAGTCAGTCAGTTCATGGAACAGATCAAGCAAGTCCATATGGATGCTGTTAACATGATTATGAGATACTTGAAGTCTTCTCCAGGAGCAGGGCTCTTGTTCAGAAGAGACACGCCTCTTATAGTTACAAGATGTGCTGATGCAGATTATGGAGGGTGCCCCAAGGACAGGAAATCCACAACAAGCTTCTCAGTATTTGTAGGGAGTTCATTGGTTTCATGGAAGAGTAAGAAACAGATGGTTGTGGCTATATCTAGTGTTGAATCAAATTATAGAGCCATGGCACAAGGGAACACAGAAATGATGTGGGTCAGATCCATCCTGACTAACCTGACTATTGAGGTGTCACTTTCCATGCACTCCAATATGATAACCAGACCACTCTGTTTGTAGCAAATAATCCAGCCTTCCATGAAAGAACCAAGCACATTGAGGTGGATTGCCATTGTACTCGAGATCTGATTCAAAAGGGATTTATCTCCACTTCTCACGTTGCGTCAGACGACCAAACTGCAGATATGTTCACCAAGGCCCTTGCTAGAGGTCCTTTTCATCGTTGTTGTTCCAAGCTGAGCATGATAGACATATATGCTTCGGCTTGAGGGGGAGTGTTGAGATATTTGTATCTCTCATTCTTTATTTTATATTTCATATTTCTTCTGTCTATTTTATGTAATTTTCCCGTAGAGCTTTTCTCCTATATAAGAGAGCTCTAGGACTACAATGAATATACAATTCTATTCTACGCTTTCCATAGATAAGAATCCATATAGTCAACCCTACTTAAAGTGGGAGAAAACTTTTACCATTTTTTACCATTTATTTAATTGCTTTTTCTTTTTTTTGCAATAGTTTTCACTTTTTTTCTCATGACTCTTCTCTTCCCTTTTCTCAACATATTTTTTTTATCTTTTTTAAAATTGTTCATTTTTTTGCTTTTCTCACAATTTTGGATTTTCCCCATCTCAAATCCATTCATCCTATTTTTTTGATTGTTTAAATTTTTTGTATGAGAGATTGGTTGCTATCGGCACAAACAATTATAAAAATGAAAACCTTTCTTGAACAGTGCGCTACCCCTTCTTCTTCTCCACTTCGCCACGAACATGCTTAGGGTTCCCACAGGAGAACACATTGACACATGTGTTCTCCTCGATTGGGGCCACCATCACGCTTTACACGATGGTTGCTGCTTCTTAATCTAAGGTCAAGTGCCGGTGGCAAACTTCTTCTTACACCTATCATTATTTGGGTCGTTGCTGTTATCTCTAGGTACCATTGAGCATCGTTGCCAATGCCTTTATCAGAGGTGGGCATCCAAACGTGCAAAGACTACCATTACAAACTCCAATCACGTGCCTTCTGTAATAATTTTCCCCTATGTTAAGGGTCCTGGAGACGTAATCCAAAAATTGTTGTCTATCTCCAGGAGGGTGACACTAGGGATGAAAACGGATTGGATACGGATCGAATATGCCTATTTCCATATCCATATTCGCTTCATTCTATTAAATACGAATACAGATATGATTTGGATATGCATTAAGAAAACTATATCCTTACAAATTCGAATCAAATATTTATCGAATCCGAATGCGGATCGAATAAAGAGCGGACCCAAATACGGATCAAATAAAGAGCCAATTCAAATATGCATCGAACAAAGAGTGAATCCAAATATGGATCCAATAAAGATGGAATCAGAATACGAATCGAATAAAGACCGCATACGAATATGAATTGAATTTTTTTTATCAAGGTTCATAATGATTTTAAAAAATCGCAATGAAATATAAATAAGTTGCATCATGATAAAAGAGAGTGTCGAGATGACCTGCATTCTTGACCGAAAGCAAAAAGGAGGATAGGGTTTCATAAATATCGTGCATGCCCATCCCCAAACAAACGGAAGTTTCTTATTATCATTAATATATTGTATTACATAGTATATAGTACTAATAAAATAAGACGAGGTTGTAGCTTATATTATATTAACTAATATATAAATAATACTAAATATTGCATTCGGATATCTGGATCCGGATCCGGATATTCAATCTATTATCGTATCCGTATTCGAAAATTTTTTACAACCCATATCCATATCCGATCCGTATTCGATTAATATTCGGATATGGATATCCGCATCCGGTAATTTTTCAAATACGGTAAGCAGATATTCAGATATATTCGTATCTATTTTCATCCCTAGCTGACACACCAAGGCTAGACCCATATGTGGAGCACTTGTGCACCCAAGCTTCACCCTCGCGAACACATCGATGTCATACCAGGAAGAGCCCATCGGCCACCATCTGCATGCTTAGGCTCATAGCTACATCGAAGAATTACCTTTCCAATGGAAGCGCCTTCATCACCATTGGTGTCCTACCATAATGCTTGTTGCCATGAGCCATCTAAAATTATCGATCTCGATAGTTCCCAAGAAATAAAAGCCGCAACATAAACTTTAGAAATGAACACGAACTTTGGAAAATAAGAAAAATAAAACAAAATCACATCTTCAGAATGAACTTTGAATCTAACTTGCGTTGGTACTGAATTGAAAAATGAAATGCAGAAGAAAATCAAAGCAATTACAAGAAAGAATTACGCTTGTAGTATTATGTGGAACCATCCTCCATGAGAAGCAGGTTGGAACAACAAGATAAAATCCTAAGGGCTCGTTTGGTAACCGGTTTACCCTGGGGTAACCCGGTTTACCCCTCTCTTTTCTTGGGATGGAATTCTATCAAAAATCATAGTGACATCACATCACATTCTTTATTCTAACCCTCTCCAATCCTCATAACCATCCCAAACAACTATTCCCATCAAGTTACCCCAACCCACTCCATCCCACTCCAATCCAGCAACCAAACAACCCCTAAGGGCCAAGTCTTCTGTTGCTTTTTCTCAATGAGTACCGGGATGTGAAGCTCTTTATATAACCCTACCAACATAAGCAAGTCACACCACTCCACGACGTGGGACGAAACAACTCCCACTCAAAATGCCATTACATAACTCTCTCAACAAAAAGGGTTTCATTCTAATTTATACGTATTGAGTATGTGTACATCCTTTCCTTAATTTCCCTTTAGGGTTCTATAGAAGAGGGGTTTTATCTACTAGATTTATACTCAAATTACCCCCATGCTATTTTATGAAGAACATTGTTAGATTTCAGCTTGGATACATGTTTAGTGTATACTGGGTGTCTTTGAATGATGCTGAGCTGCAAGGGTAGTTAATGGCAAGCTTCACTAAGAAACTACTTTGCTAGGGATAGCAACAATTGGGTTTGGCAGTAGCAACATGTCCATAAGATGGCTGCAAGGTGATAACAATGTAGTCATGAAGTGTTTGAAGGTGACCATCACAAGGTGGTCAATAGCGGTATCCATGAGGTGACCAAAAGGTGTTCCTTGTAAGGTGGGTGCAAGTGATTATGATGTATCTGGGATGCAGTCATGATGGAGCTAAGAGGAAACCATGAGGTGATCACAAGGTGACCATGAGGTGGCAAGCACGGGGTTACCTCAAGCTGACATCTCGGTGGTGATCTCTGTTAACAAAAGTAAGGCGGTGATCGTGAGGATTCCATTGGATGGCCTCAAGATGTTCGCAAGAGGCGTCCACAATGTATAATGTTTCTGGAAACAGTTTCTAGTGGCTACGAAGTGGTGTTCAGGAGTGACTACGAGACGGTGACCACGATGTTGTGGTGATGAGGCCAAGAAATAATGACGATATTGCATGGGGTAGCCATGAGGAGGTGATCGCGAGTGTCCACAAGGTGACTTGGATGTGGTGAACATGACATGGTGGCCATGGTAAGCATGTAAGGTAGCTTCGAGGTGTTTGCAAGGTACCCTGAAGTAATTGTGAGATATCCACGAGGTGGATGGGACGTGGCCGCAAGGTAACCCTGGATTTTTTGGTACAAATGATGAAAATGGATAAGGGTGTTTCAGTCTTTTATCTATAAAAAATTAATCGCATCAACACGAGTTACTTTGGAAAGGTCATGATAGTCTTTGCTATATTTTAAAGACGAGGATCCAAGTTAGGAATCAATGCATAGATGAAGGGCTTTTATGTTATTTACCTAAATTCTTTTTGATCAAAATCAAGCCGAGGCATTATAAGTAGGGTGGAGCATTGCGCCTGGCTAGCATGGACCCGATCCCGACCTATCCCACAAAAGCTCAGACCTGATGTACATATGGGTTAGACCCCCAATTATCCCAAATTTCAATCTTGGGCTGGGCTCATCCCGAACCCATATGGGATCCTGGGTGGCCCGACCTGGCCCGCCTTTCCCATGTTAATAATCTCCCAATTTTTCATGGTCCGTATTTTTAGAGCGGTAAGACATCATCTCTGTATATATAGATGAGCATGGCTTGTTTTGCCTCTCCATATGAGGTTTTTAAACCATGCACAATATTGGTGATGCCAAGCCTTCGTATCT
Organism: Ottelia alismoides; assembly: GCA_037367405.1. Lineage (NCBI taxonomy): Eukaryota > Viridiplantae > Streptophyta > Magnoliopsida > Alismatales > Hydrocharitaceae > Ottelia > Ottelia alismoides. The sequence continues at coordinate 74,801 of JAZKJV010003932.1, read as the reverse complement.
CCCGATCCCATAGCCATTAATGCATTGTTTGGTTTAGAATACGATGATCCTAATTGTCGGGTGAAGTACCTTTGATGTGCTATGTTTCCAGTTGATTCAGAGCGTCCAACTTGATCACGGGACGGAGAAAAACTTGGATCAAACCTTCATAGTATTGGGAAAAGTTAGCCTATCACCATGTTTGGGGTCCTTCCCCTCCTCTGGTAATCCTTTCCATTATATTAGGGAACCCTCAGGCCTATATCTAATTCTATCGAGGAAAATTGATTATTTGAAATTATTATCTTATTGGATTCAAATTTAATTGGATCCATCTGTAATCACTCGAAATGTTTAAATTCAATTTGAAGCACAATGGTTAATTTGAGTCAAGTAGCACCAAGTTGCAGCACAAAGGTCAGCCAATTTGGGGGTAGGCCAATTCCGGGCCGGACCTTGACCTGCCTGACCCACAGCCCAAGCAGAATTGGTGGGCTCGGGCCATGCTTTCTTGGGTTGGGATGAGTCGGGCCCAATGCTCCACTCTAATTATAAGTTCTTCCCAACCAATTATGTACAATGATTTTTGATTTATTTACTCTTATTGGGAAATGCCGACAATATAATTTGTGACTACGATCTTAAAACCATCAAATTGCGAACCTGGTTTTCAATTAAATGGAGCCTTTTAATGCTCTCTAACATTTAAAAGGCAAAATAATTTGTTGAAACAATTGCTTCTGTGACCGGAGCCAATACTTCTTGGTTAGCTGCAAGCAGTTGCAAGACTGGCTCATAGGCTGCTTTGAGATTTGCATTCTGTAACTAGCACACTGCGTTTTTGTTCTTCAGGGTCGTTTTAGATACCAACCCGGTCAAGTCAGAGCATTTGGCATGATTGCTGGAGGATCCGGCATTACTCCAATGTTTCAGGTAAACCTTAAACTAGATGGCAAATTGTATTTTTTTTGGTAGCATATTATTTGTAGCTAATCTTCATTTTCCTAATTTACCCTCAGGTTGCACGAGCAATTCTGGAGAATCCTAAAGACAATACCAAAGTCCACCTAATTTATGCCAATGTTACCTATGATGACATCCTTGTGAAGGTAATTTTTATAAAAAATTGACAATTATGTTCTGAAAAATATTATATTTGCCTATCTAGTGAAAATTTATGCCATTGATTCCTCAACATTTGTATTTTCAACAGCCTGCGGGGTTGGGAACTAAAGTGAGTTAACAATTTTGCATTCTTGACTAAGTTTGATGTCATATAAATTTAACACAAGATACAAATTAAACTATATTTTTGCCTCTTTTGACAAAATAAATTCTCAATTTTATCTGGAACACATATCTGATTACTAAAACTATAACAATCAAACATGTATTTTCCTTTAACCATATGTTGTGTGGGAGTCTCAGAGGAATTAGTCAAGGGACAGCAATACCGTGAAACTTTACAACGTTTATATGGTTTTCATTTTCTGACATGAGTGGACATCACTTCCTTGTATACGTTTTCATGTAACACTGTGAAACCTACTACAGTTAGTTTTTACAACTAATATCTGTGTCTAAATACTTTTATGCAGGACGAGCTGGATAACCTTTCAGCTAACTATACTAAACGCTTCAAAGTTTACTACGTCTTGAACCAGGTTTTATCCAGTTTCCTTGCTTTTTTACTCTTTGAATTCCTTTTCTTTTTTCTGGGATAGCTTAACTTCTCTAGCCCTCGCAATGTGTGGCGGATATCATGGATGTGAGCCAAGGCTTGATGGTTTTTGTCCTTTATTATTTTGGGATATTTACACCCAACCTCGATAATCATGAAGAACCCCGAATAATGCTGAACTGTTGCATGACATAACCATATGTCAAGTTCCACTTCCATCCATTTCCTCCGTTAACTGTGACGGAACTGTCAATTTTGACACTTTTACCCGTTGAACAAAATTACATTTCCAAAAGACACGCCTCCCCCCTCCCAATCTTCTTCAACTTTGCACAACCAGAGCACTGCCTTCCTATCGTCTTCCTCTTCTAATCTTCATTAGGTTCTTCGTCTTCTCCATCCTCCGGTAGGACCTTCATACTTCACCTTCATCCCCACTTTTGTTCGCTCATCCACCAAGTTGTGAATCTCGAGAGCATTGCTCCTTAGCTTGCAGTATCTAGAGACACCAAAAAACCACTGAGACCGTGCTTCAGCAAAGAAGATTAAAAAGGCTGATCCCTCAGCCAGAGCTATTTGTACACAGCCATCCCTTCATCAACCTTTGTTGCACCACCTTGGAGCTCAACTCTCCACTGTATAGAGACCCATCTTCTATCGACCTTAATGCTTCAGCCTGGCTACAACCTCACACCAGAGATCTCCCTCTCCAGTGGAGCTCCATCTTCGTGTCACTAGCCTAAAGCAAGTCCAAGGCCATCAGTAGTCCCTTCACCGTTTTTCCTAAGATGAAGGCAAGGGTGGAGTGCATCAGAACGTTTGCCTTGCTCGGTCGTGTGTCGACCAAGGCATCCCTCGTCAACAAAATTACTAGCCACTACAGCTCCACCAACCTCTGCCTTGCTTCCTAATCTACCAGTTCTGTCACAATGACCCTGAAGCTAAAGCTCCGCCTCCGTGCTCTGCTTGAAGCTTAGGCGATAATCCAACTATGTCGCATGTTCATCAGAAAGTCAACCTCGAGCAGCAGTTGTCCGATGATCTTTGAAGCGAAGCTGGGCCGTCGATCAATCCTTCGACCTCCACCTTCGGATCAAAATTCATATGGCATCTCACCCTTCAAAAACGCGGGGGCAGAAGGGGCTGGAGGAGAGGTTTGTAGGGGGCGGGAGGAGGGAGCAGAGGAGGCTGGAAGGGGGTGGGGGTTGAGGAGGGGGCAGTGGAGCTGCCGCCTGCTACGGGAGCAGAGGATGTCGACGAGGGGGTTACGGAGCGACCGTTGCTACTGCTGCGGGAGGAGAGGAGGATCCGTCTCTTGCCCCGGGGGGGGGGGGGGGGGTGTTTGGCGGGATAGTGAGTGTGGGTGGAGGGTGATGGGGTGTGGGTGGAGGAAGGAGGGGGTTAGAGGAGGAACGGGGAGGGGGTGTTTTTTCTTTTTTCTTTTTTGAGTTTAATTCATAGCCGTTGGATTGATGGGCTAGATTAACTCAATGATCTGCTTGAATTAATATATTAAATCAATGGATTATGGTGTGATTATTTGGGATTTCTCATGTAATTCATGATTATCGAGGGTTATGTATGTAAATACAAAACTAAAGGATATGGGTGTAAATATCCTTATTATTTTTGTACTCCGAATTTCTCATTAGAGGAAGTAATTTCTTTTAAACTTTTATGTTTTCTTGACTGTTGTGCGGAATAATTTCATCCAGCCTCCAGAGAATTGGAACGGTGGTGTCGGCTTTGTATCCAAGGAGATGATTCAAGCTCATTGCCCCGCTCCTGCCGGAGACATTCAGGTACCTTACGCAACAGAGTGCTGCAAAGACATCATAATGGATTTGATAATTTACATCTGGCACAATCTCTTATCTGATCACAGGTTCTAAGGTGTGGCCCTCCACCAATGAACAAGGCCATGGCTGCTCACCTCGACGATCTTGGCTATACGAAGGATATGCAGTTCCAGTTCTGATCTATACATTGATTGCTTAGTGATTACTATCTCATCACCATTGAGGATGCTGCAACTCCTCATTTTCGATCTTTTTTTTCTTATTTCGCTAGGAAGAGGATAATTATTAGCTTTTCAGATTTTCTTTTGAGGAATTTTCTTCGGCACCTTGTTTAGTTAGTTCTTATTTCTTGCTCTTGTTATGTAATTGGAATCGAGATATCGATTCATCTCGTGACTAATAAAACACATTAAGAAGCATGGGAAATCATGTCAGTCAGTTCTGGTTGTTTCAACACCCTCTTTTCTTTTTCGTTGTTTCTGAACTTGGGAACTTGAGGATGTCTCAATTATGGTCCCTAAAGATTCACAGTAAGTCAACGGGAATGAAGGGAAAGGAAATCCGCACCCGACTGATGAACAATTTCTCTTCATTTCCCACCTTCCCATCTTGGAAATGGCCAAGAAGTAAAGGATACAGATTTTTCATCAGTTTTTTGCAAGTTTTTTATTTTAATGTTTTCCAAAAAGTTTTACCAATAAAGACATCTTTTCTCTTGATTTTTGTGAGGAGATTTCATATCATCGTCATGCATAGCAACAATCCACAGTTCATACTTCACATTGTGCTACCTTTCCTGTAGGCAGGGTTTTGAAGGCTTATCTTCAACGACCTGTAGTACATAAGAAACTGCGTCCTTTTGGTTTAGTTGTTTATCTACAGAATCGATTAGTAGCGAAATGGCACATTGTCCTTCTATCTACATCTTTTTAGAACATACATTTCCATGCCTTTGGATTGTTTAAGGTTCTTGAATGATGGGAAAACTCAAGTCCATTGATGATTTCACTTACAGAAATATAACACCGCGATGAAGTTAGTTAAATTAAACGAATATATTATGTTTAGTAGACATCCTTCAACACTTTGCCTTTGACATTGATGCGACATGCTTTATGTTAGAATTTATCATGTGAAGATTGATTAGCTGAATATTGACAAGGAGGATCATTGATCCTCCCCTTACCTTGCGTTTGGCTAAGAGTTGATAGGGGTAATTGCTAGTAAAGCTGATCATCATCCCTTGTGATTGGCTGAGAGGTGATGAGGAAAATTGCTTAGGTGGTTAAACCTTTTTTGCCTTGTGATTTGCTAAGAGCTGATGTGGAGGCTTGTTGAGGTACCTAGTTCTCCTCATGCCTTGTTATAGGCTGAGAATTGATAATTGATAGGGAGGATTTCTGTGTACCATGAGTATTTTTAATTGCAATATAAAAAAAAAGGCCTTAGAGCTGCAAACTCCAAATACATTTAAAAGTATTAGAAGAGAGATTGGCATGAAAGTGGAGCATAAATCCTTATATTGTGCGATTATACGTGTTTCTGTTATTTGATTGATGTTTCACTTGTGCGTTACTTGATTGTATTTGTTTCTAACACTTAAGTATTAACAACTCTTAAGGATATTAGTTTCTTCCTTGATTTTGGAAGGAGTTATATTAAGAACGCTCAACATTGATTATCTACTATTCCTTATGACTTCTAATCAACCACCAAAAACGAGACCCTCTCCTAAATTGTTCCTGCATGCACAAGGCCCACGCCTTATGTTTACGAAATATCAAAGGTTTAATGACGAAGTTCTCGAGCTGGCAAATATGGTATTACTTTTATGTGAAGGGAGATTACATCTCTTGCATAAGACAGATCCTATCTGTAGAATAACTCGTCTTGAAGGTGTACAACGGATAGAAAATAAGCATGTCAACATGGTATAGATCAATTGTTCCTTTTCGCATATTATCAGATATTGGGATATAACTTTGGAGATGTAACTATCGTAGGCCCATTCCACGCACTATGGGAGAGCTTTCTATCGTAGGCCGCGATATGATGTCATAGTGCACATCCTTATGTTGATGAAACATGAACTCAAACACCTTCGAGAATAATTCTTCTTCGTCTTCTTCTTACACACTGAATGATCCTTCTCAAGGAACTTCTTCACAATTTCAGATAGCATCCTAAGCACACTCATAACATCCGTGGAGAGGTAGGGGCAACAATAAGAAAATGGGAGAGAGATCACATGGATATCACGAGAAGGCGAGGATGAAAGGGGTGGGCGCTTGGTTTATCTTAGTAAGCCCTATGATTGTTCACCTCCTCTTGAGAGGGAGAGGGTGGGCACCCAAGCTTGATTAGGGTTCATCTAACCACTGAGGCTAATTGACCTGTGTGTTTCGATTACAAATATAATATCAATTTTGATTCGAATTTTTGTGAATCTAATTCACAAAATCAGTACATTATTTATAAATATTTGAATTCTCTAGTTAAAGTTTTTTTTGAATTTAATTTAATTCTTGTTTTAAGATATCGCAATCATATCAAATATCCTAATATGTAACAAATGTTTTAAATAAAAAAGTGTAAGGAATACAAATACTTGCATCTATTAACATGGAGATTATTATATCCATACAGAGTTGCTTAGTATAAAATCAAGTATGATATTGATAATAATTCTCGATTAAGTAGTTCAACTAATATGTCAGAGATTGAACCTAATATCTGTTCAATCCGAACTTCTTTGGCTTAACCTACAAATGATATGTAACTTCGATTGGGTATAATAACAGAGACTTAGTCCCATTTAATCTCATCCAGCTTCTTCTCAAGAAGAACCATTGAAACACCCTTCCTTTTCGTCATTCTCTAGAAAAGGTAGAGTTATGAAATACGACTTGTACGATTGCACTAACCAAGAGTATTCTTAGTACTCATGCATCCTACATGGTGCGGGACTTGGATAACCTGAAATTTATGCTCCCCCATTTTTGTATATTTTCCATGCTTAAGAAAAAAGTACCTCATTTCAGCATAAGAAAATTCAACTATGCTTTCCAAATGCACATAATGATATTCTTGAATTTGTATCATGTGTCCTAAATATGATTATCACATTTGAAGCTCATTTTGTCCTAATATCTCATGAGTGATGAGTTTTGTCTTCCGATTTATCATACAAACTTGTATGATTTCCTTGAGAGATCATACATCCCATGCCTTTTATGCATACTAAGTTGTATGCATATAATCCTTGAGAAAACTACTAAACAAGTGATTTTATAAATGCATACGTTCACATAAACACACATCTCATGTATCCGCATTCTAGCTTGTCAATATATAATCTTTGATAAGGCTATTAAACAAGTGATTTTTCTAAATGCATATTTCCCCCCCTCCACACACACAGAGACACACATGCATAAAATAAACATGCACACACACATCTCATCAAGTTAATTCTTTAATGTATATTCCACATTTACGTTTGTGGATCTATGTTCAATGTGGAAATCACTTTTGGATAACATTTATTCACTATTAGTTATATCATCAATATAATTCTTTAGATAAAAACTATCATACATAATATCTAATGTGACCAAATTACATAATCCACACGACTAATCATGCGATCGTAACTGTACTTGATATGAGATGTGGAATATTATTATAAATAGAATAAACAAAATAATAAAATGACTGATTAGTGCCTCACATATCTAACAATCTCCTAAATAGTCCTCACGGCCTTTCTTGAACGTATTTAAGGTCCATGATCATTACATGCTGGTCAAATGACTTTTAAATAAATGCTTGGTTAGTATATCCGTTACTCTATTGTCGAAGGTTAAGCTATATTCTATTATGAACGTGTATATCTCATAGAAATAATCTATGCTTTTGATGCAATCAATACATGATTATGTTAAAATTACTATACATTTACACTTTTTTTTCTTAAACTTAACCCACTTTACTATTGTCCAAAACAAAAGATATGTAATTATGAGCGGAATTGGTATTCTCTATATTAGATTAGAAAGCTGATTCAATGTACCTTAATTTACAGAGACCCCAATCTCCATAAGCAATAACCTTGAGTCCTTCTTAGATATATTGAAGATGCTTTTGCTGCAACATAATGTTGATAATCATAAGAAGATTAGTAACAATTTATCACTCTTTGATTTTGTACAACTCATATCATACATTCTGTATACCAGGACTTTCCTCAACGATGGAAGTTGACTTTGAGATTTCATTCCAATAATATGTTGCTATTGCCCATTGCTTAACTCTAATGCATGATTGGATGATCTCAATCTCGGGTGATAAGATGCACACACTTTCATTGTCGATTTTGGATATGTTCGGTATAGTTGATGCATCAGGATATTTAGTTATAACCTTCTTATCCTTAACGCCTTGAGGTGTCATCTCTTTAGACATGTACTTATATATATAGAGGGCTTATCCACTGCGCATAGGGCTCATTAGCGTTTCAATGAGCACTCATTTTAGGCCTTACACGTGTATTAAACATAACTATATTTCTAATTATAGGGTACGACGAGTTTAAAAAAATCCTATATTTCCTATTATACAACGTCCTTAAAAATTGGAAGACGGTTTTGGAAAGAAACAATTCAAATAAATGATTCCACGCGGATGATTAAGGATCCAAACACTATAATAGTAATAAATATAAATTACTGATCATTTTTTTGATATTACTGATCTCATAGTAGCTATTACTGACAATTGGTTATGGTTTTACTGACATCACAACAAGCACTTACTTGATCAATGCCCATGACTTACTGACCATAACTTTGTTATTACTGATCTCATAGTAGCTATTACTGACCATTGGATATGCCCATGACTTACTTGAGCAATGCCCATGACTTACTGACCATAACTTTGTTATTACTGATCTCATAGTAGCTATTACTGACCATTGGTTATGTAAATTACTGACTGTTGTTTGGATATTACTGATCTCACAACAACCATTTACGTGAGTATTGTGTCGAAATTACTGACTTCTATTCAAAGTAGTAATACATATAGAAATTACTGACCATTGGTTATGGTTTTACTGACATCACAACAAGCACTTACTTGTCCATTGTATATATATTACCGAATTCTGCACCATGTAATACAATGAATGTATATTACTAACCGTTGTTTTGGATATTACTGATCTCGCAACAACCATTTACTTGACTATTATATATATATTACTGACATGAGCATTTGGATCTCGATTTTCAGCAAAAAATAATCGATTCGAATGTTTTCTTTCCAAAACGATCTTCCTATTTTTTAGGACGCGATATAATTGGAATATCACTTATTGTTACATCGCTTTGCATATTAATCTCCTTCCAAAAACAACATCCTTCGAAATAGGTAACCACTAAATTGGTAATACACGTGTATGGCCAACAAATGGTGCGCACCGAAACTCAAATGGGCCCTGTGCGCATTGGATAAATTTCCTATATATATATAGACACACACACACATACATACATACATACATACATACATAGATACATACATCTTTTTGGATATAAGGTGTTTAATTTTCACTCAATAAAATTTTCCTACAAAAATACATACACTACAAGGAAAACAAGTTGTGGCTACAGAACTATACCCACGGATGTGGGGCTTGTGGCCATAGAATTGGGCTCTGACCACAACACGTCGTGGTAAGTAACCGTAGCTACAAATCTCGTCACGAGAGTTCTCTAACCACGAAATACCGTGGCCACTACAAGTGACCACAAAACTTGTCATGGCCACAGCTCTTGTATGAAGACTTTGACCACGGAATTGTAGCTACGAGAAACTAGTGGCCACGGGATTATCGTGGCCACAAGTTTCCATAGCCACATTCCGTAGCCACAACTCATTTTTTGTAGTGATATATGACAAATCAGTGGCGGACACATGATTTCAGAAGGGATTTTTACCTGGCAGACCCTATAAACTTTGCCAATTACCTCTATGACCTTTTGCACAATGTAATTACCCCATCGACCTTGTAAATTACCACAAGAACCCCCACGGGCTTCAAACAGATTCTCCTGAGAGTTCATGGGGTAAGAGTTGGCAAGTTTACAGGGTCGAAGGGGGAATTACGTTGTTTCAAAGGCCGTGGAGGTAATTGGCAAAGTTTATAAGGTCTGCTGGGTAAAAATCCCATTTCAGAATGAGGGCGGCACACTGACAAATTATAATAATAAAAATTAAAGTGCAATATTAAAAAAATATACATTAACATCCATAAACATATATATAAGAGTTGTTACGGTGAGTAGAATGTGATCCTTTGTGATCACATTCCAGCAATTGTAGGGAGATTACACTACAAGGAAAATAAGTTGTGGCTATAGAACTATGCCCACAGATGTGGGTCTTGTGGCCACAGAATTGGACTCTGGGTACAACACGTCGTTGCTAGTAGCCATAGCGGCAAGTCTTGTTGCGAGAGTTCTCTAACCATGAATATATCATGGCCACTACAACTGACCACCGAACTTATCGTGGCCACAACTCTTGTATGAAGACTTTGTCCACGGAATTGTAGCTATGAGAAACTAGTGATCACGGAATTATCGTTGCCACAAGTTTCCGTAGCAACATTCCGTGACCACAACTCATTTTTCTTGTAGTGTTACAAAATCCAATCTAATTTGAGTGACTTAGAATTTCCAATAATTGAAAATATTAGTAATTGAACGTATCCAGAACCGTTAGTAATTTGGATTCCAATTTTAGTGTCTTGTATTCCATCCACAACCTTGATTATGCGTACTGTCACTATAAGAAAAATGAGTTGTGATAACTGAATGTGGCTACGGAAACCTGTGACTACGATAATTCCGTGGCCACTAGTTTCTCGTAGCTATAATTCCGTGGTCAAAGTCTTCACACAAGAGCTGTGGTTATGACAAGTTCTGTGGTCACTTGTAGTGGCCACGACATATTCATGGTTAGATAACTCTCGCGACGAGATTTGTAGCCACGGCTACTGGCCACAACGTGTTGTGGCCAGAGCCCAATTCTGTGGCCACAAGTCCCACATCCATGGGAATAGTTATGTAGCACAACTTATTTTCCTTATAGTATGTAATTTGATGTAAAAAAATGAAAAATAATTCAATGAATACTTTGTGCTCTCAGGTTGGCTCTAATCTAGACATAAATATATTTTATGCAATTTGAACCCTTCACTTTTATTAACCTATCAGGTTTGTTAACTTATGCATGATGAATCGTAAGGACTTCCTTATATTTTTCAATTATACATATGAACTTGGTATTTTAGTCTACTTGATAATCATGATGACAATTCACTTTGTTGATGGTAGTCCACAAAATCGAAATTTGAAATCCATGAAGGATATGGAGAGATCCTCAAGCGCATCACGGAAGCGTGAGCGTCGTATCGGATACGACGAAGAACGACTAGCCGTACTAGTTGTTCGGTGCAGCGGAATTTAAAAAAAATTTATTCGATGAAACCACATGATCCAAGAACCATTCTCGGATCGTTTCATCTATAACCACAGCAAGTATAATGCAATACCTCTTGAAGCGTGGTTGATCGAGTCTCTAAGAGAAGATACCTCCTGTCTCAAGTCCGATCGTCGGAGAGATCGCTTGCGAGCGCGGGGATGAACCGCGGTGTCCTCGCAATCCAAGAAGTTGATCCAAGCGCGGTTGCTCCTGATCTCGTCGCACGAGATCAAACGTCTCCTTCGCGGGCGAAGCACTCGAAGTAGACGGAGAACCGCAGAGCGTCGAAGCGGTAGCACGAGGGCGCGGGCGTCAACGTTTCTCTCCACAAATGTGGACGGCCACCAAGAAGAAGGGGGAGAGAGGGCTGTCGAGTATGAGAGAAAGAGAGAGAGAGAGTTTTGCTACAATAGCATGTGTAAAGAGAGAGACAAGAATGCTTCTCTATTTATAGGGTTTTGGGATCCATGGATCTCAATCCATGTGTCACATAAAATCAATGGTTGAGATTGATTTATGTCAATCCAATGGTCAAGATTGTTGTTGGTAAAAACCAACAACTTGTGATTTAATTTGATAAAAATATATTTGATAAATCAAATAAATATTAATACCAAATCTAAATCAATCAAATAAGGAGAGAGAAGACAAAGGAGATGCTCTCCTTATTTGGAAGAGGGGACGGCCACCAATTTCCCAAGGGAATTGGGTGCCACCCCCCTCATTCCTAATGAGGAGTACAATCTCATGATTCCCATGAGATTGCACATCTCCTTAATTTTCTCTCTACTTATTTTCCAACAACAATTTGTTGGTATTTTAATTCACCAAAATAATTCTCAATTAATTTTGGGAATATTGCAATCTTGACATTGAATTATTGTGAATCAAATTCACAACCCAAAACAAAATGTAATTTACATTTTCAATTAATCAAACAATGTGCATCCAATACACATTAATAATTAATCTACTAATATAAATTATATCTAACTCTCTCTAATACATTATAAATCACATTTATAATATATTATGAACAATTGGATATTGCTATCCACATTATTCTTATCCATAATAATTAAATCACATTTAATTATATTGGATAATTTCTCATACATCATGATAATTAAATCATATTTAATTATCAATTTCTCTTTGCTTAGATCTCATGGAATTGTTCTTAAACCTTTTAAGAACAATGCTATTTCTCCTCAGATACTTGGAGATAAGGACAGGGCGATTGTATTGTTCCACGTATAGTGACTTGGATATTGAGATCACATCTCAAATCTAGATCCCATGGACCTCTCACAGATGCTTGATTAAATCAAGACCGTATACCTAATCTTCTCATTGCATCTGAATCTCATTCAGATCAATGTCCAGTAAATGAACTAAGATTAGGTTACTTCTCTAATGAAAGGAGTCACTAAAATCCAAACCTGTTTCATCACTCCCTCGGAATGGAAGCGTCATGGTTATACAATCGTTTATGATCAAATCACCCTTCAGATATTCCCAATACCTGCACATCCTGCATACTGGAAGACTCATGATCATCATGAAGATAAAGATCACTTTTACACTGTCATCTTCATAGTATGATCATTAAGTTTCTCAATCTTGGTCCTTGGGATATGGTACAGATCATATGCTTTCACAAAGCATATATCTTACCTTCAAATTCATATCATGCTTCTAAAGCATGATGACCATGCATGGAATTTGGTCAATCCCAATACCTCATGAGTGAGCTCATGTCTCCCGGTTCACAAGTGAACCTGTATGATCCCTTTGAGAGATCATATTACTCATATGCCCTTACATGCACACCAGCTCGCCGGTGTATAGACCTTGATTAGGTCATCAACCTATTGGTCTGCCAAATGTACATGCTCAGACATATAGTAATATATCTGTCTCTGGTCAGAGGATGTTTGCCTGTGATGTGATAGTATTCATTATAGGTCTTTGGTTATCTCGATCTCGTTAAGTCAACTCATTGACTCAACTAATCTGATACCTCCGAATCAATATTCCTATGTAGAGAGGACCTGCATCAAGAGGTCGATCAGATATCAGTCTAATGAGATGGGATTGCCATCTCCCACTCAGACTGGAGATCACTACTTGTTAATCATTGATGATGCTTGATGAGTCCTCTATCTAACTCCTTAGATATTCATCCAAGCATCAGCCTCTATGATTCAATCATTGAATCAACAGCTGTATGATTATCAAGTTGGCCATGGTACATAACCCTTATTGTACAGAGGGACCTTATAGTGCATTCATTCATTCAATATCAGAAAGGGAGTGAAACAAAACACCAATAACTTTTATTGATAATTCATTTATTACAATAACATTTATTGTAGGAATGGTTCGCCTCGGGCTCACATTGCTAACAATCTCCCACTAGCCCTCAGAACCATTCAGGAACAAACCTTAAACCCATACTCATTACAAGCTGGTCAAAAACCTTCTGTGTCAGAGGTTTGGTAAGAGGATCAGCAACGTTATCGGCGGAGGCCACCTTGGTGATGATGATGTCACCACAGTTTTGAATCTCCCGAATGATGTGGTATTTCCTTTCTACGTGCTTGCTCTTCTGATGCCATCTGGGTTCCTTCGCTTGGGCAATGGCTCCCGTGTTATCACAGAGTAGCGGGATGGGAGTATCAGAGGAAACTACGCCAAGCTCCTGGACGAACTTGCGCAACCACACCGCCTCCTTTGCAGCATCCGATGCGGCAATGTATTCGGCTTCTGTTGTTGAATCTGCCGTAGTGTCCTGCTTCTTGCTTCTCCAGCTCACAGCACCACCGTTCAACAGGAACACAAACTCTGATGTCGACTTTTGATCATCAATATCCGATTGGAAGTCAGAATCTGTATATCCCAAGACTTGGAGATCACCATCTCCATAGACCAAGATGTAATCTTGCGCCCGTCTTAGATATTTGAATATGTTCTTTACTGCATTCCAGTGTTGTTCTCCATAGCAGGATTGGTAACGACTTACCACTCCCACTGCATGGCAGATATCTGGCCTAGTACACATCATGGCATACATTAAGCTTCCTACGACTGATGCATAAGGACATCCAGCCATGGCCTTCTTTTCCTCAACAGTTTAAGGAGCCATTCCTTTAAACAGGTGGATGCCATGTCTTAAGGGTAGGAATCCTTTCTTGGAACTATCCATACGGAATTGTTCAAGAATCTTCTTAATGTATCCTTGTTGTGACAATCCCAATATCCTCTTCTCTCGGTTTCTGAACAGCTTCAGACCCAAGATGTAAGAGGCTTCTCCAAGATCTTTCATCTCAAAGGTATGGGACAGCCAAATCTTCACACTGGTCATCATCCCTGTATCATTCCCAATGATAAGGATGTCATCTACATAAAGCACGATGAACACAATGGCGCTCCCACTAAGCTTCTTGTACACACAAGGTTCATTAGGATTCTGCACAAAATCATAACTCTTTATGGTTTCGTCAAATCTGATGTTCCAGCTACGAGAAGCTTGCTTGAGCTCATAGATGGATTTCTTCAACTTGCATACTTTGCCATCCTCAGTTATGAAGCCCTGGGGCTGCTCCATGTAGATATCCTCCTCGAGGTATCCATTGAGGAAAGCCGTCTTGACGTCCATCTGCCAGATGTCGTAGTCAAGATATGCAGCTATAGCTAACAATGCGCTGATGGATTTAAGCATAGCCACAGAAGAGAACGTCTCATCGTAGTCGATGCCTTCTCTTTGTGTGTAGCCCTTGGCTACGAGCCGTGCCTTGAAAGTCTCTACTTTCCCATCAGGTCCCTTCTTTCTCTTGAAGATCCATTTGCACCCAATGGGTTTTACCCCTTTAGGTGGATCCTCTAGGGTCCATACACCATTCTTATGCATGGAGTCAATTTCTGACTTCATTGCTAGCATCCATCTATCCATGCCATGATCCGCGAGTGCTTCATCAAATGAAGTAGGATCATTGTCAGTTTCACCAGACACATGGAATCCATACCTTTCAGGTGGTGCAACCACCCTCGAACTCTTTCGAAGAGGTATATGTGTTTCATCTTTATTTGTCTCTTCAGCTTCTGGTTCAGGAAGCTCAGAGTCCTCACGGGACTCAATGAGTTCCTCTACTTCACTTTTGTCTTGACCTTTAAGGAAATCATCCTCCAGAAATTTCACATCTCTAAAGACAAAAACCTTTTGGGTCTCAGGGTCATAAAGTTGGTATCCAATACCATCTTTAACGTACCCAATGAAGTAGCACTCACGAGAGCGAGATTCTAGCTTACTTGCATCCACATTCTTTGCATGGACCAAGCAACCCCAAACCCTCAAGTGATTAACACTAGGTTTGGTTCCATACCATAGCTCATGAGGAGTCTTAGGTACAGATTTGCTAGGAATCTTATTTAGGATATGTATTGCAGTCTCTACTGCATATCCCCAGAAACTAAGTGGCAAATATGCTTTACTCATCATTGAACGAACCATATCCATGATGGTTCTGTTGCGTCTTTTAGCAACACCATTAAGTTGGGGAGTTCCAGGAGGAGTGAGATTGGAAATAATTCCATTCTCTTTAAGGTATTCCTTAAATTCATCTGATAGGTACTCGCCACCTCGATCAGATCGAATTCGTTTAATCTTCCTATTGGTTTGGTTCTCAACCAAAACCTTGAACTCTTTGAAATTTTCAAAGGTTTCAGACTTATGACGTAATAAGAAGATAAACCCGTATCGCGAATGGTCATCAATAAATGTCAAATAATATCGATATCCATTTCGAGTCGCGGTACTGAAGGGACCGCATACATCAGTATGTATTAGGTCAATAATACCTTCACATCTTGTAACCTTGTTACGGAAAGGCATCCTAGTCATTTTACCTCGAATACAATGTTCATAGGTAGGTAAAGGCTGAACCTGTAGAAAATCCAAAGGTCCATCTTTTATCAATCTATTGATCCTATCAACAGATAAATGACCAAGCCTTTGATGCCAAATCATGTTTGAATGATTTATATTACTCCTGGATCTTTTAGGGTTTTTATTAGTGGTTGTAACATTTATGACATGCTCATTAATGCACAATTCATAGAGTCCTCCAGAAGTCAAAATACCCTCTGCAATATATTTATCATAATGATTTATGACTAATTTATTACAAAATAGGAATGAATATCCACTTCTAACTAGCTTAGATACAGATATCAAATTCCTTCTGACTTCAGGTACATAAAGACACTCTTTAAGTACTAGGACTCTTCCACTAGATAATGATAGTCTGCAGGTCCCGACAGCGACTGCTGCAACACTTGCATCAGATCCCATCTGGATGACTATCTCCCCTTCTTCAAGCTGTCTAGTTTCCTGAAACAAATGCAACAAATTGCATACATGAACAGAAGCACCATAATCAACTACCCAACTTCCTTCTCGTCCAACGAGAAAGCTGGTTTCAATGATAAAAGTAGATTTCATACCTGCTGGGGCTTTACCTTTGTCGATCGACTTCAGGTAATCTGGGAAATTACGCTTCCAGTGCCCCGACTTTTTGCAGTGGTGACAGACGTCGGTTTTCTTCGATGCTATTAAAGTGGATGCATTGGAAGATGAGGCAACACTTTGTCCCTTCTTCTTTCTCTTCTGGGCCGGGCCCTTCCGAGAACCTTGCTTCCGACCGCGCTTCCCTTTGACCTGTGCAACCATTGCAGTGCCAGTGGGACCATCTTTCTTCATTACGTCTTCTGCAGACTTTAATGCAGCAAGAAGCCCAGCATTTGTCAGTTCCAGCTTATTCATGTGGAATGACGCCACAAAGTTATTGAAAGATTTGGGCAATGACAGCAGAATGAAATCAGATTGCATGTCTGCATCCATCGTCGCCCCCAGAGTCTCAAGCTCCGACAAGTACCCAAACATTTTGAGTACATGCTCACGGACCGAGGTCCCTTCCTGCATCTTGCAGCGAACGAGTTCTTTCATAACATTGTACCGCTGGGTGCGGTTAATGTCACCAAACATATCCTTTAGATTCTGCATGATATCCTGGCAAGTACTCATCTCCACATGTTGCTTCTGAAGAACATTGGAGAGAGAACCCAAGATATAGCACCTAGCCAAGACATGATCTTCATCATACTTGTCATTATATGCTTTGTCTTCCTTAGATTTAGGGTTTTCAAGTTTTTTTTCAGAGAGCACATAACTAATGCGCTCTGCCGAAAGCACAAGCTCCAAATTACGGATCCAATCCGAGTAATTTGGTCCGGTCAATTGGTTGACCTCCAGAAGCCTGCTCAGTGGGTTCATGGCCTTCATTTTCTGAAATTGAGAATGCACTATATTAGAACATATAATCATATATTCAATTTAATTTTATTTGATTAAGGCATTTTTAAATCAAATTAGTCTTGCTATGTCAACTATGAAAGTTTATTCCCTTATTCACTTTCAAAGTAGGAGATATACTTACCGATATATCTCAAGCAAGAACTGGGATCTCCTCTTTATCTTTGTCATATCCCAATAATATGAGAACCTATGACTCAAATAAAGAGAAGCGGGAACACATTCCGCCTTGCAAGTCCAACTTGCATTTCCCAATTCTGTCTTTAATACCCGAGCCCACCACCCCTAAGGTGATGTTGACTCGTCATTAATTGAACCAACCGTCAACAGGAATACAACTCGCTATGCGCAATCCAATATCACTCCAATAATATGAGGACCCGATATTGGGGTCACTACGCATACGTCCTTACTCTTTCGAGAAGCGACGAGCCCGATCCAAACGGATCATATGTGGGAGCTGTCACTTTGGACAGGCGTCTCCCACATATAATATTTGGCGACGAAACCCTTCGCCTTGACGGGAGAACATGGATGTCACTTATGTGATCCTCCATCTCTTATTCAAATTTAATTAATTACTATGAATCTCATTCATATAATTAATTCTTCCAAGGTAATTATTAGCTCTAATCATATTAGAGTATTTTCAATTGGATATAATTATCTTAATCATATTAAATTAATTATCAATCCAATTCAATCAATCAAACTTAATTTTATGCTTGAATATATATATGATATTATTCTCAAAGTACGTATTAATTCGTATTTTAATAATTAGAAAAATACATCATAATCCCTCGGACATTATCCCGTCCCTACCCGCTGTCATGGCCAGTACCGACGGGAGTGGGGCGGACCACATACGTTGCAACCCGCTGACCAGCGATCCCCGACTAGACACCATATCCACCTCGGGAAAGGATAATGCCAAATTGATTATTTTGTACTTGAGATGATCATCGGATTCTTCAACCAAAATTATACCATATAGTAATCAAAACAATTTTGATTTTAAGGAAATTTGCTAGGCAAATTCCCAAGTCCTATTCAAGCAAGAAGTTTGATGATTGTAATTCCAATTAAGGTTTAGATCAAATCTAATCAACTAATTGGTTGGGGCCAAGTCAATTAGGCAAATAATCATATTTCAATATTTCACAAATATTTTTCAAGATTATTTCACGAAATTAACAATTAATTTCACTAATTGACAATCACTTGGTTCTAGATTAGGAAAGCAATTTCAGCAGTGATCCCTACTTACTAAAATTGGCATATCTCAATCATATTAAATCCAAATTAAGCAAAGTCAATTTCTAAAGTTTGCTAATTTGATTTAGGACAGAACCAAAGTGATGTTTCACGCATTTCGAGGAAAGTCTAAACATTAATTAACATTTTAATCACGTTCAGATTCACAGTTCCCGCAACAGTGCATACATGTTCATTAAAACGACCATATCTCGAGCATACGAAATCCGATTTACGCAAACTCAGATTCTATGGTTTCCTTATTTAATAGGGAACATAATCCAAGTATAAAATTCGTGTTTAAACAATTTAAACAGTGCCGAATTTATTTACTAAACAGATCTGCGAAATCAAATGCGATGAAAACTTTCGCGACCTTAGCGAACCCAAGTCGTCCTTGGTTAACGAATCACTATTCGAAACCGTCGACCTAAGGCTCTGATACCACTTGAAGGATATGGAGATCCTCAAGCGCATCACGGAAGCGTGAGCGTCGTATCGGATACAACGAAGAACGACTAGTCGTACTAGTTGTTCGGTGCAGCGGAATTTAAAAAAAATTTATTCGATGAAACCACATGATCCAAGAACCATTCTCGGATCGTTTCATCTATAACCACAACAAGTATAATGCAATACCTCTTGAAGCGTGGTTGATCGAGTCTCTAAGAGAAGAGACCTCCTGTCTCAAGTCCGATCGTCGGAGAGATCGCTTGCGAGCGCGGGGATGAACCGCGGTGTCCTCGCAATCTAAGAAGTTGATCCAAGCGCGGTTGCTCCTGATCTCGTCGCACGAGATCAAACGTCTCCTTCGCGGGCGAAGCACTCGAAGTAGACGGAGAACCGCAGAGCGTCGAAGCGGTAGCACGAGGACGCGGGCGTCGACGTTTCTCTCCACCAAGGTGGACGGCCACCAAGAAGAAGGGAGAGAGAGGGCTTTCGAGTATGAGAGAAAGAGAGAGAGAGAGTTTTGCTACAATAGCATGTGTAAAGAGAGAGCCAAGAATGCCTCTCTATTTATAGGGTTTTGGGATCCATGGATCTCAATCCATGTGTCACATAAAATCAATGGTTGAGATTGATTTATGTCAATCCAATGGTCAAGATTGTTGTTGGTAAAAACCAACAACTTGTGATTTAATTTGATAAAAATATATTTGATAAATCAAATAAATATTAATACCAAATCTAAATCAATCAAATAAGGAGAGAGAAGACAAAGGAGATGCTCTCCTTATTTGGAAGAGGGGACGACCACCAATTTCCCAAGGGAATTGGGTGCCGCCCCCCTCATTCCTAATGAGGAGTGCAATCTCATGATTCCCATGAGATTGCACATCTCCTTAATTTTCTCTCTACTTATTTTCCAACAACAATTTGTTGGTATTTTAATTCACCAAAATAATTCTCAATTAATTTTGGGAATATTGCAATCTTGACATTGAATTATTGTGAATCAAATTCACAACCCAAAACAAAATGTAATTTACATTTTCAATTAATCAAACAATGTGCATCCAATACACATTAATAATTAATCTACTAATATAAATTATATTTAGCTCTCTCTAATACATTATAAATCACATTTATAATATATTATGAACAATTGGATATTGCTATCCACATTATTCTTATCCATAATAATTAAATCATATTTAATTATATTGGATAATTTCTCATACATCATGATAATTAAATCACATTTAATTATCAATTTCTCTTTGCTTAGATCTCATGGAATTGTTCTTAAACCTTTTAAGAACAATGCTATTTCTCCTCAGATACTTGGAGATAATGACAGGGCGATTGTATTGTTCCACGTATAGTGACTTGGATATTGTGATCACATCTCAAATCCAGATCCCATGGACCTCTCACAGATGCTTGATTAAATCAAGACCGTATACCTAATCTTCTCATTGCTTCTGAATCTCATTCAGATCAATGTCCAGTAAATGGACTAAGATTAGGTTACTTCTCTAATGAAAGGAGTCACTAAAATCCAGACCTGTTTCATCACTCCCTCGGAATGGAAGCGTCATGGTTATACAATCGTTTATGATCAAATCACCCTTCAGGTATTCCCAATACCTGCACATCCTGCATACTGGAAGACTCATGATCATCATGAAGATAAAGATCACTTTTACACTATCATCTTCATAGTATGATCATTAAGTTTCTCAATCTTGGTCCTTGGGATATGGTACAGATCATATGCTTTCACAAAGCATATATCTTACCTTCAAATTCATATCATGCTTCTAAAGCATGATGACCATGCATGGAATTCGGTCAATCCCAATACCTCATGAGTGAGCTCATGTCTCCCGGTTCACAAGTGAACCTGTATGATCCCTTTGAGAGATCATATTACTCATATGCCCTTACATGCACACCAGCTCGCCGGTGTATAGACCTTGATTAGGTCATCAAGCTATTGGTCTGCCAAATGTACATGCTCAGACATATAGTAATATATCTGTCTCTGGTCAGAGGATGTTTTCCTGTGATATGACAGTATTCATCATAGGTCTTTGGTTATCTCGATCTCGTTAAGTCAACTCATTGACTCAACTAATCTGATACCTCTGAATCAATATTCCTATGTAGAGGACCTGCATCAAGAGGTCGATCAGATATCAGTCTAATGAGATGGGATTGCCATCTCCCACTCAGACTGGAGATCACTACTTGTTAATCATTGATGATGCTTGATGAGTCCTCTATCTAACTCCTTAGATATTCATCCAAGCATCAGCCTCTATGATTCAATCATTGAATCAACAGCTGTATGATTATCAAGTTGGCCATGGTACATAACTCTTATTGTACAGAGGGACCTTATAGTGCATTCATTCATTCAATATCAGAAAGGGAGTGAAACAAAACATCAATAACTTTTATTGATAATTCATTTATTACAATAACATTTATTGTAGGAATGGTTCGCCTCGGGCTCACATTGCTAACAATCCAACTATACATATTATGCCAAATCTAAATTTGGAATCCACGTATTTTATTAATAATTTGGAATCCAATTCTGCATATTCCACAAAAATCCAATAATATGAACCGTGAGAAATTGATTGAATATACACTACAAGGAAAACAAGTTGTGGCTACAGAACGATGCCCACGGATGTGGAGCTTGTGACCACAGAGTTGGACTTTGGCCACAACACGTCATGGCCAGTAGCCGTAGCTACAAGTCTCATCGCGAGAGTTCTCTAATCACGAATATGTCGTGGCTACTACAAGTGACCATAGAACTTGTCGTGGCCTCAGCTCTTGTATGAAGACTTTGACTACGGATTGTAGCCACGAAAAACTAGTGGCCACGGAATTATTGTGGCCACAAGTTTCCGTAACCACATTCCATGACCATAATTCATTTTTCTTGTAGTGATTTTAGTATCACATAAATGAAAAACACATGTATAGGTTACATACAAAGGGTTCACTTGTATAGGTTACACACAAAGGGTTCGCCAAGAAGACCGATGATAAATCCGTATCGCGAAGCAAGAACAAGGTGCAACCACGGTGCGTCCACGAAAGGCCGAAGGCATAGCACGCTTGAGTGGGAAGCATGGGTGACCATATCACTACAAGAAAAATGAGTTGTGGTCACGGAGTGCCTACGGAAACTTGTGGCCACGATAATTCCGTGGCCACTAGTTTCTTGTAACTACAATTCCGTGGTCAAAGTCTTCATACAAGAGCTATGGCTATGACAAGGTTTGTGGTCATTTGTAGTGGCCACGACATATTCGTGATTAGAGAACTCTCGTGACGAGAGTTGTAGCTATGGCTACTGGCCACGACGTGTTGTGGACGAGCTCAATTCTGTGGCCATAAGCCCCACATCCGTGGGTATAGTTCTGTAGCCACAACTTATTTTCCTTATAGTGTATGAGTGGGTTAATTATATACGCATTGTCGATGTGCAAGGGAACTAGGGATGTCGCTAGGAAGGGAGCCAACATTGTCAGGAGGGCTCGGTTTGGACATCCAAAGCAAATGCGAGAGAGGATGTGATGTTATAAAAGAGATGGACGATGGGCATGGACTGCCACTATGCATGGAAGCCAGAGTCCATAGATACTGCTAGGTGGGGAGCCAACACCATGGGAAGGGGAGGTGCGGCTGCCACAGCTTGGGTGGGCAAGAGGAAAGAGGGAATGCAAGAAAGGAGGTGACACGGAACAAAAAAACACGGACACATGGTTTCAATTCCAACTTTGGGGAGGACACAATGGCTAAAATTTTATCTAAGAAATGAAACAAAAATGGGAATATCATAAGTTTGCAAAATTTATGGAGGGCACGTGTCCCCCAAGAGATGTACATGGGTCCGCCCCTGTGACAAATCATCAACTTAATTTAGCACTAACATGCACGAGGTGAAAATAAATGATAAATCAGGGTTGACTTCACGTGGACAAGATGATTCTACACTATATATAATTGGTAAACTCAAAAAAGGAGGGAGGATAGGGAGGGGGAAGAAGGGGAGGAAGTATGAAAGATATATGTTTGCAAATGGTTAGTCGATTGCTAAACCATTAACAAGATGGCGGTTGTCATTTAATATCTTCTAATGAGAATTTTGATTTTAGTGTGGAAAATCGACAAACAATTCTTCGATTGATGGATGATTTTAGATCAGTGAACAATTCACCGATTGGATCAACGAAACCCAATTCTCAGATTTTGCAGTATGTATAAGATGGATATGTAGATACTCTTTAACATTATATATAGGGTTTTTATAACTTGTGCCCCTTTGAGATATTGCAATATTAGTTATGCTCCTCCCTTTATTTGAAATATCAATCGTGCCTCTACCTTCTTCAAATTTTATCGTATGTGCCCTTCAAGTTAGTTGTCGTCCACTTCTATCCAAAACATACGTTAACTTTTGGACACAGTGGTACTTTCTAACCAAAAAATAGAGCAGATGGGTCATTTTCTTAAAATCCTTCTCTTACCTCATCCTCTTCCTCTCCCTCCCCCTCCACCTCCTCAGACGACAACCTCCTTTTACATACCCACCCCCTCTAGCCCCTCCTCCCCAACCCCACCTCCTCAAACCCCCTCCTCCTAAGCCCTACCACCCTTAACCCTCCTTTACCCCCTCCTCCCCAGCCTCGCTCCCTCCAGCCCCTCCTCCTCAACCACACCCCTCCTGGCCTCTTATCCGTCGCCCCCACTTCCTCTTTTGCCTAACACCTCTCCAGTCCCTTTCTCCACTGCCCTTAACTCCTCCAGGACCATCCACCGTCGTGCCCTCCTACTCCACCTCCACGTCCTCCGATCCCCTCCTCATTCGCCTCCACCTCATCCGGCTCTGACGATGGCTGACATAAGAAGAAGATAAGAGTTCCCATCCTTCATCAAACCTGCATCCATGAAGAATAAGTAGCACTGAACCAACCTCCACAGTGATGAGGAGCATCTTGAAACGCCAACCAAGCTCCATCTTCGGGTGAACCCATAAAGGAGGTGTCCTCCTTTGTCCCAAACCCAACATTCGAACAAGAACAACCTACATCCATTTCCACCATGAAGTTCAAATGCCAATCATCTCTGTCGTCGTTGACCATCGCATTTGCGTGAGGAGCACCGCTAGGAGCTCTATGATACACAAGAATCACCACCTGGAGGAGGTCGAGTTTTTGTGGGGCTTTGGGGAAAGAAGGGGGAGATTTTGTTCTGACAATTATGCCCCTCTTAACTACACCATGTTTTGAATAAACAATCGCTATTTCAATTCTTGGACGACTATTCTGATGGAATGGCATAACTGATAACAAAGCAAGAAGTTAGGAGCACAATTGATATTTCAAAAAAGAATGAACATAACTGATATTGTAATATCTCGCAGGATCACAAGTGATAAAAACCCTTACATATAATACTATTCCTCAAGAGAGGCCTAGAGTTTGACGAATTAACCCATGAGGTGGGCATGTTTATCCATCTTGATCAATGCACCGCATTTAATTTTTATGCCTTAAATTTTCAAGGCTTTACAGGAGTTTGATATGAAAGCTCGTTTATTCCTTTCGTACTCAAGCATCTTATTGCATTGCATGGTGGATGCCTCTCGACCAATTTAATTTGCTTTTCTCGATCGGGTTATATCTCAAGCTCCTAAGTAGGGCAGTCCTTTATTCTAATTGCTCGAACTGTTTGTCGATCAATATATAAAAATAATTATTTCGGAAAATATTTTGAATTTTATATTATGAAAAATAATATATAAAAATATTTGGAATTGGAAATTGACAAATGGTTTCCCGATTCTCATTTCCAAATATTTTTATATATTATTTTTAATAATATAAAATTCAACAGTATACCAATTGGTGAGATCGATGTTCTGATAGAGAAAACCTGAATTTAGATACCCTAACAGGGTATTTGGGTGATGGAAATGCCTTGTAAGGGAAAAACATTGAATCCAAAGTATGAAAGCGTCCATTTGGTGGGCTATTTGGAAAGAGAGATGTAAGTACACGTACAATGAGATACCGTTCAATAAAAAAAGTGTGATCATAGAGGCAGTCTTTTAATCAAAACTCGACATGGCATAAGCTTAAATCTCGTTTTGGATAACTCTTAAACTGGATAGCTGCTCTCATTTTGGATGCTTGGAAGATTTCAAAACCACTTTCTTCATACTTCCTTATATTGCAGGTTCTTTAGATTTTGGTGCATCCCTTTCTACGGGAGGAAGTAAGCACACAGCTTAGAGAGCATCCATGAATGGGAAGAAACTGATCCAGTTCCTACCGCTAAAGAAGATGTGATCCGTACATCGAATAACGATCTTTTTGGGGGTGTCTTTATGTTATTTTAACACGACTATTCAGGAGTCTTTAGTTGATCTGGCAGACGTTTTTTTTTGCTTTTAATCCATGGTTATTTTGCCCCGTGCCTGTGCAGGCTAATACTATAACTCATGCATTAAGATCAATCTTGAGGGTGCGGATTGTCTGCTGTACCTAGGGTTGCAGCAGACTCTGCTGCACCCTTGATCGAGCGGTTCCCACGAAATCCCACTTTTTGTGGGCACGGATCGAGAGATTTCGTGGGAACCGCTTGATCGTGATCGGGCGGCCTCAAAGGGTGCAGCTAGGGCTGGCTATTGAGTCACGGCTCGATGAGCCAGGCTCGGGCTCGGCTCGATAAGGGCTCGTGAGCTTGGGCATATTAAGCTATTGAGCCGAGTCCGAGCCATATTTTTGGGCTCGATAGCTTATCGAGCCGAGCCTGAGCCGAGCCCTGCTCAACTCGATAATTCAATAACGAGATCGATAAAGAATATATTTATTCTATTTGTGAAACTAGAATGATTTTTATTTTTATTTGTATTAGTTTTGCAACATTGTTAATGGTGGATTATGTGTTTATGTTGTTTATGTAACAACAATATTGGGTGGACTATGTTGTAGACTTAGATTTTCTACCTTTTATCTATGTTAATCTAGGTTATAGTTAGATATTTAGTATTTTTTCTTTTTAGTAACAAGCAGAATGTTACAATATATATTGTAATTTAACTTTTATATACAACTCGGATGGTGGTCTATTGATAAGGTGAACGATCTTTAAAAAGGAAGTCTTTGGTTCGAGCCAAGGCAAAATACTTATTTCCTTAACGAGCATGAATAGGTTCTCTAATCTTGAACTTTCTGTATGTTACTCTTTTTCATATGAATAAATTTGAATCTTTTTCTAAAAAAAATCAATCCGCAAGTGTGAGCCTTCACCTAAGACAATCGTTTTTGTAACAGAGCGAAGCGCATTGAAGCCGTTGCAAGTGGATCACCATACCAAAGAGTCACAGTTCGAAGCTGCAAAAACTTGTGAAATCGGACCACCTCACGCAGAAACGATGCTTGAGACCGAAGGTTTATTGAAATCCAAAATGTTAATAAAAGCTTTCGAGAATAAAGAATCGTTTAATTTTTCCAGATCAATAATACCCCAACCATCATTAATACGCTGTCATGCCAGGAAAATTCCGTAAGAGAAACGATTCAAGGGAGATAGACCATCGAATACAAGATCTGACAGAGAATTTGAATAAAGCTTAAAGGTTTCTCTCTATTAATGAATATAATATAGTCTGTCTTACTATCACTGAAATGAGGCATTCCAGTTGATAAGGAGATATAGCAGTCCTCTGTACATAAAGCAACGAAAACATCCTTCTGCATCAGGTAATAGATATCATCAGTATCGAGCATTTGCAATTAACAAGGTCGTGATACATTTCACTTCTAGTGTATGTTCGATCACGAAAGTGCACATACGTACACTTACATACATATTTATGTATGCCTGTATGTATGTATCTCTCTTCAATTTGATTTTTTTATTAAATCGATATCACCTCAGGAGTTTGCCTATAAGACCATTTCAATCAAAAGATTAATTACCAAAGATAAACTTCACATCGTCAGTACTACTATTGCTAATTGTTGCCTCCTATGCTTGTAAAATTTTGAAATCTAAAAATTTACTTTACCGACTGCCCACTTACTAGACAAGTTCCATCTCTTCTAAACCTAGATACGTGTTGTATTTGTTCATGATGCAATGTTCTTCTCAACTCATCCAAATGGCCCGTTATCTTAGCAAAAGTGAACTTATTTTTGTTATACCATTAATTTCTTCTGCATTGACTCAAAAAACCTTTTGCAGATCAAATAGCCTGTTTAATTTTGGACGGCGTTCCAGACAGATCGCCCAGGCCTAAACAAATGCTGGTTGAATGTTTGAATCCTACACATTCCTTGTTCTTTGTTGTCGTCATCTCTTTTGATCGGGTTTTAGCGATTAGGTTTTTTTTGGTTAAAACAGTACTTTGGTTCCAAATGCGTTGAGTACTTAGACGTGTAGGGGTTTTTACCCCCAACAGTATTTTCTCTGTGCGTATTACGAAAAAAATGACTGTTTAAGCTCTCTTTAGCACATTAAGTATTAACTAGCCATCCTACAATAAATACCCACACCCTTCATGGTGATCACATGCAATTCCTCCCATAAAGAGACCCCATGGAAAGGAAAGGAAAAGAAGAGGTAGGGGGTGTGGCCATACTCTATACTTTCCCTTCCCCTCCCTTGAGCCTCGTAGCCCCCACTTACCAACAACCGCGTCTACTTAAAACCCTACACCCTTTTCTCCTTGCCATCAATTCTAACGAAGACCTATTGCATGGAATCCTTCTCACGAAACAAAGGCCCCATTTCCCTCCAATGGAGTCACTGAGCCATCAGTTGCTCCATTTGGATATATAGCAGGGAATGCGTGACGAAGCCCCCCGTCTTCCCTTTCTTGCCATTATTCCCTCCTCCATTCAAAAGTCATTACCTCTCCAGGGAAAGGGAGAGAGCGAGACAGTTGCAGAGAGTAATGTCCTCATGTGATGCATGGACCCAAAGCTTCTCCGTTTTTTGCATTTTTTTCTTCCAGGTCATTATAATTCGCGAGGGAGGAGGAGGGTGGTGCAGTAACCCCACATCCCTCCCGTTGCTTCCTTTGCCACGAGGTGGAATTGCTGCTGTGCAAGTTGGTTTTTTTGTACGTGAATGTTTGCCAGATCAATGGGAGCTTCTTTCTGCCAATGCCCAGGGAAAAGGAGATAGATCGCTAGCTCTTTGGTTACCTGTTGATCGTCTTCCTCTTCTGCTTACTATCCTATATATGCATCACAGCTATAAGGAGACTTATATCCATCCATGTTAATGTTGTCCAAGATCCAATTAGAATCCGGCACATTTTCTGGATGGGTCTTGATCGGTCTACGGAGATCAGCAGCTGTGCGATTTCGGAGGCATGCCATTTAAGCATTCATAGCCATCGCTTTCATGAGATATCGCTTCATCTTGCTAATTAAATCCTCTTCTTTGAATTCGGTTTATACTTCTGCGGAAGCATTTACTTGCAACTTGCTCCTTCATCACCCCCTTTAATGGCATATCCATAGGGACACCATGCGTGTCCCCCAATCGCTTTAATATCTAAACTAAAAATTTAATTCAAGCTTAAGATTTTGCAATAATAATACATAGTGTCGAATCCACGGAAATCAGAATTATCTATCCAGACAAGATATATAGATTTCAATAGTATTTATATCATCGAAAATAAGCATTCTTGATCTATATTTTGACTCGAAAATTGAATGATTTTGTACTTATATTGATTGAGCTAATTTATTTCGCAAAGCTTCATTTTTCTACACTAATCCACTATGGGGATAACACGATTTGTTCCATATATACATATATATGGGCAGAAAACTTTGTCCTGCTTTGATCGGAGAACAAATCTGAGAAAGCATTAATGCAAGTTTATAAAGTCAAAGTAGTAACGTAAATTGGATAAATTACCAATAAATTGGGCTTGCCTAACTGTATTGTTTGAACAATATCTACTGGGATTGTGAATAAGCACTCGAATTTGAACTATTTAAAATTGTATTCAAATCGAATATGAGTTGTACATTTCAAAAATATAGTATATACAACAAATAGATCCATAGCCTTATATAAATAGAAGCATCGTTGCTATAGCTTCGGATGTTAAATTGAACACAGCGAGCAAGATTTATGAGAGAGACAGTATATACATTGACATTCACAATGGATAACATATTAATTGTTATGTTATCAAAAGCGAACCATATAATAACAATTGCAATATTCACGATATGTTGCCTTCCTAATAACAATTAAGTTCTCAATTGCAATGATTAATATACATTTTAACTAGAAATCTAGTAGACAGTTAGTATTATTTAAATCATTTTACTAATATATATAGGGATCATTGCTGACAGATTATTCAGAGGAGTCTAACGTTAGTTCTTGGAGGAGCCTACAGTGTCCAACAAGTTGGACCCAACAATCGTTGTATCGACCCTCTCTTGGCACTCAGCTCGTGAACAATCATATCAAGCAAATAATCAAAACATAATATAGATAAAAATAAAGGAATGTGAGGTGAAATTTATTATACCGTACATAAAGATGTGTATAGACAATAAGTGTAGGGGTCGAACCACTATGAGCAAACATGGATAGGTAATTCTTATTTATTAATAAAAATAAACACAAATATTTTTGAACTTTTTTCTACTTTCTATTTTTTGGATTTTAAATTATATATTTTATGGATTTTTTAATGTTTTATTTTTTTATATTTGTGAAATTTTATTATTTTTATTTGCTTTTTAATTTTGCAAATTTTTAGGTTTTTTTCTTTTTAAGATATAATATGTATATATATCTATATACTAATATGATGTATATTATAAATAATGCATATATAGGATATATATAAAAAAATATAAAATATAGAAAATATATACAAGAACAATAATTTTTTAAGTTTTTTAAAGGTTTAATTGTATATTAAGTATTTATAATTAATAACACTTAAAATAGTATATATATATAATTCTTATTAACTATATACAATATATTGATAATCGAATTCTGTCTACGCTTAAAAGAATATCGGTGTAGAAATCGCTAGTCAAAATTTGATTAATAAAAAAAACAAACACCGAATCAGAGTTTGTTTCACTATTTATTTATCCAGCCAAGTCTTCCTAGGCCGAACACAAGGAGGCAGAAAATCACGCTCATGAATTTTTAAGTGAAGAAATATTTTTGTGATGTTTTTATCCTTCTTATTTTTCTTTTTGAAATCGAGAAAACTCTTTTTGTGAATTTCATTTTTAAACTTTTTTATTAGGTTTTTATTTTCCAATTTTTATTTGATTTTCAAAGGGATATTTTACAATAAAATAATCTACAACATAATAGGTGAAAATAATAAAGGAATAGTGATACTATATAGTAGAGAAATTGACTCGAGCAGCGGGCTCGAGAAAGAGTAATCGAAAAATAAAACTCACGAAGAAATCATCGGAAATAGAGCAAAATAAAATGTCAAAAAAATAATACGATGTAATAATATGTTTTATAGTGTCCACAGAGAGTCCAAAGTCTATGTAGTCCAAAGAAGTAGTGTAAAAAATGCAAAATAAAAAAATATAAAGCTTCTTTTAAACAGGTCTCTACTTAGGGACCTATTTGTAAGGAAAGTTTTAAAGCTATACATTTAGGTCCTTGCATAGGGACTCAAATGTAAATATTAAAAAATCTGGAGGTAGGATTAAATTTCTGAGACTAGCATGGACTTCTTCACAAATTGTCCACCTGTTCGCAGATGGACGGTTTGGATTAGAATAAAGTGCTGGATCTGGACGGGAGGATGCAAAAGCGTGTGATTTGGCTACAACTCGTGTTCTTGAGCATGTTCTTCCATAATCTAGGCACGCGTGACACGCTCTTCGATTCTCTTCTGCAGTCTCCAGCTATGGTGGTCGATGGCAAGCTCCTGTAGGGTTAGAAGGGGGCTCCTCTCTCTTTGAGCTCATCTACGGTGAGGGGAAGTGAACGAAGGTGGTAGAGAGGGCGGATTGAAGATCTGCTAGGGTTTGGTCCATTGGAACGTGACAACCTACTACTCGAAGGCTTCAATCAGCGAAGAAAGTATGACTCCAGATGTGGATTGATGGTGGTTACACTCCAGAAGCTCATTTGAACCTGCAATTGAAATTAGAATGCTTGATTTCCCAATGAAATCATACAAGAAATTAATAAATGACGTGCCTAATAGGGAGTTCCAGGAAAGAGATAAAGGAGTGAAATTGGGGCACAAATTTGGAATGAATTAAAAGGGAATTTCATGTATGAATCAAAGATTGAGATTAACCTGATGTAATGAAGAGATTAGTCTATCTAAGTGGATTCGAAAATCGAGGAATTTGATGATGAATGAGGTACCTAGGACTCGCTGGGTATATGACCCTACTAGTCATAGTAGCTCAACAGGGCTGCAACTCAGAGCTCTACGCATTTGATGGCGGCCATGCAAGGCGGCAATGGCCTTGCAACGTCTCCTCTGTGCTTCCTCCTTCCACGCGGGTCAGCCACCTATGCCTATCATGACCGAACGTGGGAAACACAAGATGGAGGAGACGAAGGTCAACCAGTTGGTTTTCTAGTTAGGGAGGGTTGGTTAAAACTGATGATCTTAGGATCAATAAATAGGCAGTTGGTAATTAGTAGGATTAGATCGTAGGGCTATCGAGTGTGAGGGTGGTTAGGAGTATAGGATCAATTGTTTAGATGGACGATTGGGTGAAGAATGTGAACAACATAAATGAGTGAACAAGGTCCACTGGAACAGAATGGAACAACCTCTTCTTGAAGAAGAAGGCTCCAGGTGCTGACACGTGTCAACACATGGTAGGCCAGGAGATTAAATAACTTATAATTTAACTAATAAATAATAGATATCATTCTTGAATTAGGTACAAAAAGGAAAAATGTAGATAATTAAATTACCTAAATTATAAAATAATTAATTTTGACAAACAATAAATATTTAATGGAATATAAATATTATATTAATAACTTGGTATATTAAATACTTAATAAGCATATCTTTGATTATTAATTTAATAAATTGATAAATAACATAATATTTTTATATTTTATTATTTATTAAAACTATAAATAAGGTGCATGTGAATTTTTACAGATTTTAATAAATTAATTTAAATACATTAATAATTGTAGGAATATAGTCTACAATTCAATTTCATCTATAAAAAAGGGTGTTTTATTTATTTAAAATATTAAATAATGTCAAACAATTCTAAAATAATTTGTAGTAAAATATGAGATAAAGAAGATAATGTAAAAATATAAAATCAATAAAACTGTAAATAGTATGTTCTAAAGAAAATAAATAGCCAGAAACTCAATTGCCATTAGGTCCTAAAATTGACTTTTTACAAACGGACTTAGATTTTAGTGAAATCACCTTCATTAATTAGAGAATTGTATTTTATGAACATTAAAGATGAGTATATTGAAATTGGAGTTTGTAGAGAAAGTTATGATATCCAGAAGTTGAGAAATTGGTAATTTGAAAGTTGGATTTCTTGGCATATATAAAAGATAATACTTTTAACTTATTTTTATATTTTCTATACATTTTTAGAAATAAATAGGAAAGAGTTTGATGAAAAATATGTTCAAATGAATTAATAAGAAATCTTCAAAGTTTTGGTATTATTTAATAATTAATGAATATTCTATAGAGTGTATAAATAATTCTTTTTATGGTTTTCTTCCTTATTTCCCCCTACTTATTTGTTTGTCGACCAATCCATGTTGACTTGGTCTCAGAGGTTAGGTTATATGAATATATATTGCAGCTATATTTATATTTTATAAGTCATATTGTATATATATATATATATATCTACAATCTACCTTCTTTTTGTTTTCTTTATTTTTATTCTTTTATTTATTTAAACTTTTTATGCATAAAATGGCATTTTTACCCATGAATGAAGTTTTGATAAAAGTTGCGATTTAATGCATATGTATGTATTTGTTAAGGGTTTTAAGATAAAATGCAGAAAGAATGTTAATGAACCATGGATTCATCAACCCCCTATACTTAAACTTTGCTAGTCCCTTAGCAAACACTTGTTTGAAAAATAAGGGAAAAAGAAATAAATTTAGAATGATTTGTTTTCCTAAACCAACTCATGAGAACAGACAAAGGACAGAGCTTGGTTGGGCCTAAAACAAGCATTTTGTCGGAGCCTTACTAGGGTTATGATTTTATTCTCAACAATCCTGAAGTTCCACAAATCCTTATTTAGGTTCATCTCAACAACTTGCCCAGATCCACTTATCCACATTGCTAACTCTATCAACCTTGAATTCAATATGTATTATGTGTGAATTGTGTTAGCTCTTCCCGTTTAAAGAAGAGAAGATACCACCCATCCAAAAAACACTCCCATTGGTTAATCATCCAACTATTCTTTCCTCAAGGAGGAGGGTATTCCCTTCAAAGGTTAGGTTGTGCTGTGTCCACAATCGAGTAGAGAGAGAATGTAAAAGAATGTGAAGAGAATTGGAGTGTGACCAGTGTAGTCACATCTTCTTGTGAAGTCCAGCCAGTGTAACTAAGTCTCCACTAAGATTTGCATGCTTTTGGAAGCTTGGACCATTGTGGTCATATTTGGTTTGGTGGCTTCTTTTTGGATTGGCTTTGTAATGTTGCTTGCACTGCATCAATATTTTTTGCCTCGATGGATATAACGTCTTTTCATTCCATCCATTTTTTGAGGTCTTGGAAAAATTGTGGCAGCAAATCCTTCCCTCATCCGAAGCATTATTTCAACCCCACAACTCCCTTCTTTAGAAGTCTGCGTCAGTAGACAAGGATGAAAATGCACCACTAAAATGAACTCCCTTCATAATCCCATGCATGTCAAGCTAAGTGCAAAGTACAATTGTCTAAAATTGGTTCACTGATGAAGAGTTAAATGGATGACACCAAGTGTTCTACTTAGGCAAGTTTAAGTTGACTTCCCAAACATGGTCTCATGGAACCTAAAGATTTAAGTCAATGACCTGAAGAGTCTAAATTCCAATTCCTAACTAGGCTCCTTACAATGAAAGTTAAAGGCCATAATCAATCTCCATCCTTTAGACTATTACCAATCTTTAGTTCTAGAAATCAAACTTATTCTGAAAAATGTTAATGCAAATGCAATCGTATTTTTGTGAAGTATATTTTCTGAATTTTAACCATTTTTATGGATTTTTAAAGATTTTGTATTCTTTTATGAATTTTAGGACTTTACATTTTAATGGATTTTTTAATTTTTATGAACAAGTATGTGTACAATAATTTTACAAGATAAATTACCAATATTTTATTTGAATTGAATAACTAGTGAATTTTACAAATTTTATATACAAAGACTTCTACAAAGATTAAATTATTTTTACACATATTTTAATAAATAAGATTTTAAATAAGTATTATGCATATTAAATACATATTTTAGATATATATTTTAAATTAATAATTTTAAATAGGAATTTTACAAATATTTTAATTATTTACAAGAATTTTATAAATTATAAATAATTAAATAAATAGATTTTAAATTATACCTTACCCACTTTTTATGGATTTCATCGATATAAAAAATACATAAGTAAGAGTTATGGACAAAAGTATATATACAATATATACGCACTCGCCTATATACTTAGCTTGTGCCATGTCCTCATAATATTAAAAGAAAAAAAGGGAGACATAACTCATGCTAAATAAAAAAAGTGGGTGAAAAGAATATAAAGAATAGAAGTTAATTAACCCCCCTATACTTACGATCATGTCATCGTAAGTATAGTGGAAGACAAAAATGAGGTGGCTGAGGAAAAGGAATATAAAAAATGAAGGAACAAAAGAAAGAGAGAAAAAAACGAAATCAACGAAATCACTCGGTCTCCCTATACTTAGGATAAGACATCATAAGTATAGAAAAGAATGTAGCCAAAAATTAGGGACTAGTGATTAGTGTAAAAGAAAGGAAAATAATGGAAAAGCAAAGAGAACAAAAATAAAAAATGAGAATCAACGTGCAGCCAGTCCCCCTATACTTAGGATATGATATCCTAAGTATATAAGACCAGCAAAAAATGGGGATGATTGTGGACTACGAAAAATATACAGGTGGTGTACTCCGGAAAACTGAAAGTCTCACAAGTCTCTGTACATGATGAAATGAAGTCGAAGAGTAGTCATGCATTATGTACAAAATAGATCACCTAAATCTGGGTCGTACTGAATCAACTGTTGTATTCGCGTATAATGATCCCTGGCTGAACATGTAGAACTGCCTCCATGAATGAAGTGTGTTTCATAGGTCTCTCTATTGAAATATGCATCTCTGGAGTCAGACTACAGAAGGTGTCTATATGTGTATCCATCACACCGTCCGACTCTCTGCTCTAAATAGACTATATGATATGTGAAATATAATCAACTGATTCTCGTGCTGAAATATGTGTATTCTCAATCTGCAACACTAAGAGGTCTAATGCAACTGACTTCTCATCTTGATCTGATGTGAACTCTATATTTGTATGTGAACAACCATCTGAAGAAGTAGGTACCATGTGATCTACCCCATCCTCGTGTAGGATATCATGGGTATCAAAATAAACACTCTCAAGATCAAGAGACTGTGTCTCATCTATGTGCTGGCAATCATCCACAAGACTAGTTTCCTTTCAAGTAAATGACAATACTAATCTGGGACTGCTGCATTCTCTTGCCATCTCAACGTGTATCTCTTCACTGTCTGTATGAAATGATACTCTCCTAGCATCATAATCAAAGAGTGCTCTTGTTGTTTGCAAGAAGGGCCTCCCGAGAATGATTGGAGCAAGATGTAACTGCATAGGGCACATCATATCTAGGACAGCTAAGTCCACTGGAAACTTCAAGCCTTGAACGGACAATATAATGTTCCTCAACATGCCTCAAGGTCTCTTCACAGATTGATACACAAACTGAGGTATCGCTCATGATTTGTAGAGAGGATCGATGAATCTCCATTTTATCACCTTTATTCTATCATTTTGGACTTAATAACCATAGCTAATGCATGTATATAACATTATTTTGTACAAATTAACATTCATTATTCATCACATTTATTGTGTATAAAATATAGTTTTTAATGCCAAAATTATAGACTAAAGGAAAGAAAAGAAAAAGAATAAAACGACAAAGGCATTTTATTACCCTAAACCCCGAGACTAAGTCAGGAATTGATTTGGTCGACAAGGAATAAAGTAGGGGGAGATAAGGGCCAAAAATCACCAATAAATTTCATTCTTTTTTTCATCAATAGTGCCTTTTTGGGACCTATTTTATATTTTTTCTCTATACCTCAAATAAAGAAACTTTGAATATTAAAGTTGTAGATCAAAATGCAAATAAATAAAAATATAAAATTGAATTTATACAAAAATAATATATATTATACCTTTTATGCTCAAATAAATAACCAAAATCTAAACTCCCAGACCCATATATCCTAAATAAAAATTCAAAATACATAAAAATCACCTTTAATCGCAAACAACTTTTAATAAGCTATTTAATGAAGGTGGTTGCATATTTTTTGGAGTTAAGATGTGAAATTTAGGTTTTGGACCCCTATTGTACCATATACCTGAATAAAATAGTTATTTTATTTATCTTTATTATTTTTAGAATTTTATATTTTTTTGATTTTGTAAATATTATTTATAATATGCTACATATTTAGAATAGAAGAAAAATATAAATAAAACATGAAAATTAAATATTATACATAAACACATAAATGCAATACCAATACTTATAACTATATAAACATACCCCTATTTATTTAAGTATACAAATAATATTAGAAAAATACAATAAAAATATATTTGTGTATCTAAAAATAAGTTATAGTTATATAAATTAATAAAATGAAAAAAAAATAAAATAAAAAATACAAAATAAATTAAAATACACAAAACATAAATGGATATATGATGAATCTCCATTTCATCACCTTTATTCTATCATTTTGGCCTTAAAAACCCTAGCAAATGCATGTAAATATTTTTATTTTGTATAAATTAACTTTCATCATTTGTTGTGTAAATATTTTATAAAACATTGTTTTGAATGCCAAAAGTACAGAATAAAGAAAATAAAATAAAAAGAATAAAATATTAAAGATATCTTATGACCCTAAACCCTGAGACCTAGGTATCTTGATAACTAGGTCGATAAGGAATAAAGTAGGGGGAGATAATGGACATTTATACAATAAAATTCCTTTTATTTATTCATATTTTATTCATTTTTGGGACCTATTTTATTTTACACCTCAAATAAAGAAACTTTATACATGAAAGTTATAGATAATAAAATATATAAAAATATAAAATTTATTTCATACAAAAATATTATACAAAATAAAAGCTACAATCTAAATAAGATTCCAAAATTCCCAACTTCCCACACCCATATCTCTCAAATAAAAACTCAAAATATATCAAAATTAATTTAATTATCTATAAATTTTAATAAGCTATTTATTGAAGGTGGTTTCATATTTTTTGGAGTTAAGGTGTGAAAGTTAGGTTTTGGACCCCTATTGTATAGTTTACCTGATTAAAATATTCTTTTTATTTATTATTCATTTTTTTTAAATTTTATATTTTTATAATTTTGTAAATATTATTTATAATATATGTGCATATTAAAACTGGAATAAAATCATAAAAGAACATTAAAATAAATTACTCATATAAAATACATAGACGAAATACCGATAACTATACCTATATAAATAATACATCTATTTATTTAAGTGTATATAATATATCAGAAAAATATAATAAATATATATTTAAGTATATAAAAATAAGTTATAATTTCATAAATAACAAACTAAAATAATAAAATAAAAATACAAAATAAAAATAAAAGACACTAAAACATAGCTAAATATACCTATATTATAACCCTAAAAACTAACTTGTAATTAAATACCCCCAAAAAATAATTAAAAATCATAATAAATAATATAGAAAAAATAAAATTTTTTATTTTATATTTGTTTAATAAAATAATTTATTAATTAATGGTGAATTTCCAATCTTTTTTCAGGCTACTTTTTCCTTGTTGGTCCACGTGGACCAACCGGGTGGCTGGGAGTGTTGACTTCGATCAACTCTCTGACCCGCCTGCAGCTCTTGTCAGACTTGTGTTTTTGCGTTGTTTCTCAGACTTTTGGGGCTCTCTCCTTGCAATATTTCACAACGAGCCCTTCGTGACTTTTCTTCCTCGTGCATTGGTGATTCACGCCTGCTCGTCTCCTTGGGTTGTGGACTACTGATGCGCGTGCTGTTCCTCGATCTATGTAGCGTCGTGGTCTATCTATACATATACCCTCTCCAATTCATTTTGATTTTTTGTACCCTTTTGGTCCCATTTCCTCTCTTCCTCTCGCGTTCGAAGGATCAAAGGAGGTGATAGCTCCTTCTCCTTCCGTGTAGGTTGACCAAGGAGGCAGCACGAAGCGACGTTCCACCATCTCCAGCAAAGTCTCATGGTGAGGTTCACTTCATAGTCTTCCGACATTGAGGTCTTTTATTTGCTTTTCATAGTAGATGGTAGTTTAGGTGTGTTTCTTGTTTCATTTTAGCTTTCAATTGCATGTTTTAGTTGCATAATCTCGCCTTCATAGTTCGTCGGAGCTGAGCTCTGACGAACCATCCACTGTCCTCTCCATCATTCTCCGACCTCGCTACCACCTCATTTCGCCTCCCCCTCGCCTACTCCACCTTTGTTCACCTCCATCTCATCTCCCGTATGGAGTCCCCGACGCTCCTTCCTCTACCTTCGCTGGAGCGCCTCTACACTAGTCACCCGCTCATCCATCGTAGGTCATATTTTTGGTAACTTTGTAGGTACCTGGAGAAGCCTTGTCCCCTTGACCTCACGACATTGCACCGGATCCCTTCTAGCCATTTTGGCATCACCAGTCGGTCGAGGACCCTTTTGGATCCTCAAGGAGCATCGGAGGAGGCAGATCATGCCCAGAGAAGTTCGCCCCCATGCCAGTTCATCCTTGTTCTTCCAGAAGGCCTCTCTGTCGTTCGATCCTCGTCGTTCTTCCAGAGGTGGCATGCACCATCACATTCCCATGCGCTTCAGCCGTTGATCATCACTGCATGTTCTAATCTGGACCCTCCATTGGTGAAGCGATGTCGTACACTATAAGCTTGCCACATGGCAAAGTGGGCGCATCACGCCTATTAGATCGTGCCTATGCTTGGGTATTCTGCACTCTTAACCCAGGTGATTTTTTGTATTTGTTATTTGAACCGTAAACATTCCTCTGCTTCTGTTATATTTTTGTGTAATTTGCAAGTATGCCCCTAAGCTTCTGATAGTTACATTTAGGTCTTGGCCATGTCACCTCACGTGCTTGTGCACATGAGATGCAAGCATTTTGCAAGGGAACCCATGTGGGTCCTGTTATTTCTTTCCAGTACAGAAACCTTTTGTTCACATTGTCAAATTTGGGTAAAATTGCAGAGTGTCTCTTGTACTTATTTTAATTTACAAAATGCCCTACAAGTAATGTAGTTTCTCTTTATTTCTTGTATTTATTTTAAATATCAATTTTGCTCTAAAATTTTTAGAAAAATACATGTATGCTCCTGATTGCACACACTTTCGATATATATTTTAGTTTTCACATTTAGGACTTTTTAAATTTATTAAAAATAAAAAAGAGCCCTTTTTGTCCATGTCTACAATAGAAAACCAATAAAAATATAAAAACATTTGGAAAAATTCCCCAAAAATATATTTTGTAATTGGGATTTTTACCCAGCATACCCTCTAAACTATTTAAATTACCTCTACAACCTTTTGCACAATGTAATTACCCTACCGACCTTGTAAATTGCCCCAAGAACCCCTACGGGCTTTGAACAGATTAACCGGAGGGTTCATGGAGGTAAGGGTTGGCAAGGTTATGAGGTCGAGGGGAGAATTAGGTTATTTTAAAGGTTG
Organism: Ottelia alismoides; assembly: GCA_037367405.1. Taxonomy (NCBI): domain Eukaryota; kingdom Viridiplantae; phylum Streptophyta; class Magnoliopsida; order Alismatales; family Hydrocharitaceae; genus Ottelia; species Ottelia alismoides. Next base: position 34,605 of record JAZKJV010003932.1, on the reverse strand, counting down.
TGGAGGTAATTGGCAAAGTTTATAGGGACTGTCGGGTAAAAATCCCTTTGTAATTTTATGTAAAAAATCATAAAAAATACAAAAGAAAACTCTTAAAAATTTAAAAACCCTAAAAATATTTATAAAAATTTATAAAATTCTAAAAAATTTCAAAAAATATGTTTTCTATTTTATATTTTTCTCTATATTATTATATATAAATAAATATGGAAAAATTTTGATATTATTTTCTATTTTTCATCTCATTTTAATTCTGGTATTTATATTAACCCTGATTTATGGTATTTTTGACTTCAAAAATAGATAAAAATTAGCAAAACATTAAAAAATGTAAAAAATATTTAAAACCCAAAATTATTTTATTTTCTTTATTTTAACTATTATTATTTATATCTATATTTACTTACATTGTATATGTACATCTTATATATAGCCTAATTTTGTATTTTAAAAAGAAAAAGAAATTTTAAAATTATAAAAAGAAAATATAAAAATAGAAAAAAGTAAAAATCAAAATATAAAAACAAAAAAAATAAAATAAAAAATTTTAAAATTGAAAACCCACAAAAAAGACATAAACAAATACTTCATAATCACATTTTGCATTCACTTTCCCAATCTATCTTGTTTGTTCCCTGTGTTCGACCTCTACGTACTTGCACCTATACACATCCATTATAGAGTTATAATAAATGTTAACTCCACAAATTTTGATTTTTATTGCTTAATCATTATTGTAGATTAATTGTTGTTTTAATCTAGATTTCTTGATGGTCATCTCGATAACTGTGTTCCTACTTTGTGTGGAATATGAGACCGCTCAATTTTTTGGTTAAATAATATACCTATTAATATACCTTTAAAATTTGACTTGTAATAAATAAACCCTAAAAAATAAATAAAAATCATATTAAAAAACTACATAAAATAATATTTTTTTATTTTATAACAAAAATTAATATTTACTATTTTAATTAATTATCTTCAAGAAAAATTGGTTGTTCTGTCGTGACTTGGTCCATCTTGAGGTCAGTTGAACTCTGGTCTTGTAGGCCTATTCGGCCAACCCGTGCTCCTTTTGTCCGACCCTGGTCGCTATACCAGGTTAAATAAATAGCGAAGACTTCTATTCGACGTTTGATTGATTATTTGATTTTGGGGGTCTATTTTTCTTGATTGATCGATTTCTTAGATTCGGGTCGCAACGACCCATGTTTTTATACCTCACCCAGATCTCTAGGTGGATTTCTTGGTCATCAGAATGGCACCGTTGCCGGGGAGCACGACTTAGTAGTCGTTTTTGTTTTAGGTTTTCGTTTGTGGCTTTTCCCGCAGCTTTTCTTTCTTTCACGGGCTTTTCCGTCTTCTTTTGTTTTCTTTTTATTTTATTTTTTTTATTTTATTTTGTTTTTGTTTGTTTTTATTTTGTTTGTTTATTTCTATTTTTGCATATATTTTATTTTTCCCTGCATTTTTATAATAACTGTGTCTGACACTCTTTTGTTTGATTTCTTTGCGAGGGCCCGAGGACCGAGGCAGCTTTCTTCAGAAAGCCGAAGCAACTGCGGAAGCCGGAGGCAGCTCCCTTCTGTACGGAGCTGCAGGAGAGAGCGAAGAGTTGAGCAGGAGAGATGGGAGGATAGTTAGTATAGCTTAGTTTACTTTTCAGTCAAACTTTGTTATTGTAATAATATAGGGACTCATAGACTATTTCAGACTTGTGGATTGCCGAGGTCTGTTTCGCTGAGCACCGGTGTGCTCGGGGGACCCCATCGCTGTTTCGGTTTTTGTCGCTTTTAATTTCCTTTTGTTTCACGTGGATTTCTTATGCTTGAGCCCCTAGACTTAGGTTTTTATTTTCATTGAGCAAGGTAGCATTAGGTCCAAAGCCCTAATAGAATATATGTTCCCATAGAATGCACTTGGATCTAGATAAATAAACCAGTGCTTCACGATAATAGAAATTTATGTTTAGGGTGGTTCTCGCCTTTGCATCCATATAGATTAGTTTTAATTTATGCGCGCATCATAATTGCATGTAGACTGTTGGAGCAAGGTACGCCTTCTATCTCGTGCATGCATCATTGATTTCCTCGTGCATCGGCTTTTCTGTTTTCCTCCTCCTGTTTTTCTGGACTTAGGAATAAAAAAGGAAATCAGAAAATTTGTTAGACGATTGTTGATTTTTTTAAAAAAAAATACTTAAAAAACAAAAATAATAAAATCGAGACTGCTAAACACACTTGACCCTAAAAGACATCTCATTTAAAAATCTGTCTTGGGGAGAGTAACCCCCTCCTTGTTAGTTTGGATGAGCGAGAGAGTGACCCGCTCCCTAGGCTAGAGCCATATTCGATTTCTTGACAGACTACTGGCCTTTTATTTGGGATAGTCTGTTAAGAGTATTGGATTCCTATCAGCTCACGTAATCGCTCTGAAAGACTGCTTGATCACCTAATAAAAATGATAAGATAATTGACCGAACCTTTACGATCTTCAGCTCTGTGTTGAGTAGGTGAATCAGGGGTTTGCTTTCTCATCTTGTGTGTTTCCAGATCCCTTCCGCCTTCCCATCTATCTTCTCCTCCAGTCATCTATCTTTCTCCCTCCCACCCTCCCTTCAGTCTTCTTCTACTTCTTCTTCCCCACCCCTGGATGATGGATCCCCCTCACTTCTTGTCGACTCTTGTAGCTTCTTCACCTTCTTCCCATCAGCCTAGTTCACCCTCGAGGGATGTCAGATCTCCGACCAACCTCTCGTTCCCTCCCTCTCATCCCTTTCATTGTTTTGAGCATGCTGTGCTAAACGTCCGTGGAGATCAGATTGAGCAGATGCAAGACCCGGACGATTCATTGCCGGGATGAGAGTGCACTCTGTACGCGATCATAGAGAGCAGATGCGAGTATCAGATGCCTCCTATGCCAGTATGATGGATGAGGAGATAGGATATGGAGCTCAGTCAGCTTCTACATTCGAACCATTCATTCTGGATTTTGAGTTAATTCAGAGCCTGCTGATATTTTCAGGAGAGGTGCACGAGGAGCCTTATATTCATCTGGCCGAGTTCGAGGAGTTATGCAGGACACAGATTTATTTATATATCAATGTAGAGGAGCTGATGCTGAAGATCTTCCCATTCAAACTTCATGATAGAGCCATGGGATGGCACACACGATTGAAAAGGAGATTCGCTACGTGGGGAGTGTTACGGTTCGAGTTTATACAGAGATATTATCCCCAGCGTATAATAGATATGATGTGGTCTTTGATCATGGATTATTCAGTAGACCCCCAGGAGCCAGCGCATGATGCATGGCTGAGGTTTCTTGACCTCTTGAGGAGATTTCTCGATCACAAACTTTCACCGACCGACCTTATCGAGATCTCCATGAGGAGGATGATCGCGGATCAGATAGCACTGGTGATTACCTCATGTGGCAGTTCACACTGTAGTTCCGATATTGAGTTACTGGATGTCATCTCGAGATTACTTTCACAGAGACCATCTTCACGAGATGCCGTAGTCGGGACAACACATGAGGATGTTGCAGTACCAGTGGGGTGTGCTGCACTACATGAGGATACAACTTCTACACACCTGATCGAGGACTTGGATTCTACCACATCACAGATGACAGAGGAGATGACTACCATAGTGAAGGTCCTTACCCAGAGACTATTCGAGTTCCCATTGATTTCCTAGCTAGAGTTCGAGTCAGTCCCACACATTACAGTTGACGAGTCTTGGATACCATATCTTCTGATACTCCAGGAGACAGAGGAGTCCCCGCTATTATAGCCATCGATCCAGCCACTTCAGAGTCCAGTCCCAGATGATTCAGCTTCTATTCTACAGAGACACTTCTTGGATTCAGACAGATACCAGGACTCAGTCCAACAGCCACATCTTGATATAAGACTAGACTTTGGGTTGACTGATATAGAGAGTCCCATATTCGAGCCTTTTGTCCTTCACTTTGATGAGACAGATACATTTTCTGAGGACCAGATGATAGCCATCATTGTTGCAGAGCGAGGATCAGTTTCAGCCACATTGCCTGCCTTCGTGGAGTTGACGATTACCTTCTCCTGCTTCCATATTGACCAGAGACAGACTTCAAATGATGATGCATTCTGGTGTACAGAGTGGGTGCTTGACATCAGCGCATATTCCCTTATAGATATTGATCCTCTATTTCTCACCGATGATCTTGCATTCCTCCCCAAGGGTTATCTGTGGGAGAATGCCATACACGATGCATACTCGGTTTCACCTTCTGAGAGTGTATCCGATCTGGCAGATCACGAAACCGAGTCTTCCGATCCTTCTACTTCTGAGTTGCCTCACCTCGACGACCCTCACGAGGATGAGACGATCCTTGAGATGTTCGATGATCTGTCTGATTTGTCTCCATTACATGCATCAGATATCAGTTTTCATAGAGAGTCTCCTGATCCTGATTTTCCACACCTTTTTGAGACGCTGATTGACGTGGAGGATTCCATGACTGATCCATCCTTCTCCACGATTGATTTCTTCGGCTCTAAATTTCCACTCTAGTATGACCCTGAGCCGAGGATTTCTTTTGTGCTACTGGATCCTGAGTCCTTATTCCCATATACTTGGCCGGTAGCAGACACCAGCCTGATTGCATACCTGGGTGTCATTCTTTACACTGTTGATTTCGTCACTGTTCTCATACCGAGACTGCGGCGACAGTACGACATTCGCCTTACATATGTCGTCTTGAACCTTGACACGGCTTTGTCCTAGCCTTTGCGCCTAGCTAGGGGCGTAAAATCTAGTGCTTGTTGAGAGGCAACTCAACATTGTACCCATTTTGTATATATATGTTTCGTCTTGGTTTAATCGTTCTTTCTTCCGTGTTTGTTTTCACGCTAGGTCTCGCTTAGGATTATCTTTGCCATACTTAGGATATACCTCATCCTAAGTATAGGGGGGTGGAAACACCGAGTTATTCCTTCCGTTCTGTTTCATTACTCCTGTCGTTGCCTATACTTAAGGATTTTTCACCTTAAGTATAGGGGGAGTGATCCACTTCTATCTTGTATATATTTGTCTTCTTCATCATTTTCTACCTCTATTTTGCTAGCTATACTTAGGGATATTTTACCCTAAGTATAGGGGAGGTAGATCCTGTACATTCTCTACTCGGATTTCCCTTTGTGTACAACATGTTATACTTAGGATTACTTGATCCTAAGTATAGGGGGAAACCCCCGAGATTCTCCTTCCATTTCTTTTTTCGTCTTTGTATATAGCCTTCCTTTTCACTGCCCTATACTAAGCACGAGTTATGCCTTCTTCATCGCTCTTGATTCACTCTGAGGACATCGTTCGAGCTTAGTATAGGGGGTGTCGTATATATTTCATATATTATTTAGCCATAACTCATACTTTGTGTGAGTGTGTTAATAAATAAAATGGCTAAAACCCAAAAATCCATAAAAATTAAAAAATTTTCCTTGTAAATAAAATTCTTTTATTGCACATACATAGCTAGTTGTACAAAATTACTTTTGTAAAAAGTTTTGTAAAAATCTTTTGTGTAAATAGTTTGTAAATATTTTCATATCAAAATTATGTATATAGTACAAAATTTTTGTAAAATATTTTGAAAAACAAAAGTTTGCAAAAACCTCGTGTAAATGTGTGTAAATATTTTGCAAAACTTGCAGTCATGCATACATCCATGTTTTTTAAACATTTTTCAAAAAATTTGCACATTTTTAAATATTTTGTAAATTGCATATTTGTAGATATTTGGATAGTTTTTCCTGATTCATAGTTGACATTTAAACTAGCATGGAATTAAATTGAAAAATGGAGCTTGGTTAAGGTCTTAATCCACCTAATTCTAAGAGAAACCTTATAGGGCTTAGGGTTGAGACTTTTCAGGTCTATGGTGACTTATTTCTTTGAGTCCACTAGGCTATGATCATATGTCATCTCGATGAGCCTAAGTAGAGCACTTAACAACACACACATGGCTCTTACAGAAAATGGCTTTACTTGGACCGACACTTTACATCGAGCTCTCCATGGATGAGGTGGTGAGGAGGCAGTTGGGGTAGCATATGAGGGTAGTACTTCTAGGAAAAACCTCTCTTCTTCTTATAGTGAAGGAAGTGCGTCTCAACTTGGTCTGGTAGCCGTGAGGTCTAATGACAGGAGTTGTGGGTTACAATAATGATTCAAAAGAGGGATAGTCTACTGGCTCTAGAGGAAAAACTCCTTATGTATATATGCTGCACTTTGTAGATATGTTGTAAATATGCACATAAAAAAATGCAAAAAGAAAAGAAAACTCCAAAAAAGTGGCGGGACTGAGAGAAAATGATAATCCCACCGGAGTGTATATAGTGCAATAAGCAAAGCTTGTTATCCATGTTCCATCTCATGTAGCTTGCAGCAGGGAGACTTAGCTACACTGGTTGAGCTCCCAAGGATACATGGCTACACTGGCCATGGTCCATTCTCTTCTTCACCCTCTTCTTGAGCTGGTTGAACTTGAACTTAGAAGGGAATACCCCGCTCCTCGAGGAAAGAGTTGCCAGACTAGGGTCTTAGAGTTACCTTGTTTGGGAGGGTTGTCATTTTGCTACTTCTGAGGAAAAGAGCTATACCTCACTTACACAGTACAAGAAAAGATTCATGGTCTTCAGGGTTTGTGTATGTAGACTTGTTTTGATCTGGGTTGTTGAGGAGTCTTGACTATAGATTAGTGGAACTTAGAGGTTGTTGAGTTTGAAACCTAAGTCCAAATAAGGTTCCGACACATTAATAATCTAAAGATCTGACTGAGCTCCATACTTCAATTTAATGAAGTCAAGTTTAATAATCAACATTGATTCATTCTTTTTCCCTTCTTTTTCTTTTTCTTTTCCTTTTTCACTTCTTTTTCAAATAAGTGTTTGTTAAGGGACTAGCAAAGTAAAGTATAGGGGGGTGATTAATCCTCATTCATCGCTCTTTGCATTGGCCTGACCGCAAAAGAAACCAAGTAAAGAGAGATAGGGCCATTCACCATGTATATCCCTCCTTCATGTATATAATTTATTTTATTAAAAATAAAATATAAATATAAATGGGTTTTTATTAATTTGTATTTATTTATAAAAATAAATAATAATGAGAAAAATAAAATAAAAACAAAAATAAATAGTTTCTCTCTCAGTGTACATATACCATGTATATAAAAATAAAGACCTATTTATTTTACCCTTGTAAATAAATAATAAAAATCAAACAAAAATTATTTTATATCCCAAATTTTATGATGTAAATAAATAAAATATAAAATTGGGATAATTATACATAAAAAATATAATAAAAATAAAAATAAAAAATACATAGGTATTTATACCTATATATAATAATATATATCATGTATATACATAATTTATTTTCAAAAAAATAAATAAAAATCACTAAAAATACTTCGAAAATTAATAAACATTTTTTTTGAAAATATTTTGAAATAAAGTTATTTAATATTTTTAATCTAATTTCTAAATAAATATGAATTGGCGCCTCCTGATTGGTCCACGGGGGATTGTTGACCCCCGGTCAACTCTCCCCCTGGACCACTTTGCACGCAGATCCTTGTACGACCCAATCTTCCACGATTTATCCTGCATCGATCCGCCCACCGTTTCCATTGATTTGAGGCTCTGATTGTCCATGAGTGATCCACGATTCACGCCTGCTTATCCTCTTAGGGATCCGTTCCATGGAATGCACGCTTTACGTCCATCTTATCAGACCCTTTATCATATATAACTCGCCAGAGCCGTACCTTTTCTTCCTATCTTTGGCCTTCCCCCTCGCATCCGATGAACTCCTCTCTTTCACTTGAGTGACAGCCGTATGAGAGAGGGTCGCAGTGAGGGACGAGTAGCCGGGAACCCCTGATCCAGCAATTCCCACCGTCGTGCTCCGCCACGAGGCGAGCCCGAGCCTCTGGACCCGTCGAACCATCGAGGCGACGACCCCAAGAGGTGCAGAACCTCCAGCATAGACGACTACAACCATCCATTAGGTTCGATCTCTTCTCGTTTCGTTTGATTTTAGATTTTTAGCTCGTCGGCCGCCAAGCTTTCATCTGCCATTCTCCGTACTCCGCTCACGCATTGATCGCTCCGACCATCTCATCACCTCTGTCAGACCTCCCCCCATCTTCTTCGCCCCTTTCCTCCCCCTGGTTCGCCGAGGAATAGGGATATCGTCCTCCTCTGCAACCACTTCGCTAGAGGACCACGCACTGCCTCCCCTTTCACCCATCTCGCGCTCTAACGGGTCGAGGCATTTTGCCATCGACCCAGTGGTTTGCCTGTGCAGGTCAAAGAGTCAAAGAGGCCTCATCTAGAGGCCCAACTTGGAAGCACATGAGGCTCAAGGTTCATCTCATCGCCGGAGCTCTACAGACGCTCCCGAACTCATCGAAGCTATCCAGCCGCTGCGGAACATCGTTAGGACCATTTCGCCCAACCTAGCAGCATCCGAGGAGGTCCCGATCGCGTGTATTGACCCAGTGAAAGTCACCGACAAGCTGTTCTTCCAGGATCCTCCATTGCCGTCCGATCGAGCCTCTCGCCCCAGTTCAGATCTCAGCCACCCATTCGTGAGGGGCTCGTAGCCATACGATCCATCTGAGGATCGGATCTGAGACGCCCATCGCCGAAGGGCATCCACCATCCACAACCGTCAGATCACACGTGGACGCCTCTCAGCCGTCGGATCTTAAAAAAGGGGTAATATCGCTTAGGCCCCTCTTTCTTTAACATTTATAGTTTAGTCCTGTAAATACTTAGAGTAGTTGTTTTTATTTTAGGTAATTTGCATCTTGGACCTTAGAGCTTTTAGATATTGCATTTTAGTCCCTATGTATGCGGCGCACGTGATTCGACACGCAAGTTTCTGGGTGATTTTCATGTATGCCCTTGATGAATACTCATTCATCACTCTTTATTCTTATATTTTAGCTACAAAAACCTTTGCAAATGCATGTACATAGATGTAAATATTAATAATTACCAAAAGCATGCATTGTGTAAAAACCTATAATTAGCATGTTTTTGTGCAAAAATAAAAGAATAAAGATTAAAAAGAAAAAGAGGGAAATATTTAGAATAAATATTGAGCAACCTAACCCAAGGGAGGGCTCAGCATGGGCCTGACCGCATAAAAGCCAAAGTAGAGGGAGATAGGGGCTCATGTGTGTAAATATCTATGTAAATAAAATAAAATATTTTCCTCCCAAAAATAGCTTAAAATAGGCTTGTAAATATTTGTGTATATTTATAAATATAAAAACAAAAGAAAAATATAAAAATTAAAAAGAAAACAAAAATATCATTCATGTACATGATCACCATGTATATAGTCCACTCATATTTATTTAGCCTTATAAATAAATAAAATTAATCTCCAAATTTTTTGTAAATATTCTACATTATATAGTGTAAATAAATAAAATAAAAATAATTAAAACAAAAACAAAATAAAAATAACAAAATCAAAAACCTAAAAATATATTGTAAATGTACCATGTATATAAATGCACATATGTATTTATTTCACCTATGTATATAAATACTAAAAATAAAATAAAAATATCCTTTTATTCCTTATTTTATGAAATAAATAAATAAAATATAAAATGGGAATAAAATTGTATAAAAATAATAAATTTAAAATCAAAATTAAAAACCTATATATTGTATATATACCTATATATAACCCTACTATGTACATACCTTATTTTTACTTTGAAAAATTAATTAAAAATCACTAAAAAATAGAAAAAAAAAATAAAACAAAAATATTTCATGTTTTGACTTTTCCTTAATTCAGCCGTTTTCTATTTTTAATTTAATTTTCAAATCTTTTCCACACGGCCTATTCCTATTAGTCCAGGGGGTTGTTGACCGCTCGGTCAACTCCCCCCCAGGACCACTTCTCACGGGTCTTTGTTGCCCAACCCGCTTTCTCGGATTTCTCCTATCCATACCCGACCACCATTTCCTTAAGTCCCGGGTCCATCTTAATCGCAGCAGATCCGACACCTTCGCCGGCGCATCCGCATCGAGATCCGCACCTCACGCAGCCCTACCCGATCATTCCTAGCCGGACCTGCACCCATACTTAATCTGAGCTCCGCCACCTCCATTCGTATCTTTGGCTCATTCGCTTCGCTACCCGTGACCTCCACTGTGTTGGCAAGAGTGACAGCTTGCTCCAGCAAGTGTCGCAGCGAGGAGAGGGGCAGTGGCCCATTGATCCGGCGATCAAGCACCGCCGTGCTCCGCCCACAGCCGGAGCTCGAGCCTCGGAGGGAGACGCTCCTCGAGGCCACGACCCAGAGCATCGCCAGCTCATCCACAGTCTCATCGTCCACCCAGGTAGACCCTTTAGCCTTTCCTTTTCGCTAATTTTAGATTACCCCCAAATCTTGCCGTCGCCGTTCATCTCCGATTCCGGCCACCCCCCGCCTTTCACTCGATCATCGGACCATACCATTGGATTCGCCCTTCCCTCGCGCACGTTCTCCATCCTCCCATTCAACCCAGCTCGCACAGGAGCTGGGGTTCGAGCTCCTCCGTCCCCACCTTCGCCGGAGCTCGCCCATATCGCACTACCGACCACCTTCACCCCGCCTAACCGGGTCGAGGCAGTTTGCCCTCGATCCGCGAGCGTTCTGGTCTACTTTGAAGGTACATCCAAGCCCATCTGAGGGCTTGGACCATTCGGTCCAGGAGCTCTACCTCCGCCGACCTCGCCGGAGCTCTCCAGAGCTCGGCTGGGTCATCGGAGGCCACCATGAGCTGCGGAGCGTCACGCCGGAGCTTCTCCGATCTTCAGAAGCAGCAGGGGAGGATCTCAGCGCGTGCGTCAGGCCGGCGAAGCTCGCCAGCCAACTGTTCTTCCAGCATCTTCCCCGACCGTCCGATCAGCCTCAGACCTCCAGTTCTCATCCTGACCGTCCATCTGAGGAGGTCCCGCCACTGTCAGATCCTTGGAGAGGCGTTCTTCACCGCCCGATGCGCAAGGTTTAGCCACAGAGAGCCTCCACCGTTCGATCCTCCACGTGGCGTTGCCTCAGCCATCCGATCACTGCGAGGAGCTCAGCCTTGGAGCGCCAGCCGTTCTTCACCGTCCGATGCACCACATGGCGTTCATCCAGCGGCTCCGTTAATAAAGGGGTAAATATTACTTAAGCCCCCTCTTGTTTTGTCTTTACTATCGAGTCCTGTAATTATTTTAGATAGTTTATTTTAGTTTGGAAATATTGCATAGAGGACCCTGCACTTTACTTTCCTTGCATTTATGCCCTGTGTTATGTAGCACGTGCTTCGACACGTGGCTGTCTGGGATATTTGCATTCTATACCATGTAGTTCTGGATGTTATGGATTGAATGAATACTTTTTGGATATTGCATTTATACCCCTGTGCGTGAATTTATTGTGCATGTGCGTATATTCGTGGGTTATTTGCAGACTACCCCTGGACTTTTGGTACCTGTTACCAAATAGTCCTCGGAAGTAGTTTTTATTATATTTGGGTCCCTGAGTGCCCCAGGCACGCGCGACGCGCGTGACATCCTGGGTATTTTGCACCAGACCCCCCAGGACTCCTGACATTTGCGTTTTGGTCCCTTTGTACTGTGCCCTTGTGTTTGATTTTAATAAAATAGCAACCCTACTCCAAATCCAATGAAAATTGGTACATGGCGCCTACCATAGTGTAAACTTTTCTGGAAATTTTGGAGACATTTTTGCTTTGTTTTGATATTTTTAAAAATTCAAAAACATCTATTTTCATTACTGTCTAAGTTGACAAATCACAAAAAAAAATTAAAATTCATCTAAAAATTACAAAAAAATTACTTACTGTTTGTCTTTGCTTGCTTGATTTTCTAGCCAATTTTGGCTATTTTTCATTACTTAAAACACCTAAAAATTGAAAAACACTTACAATCGTATAAAAATTCTAATAAAAAAATTAAAAACCCAAAAATAATAATTTAGGTGCTCAAATTTTCCTTGTTTTATTCTCTATACAGGAAAAATACCTCCAAGCTTATTAGGGAATCTTAGATATTTTATCTAAGTCCCTTAAACTCGGCTGGACAATACCTACAGTTTCTGACCTTGTTTTATTTTTAGAAAATTAATTAAACATCAGAAAAATCCCAAAAATTCACTAAAAATAGTAAAAATTAGAAAACACACAAAAATATTTTTATTATAATTTTTGGTTGATTTTTAGTGCATTTAATAAATAGTTGAAGTCCCTTGTTTGATTGTTTTCTTTTTTCTTAATATCTTAAAAATCCAAAAAAATATAAAAAGATTTAAAAACCACCAAAAACATCTTTTTATTTTCTTTTCTTTTTGACTACTTCGTAGGCCGCGAGGCCAATTCGTGCTCTTTGTGTTCGACCCTGGTCGCTATACCAGGTTAAATTAATAGCAAGACCGCTATCGTGTTTCGAGTTGATTTTCTCTTTGATTGGTGGTCTAATTTTTCTTGATTGGCACGGCCGAGTGATCGAGGTCGCAACGACCATTTAACACCTTTACCTTAGTTGCTCGGATTTTCTTGTCGTCAGAATGACGTCGTTGCCGGGGAGCACGGCTTAGTAGTTTTATTCTTTACTTTATTTTTGTTTTCGTGGTTTTTCACGGCTCTTTCAGAGTTTGCGGTTTTTCGCGGCTTTTTGTTTATATTTTATTTTTGCTTTATTTTGTTTTATTTGGTTTTCTTTTATTTTTGCTTTTGTTTGATTTTGAGTGTTTATTTTATTTTGCATTTTTGCATATATACCCTCCTTTTATTTTCATTTATTTTTATTATTATTATTTGATTATTGGTCTGACCACTTGTCTTTTTCTTACGAGGGCCCGAGGACCGAGGCAGCCGATTTCGAGAAGCCGACGCAACCGCGAGACTCGGAGGCGGCTCCCTTCTGTACGGAGCCGCAGGAGAGTGTGAGGGAGAGACTGAGTGGGAGAGGATTAGCATAGCTTTTATTTTTCATTTTATTTGATTATTGTAATAATACAGGGACTCAGAGACTCTTGGACTTTGTTTGGTTGACTAGCGGGTCTGTTTCGCCGAGCACCGGTGTGCTCGAGGGACCCTTAGGTGTTTTTGCAGTTTTTCTCGCGGTTTTGGTTTTCTTTTTACTGCCTTTGACGGTTTTCAGCGGTTTTTCATCGAGCCCCTAGACTTAGGATTTTCTGCTTGCTTGTGCCGTAATTAGTAGGATCCCCACACCTAATTGCTTGCACGTTCCTATAGTGCGAATAGTTGGACCTATTAATAATTGATTAGTAAAAATAACTGACTCATCCCCTTCGTAGCCTATGTACCGTAGTCTGCCCCGTAAAGCGCTTTTTCCTATCCCCGATGTGTCGGGCAGAGGAGGGGTAGACCGAGACTGGACCTTTGGCTTGGAGGATCGGTGACCAGTTAGACGGTTCTGCGAGTAGACTTGCTCATCTAGGACTCGGTTTTCACCACTGCATCATATAGGTAGTTTATTTTCTGTCTTTACATTTCTGCACGGATCACTTGCATGTAGAGTGCTGGAGGAAAGGTACGCATTTCTATCTCTGCATGCATAATTGATTTCTTCGCCCATCGACTTTTTCGTCTTCTCCCCCCTTGTTTTTGACTAAATTACCAGGAGAACCGAAAAATTCGTTAGGCCTTTGTTTTTATTGAAAAATATTAAAAAGAAAAACAATAAAATTGGGACTGCTAAAACTATTGATCCTAAAAGACACTCCATCTAAAAATTTGTCTTGGGGAGAGCAACCCCCTCATTGCTTGGTTTGATTGCGCGAGAGAGTGACCCGCACACTAGGTAGAGCCCTCCGGTGTTATTCCCGACTGATTACCGACTTTTCCGTGCGGGCCAGTCGGTTGGGGTAGCATCGGGTATCCTAACAGGTCACTTAAGCGCTCTGATAGATTGATTGTTCACCTAATAAAAACTGACAAGATAATTTGACCGAGCCTTTACGGTCTTCAGCTCGCGTTGCATTGATGAACAGAGGGTTTGGTTGCTGATCGTAGTTTTTCCAGATCTCATCCGCACTACTTGCCAGATCAAGATGATGGGTAGACGCTCTCTTAGGCAGCCTCTGGCTGCACTGCTTTCGGGCACGTCTACCCGATCATCTAGGTTGGCCCGCGAGAGCCGAGACCAGCTCTCCGAGCCCGAGTATGACTCCGCCCTATTCCCCCTCGACCCCCTTTCTTTCGGTTCTGAGAGACATGAGCCAGAGGAGAGATTAGAAGATTTGACAGCACCTGAGCTTGGCTCATTTGATTTTGCAGATGTCATGGCCGGTAGTTCAGAGGATCACACCAGAGGAGAGCATTTCGTATTGGACCAGGGTGCGATCAACTCCACCCTGATCGCCTCACTAGAGACCGTTCAGCAGCAGCTGAGGGATCAGGGAGCATTTATGATCGACATAAGGAGAGAGATGGAGCAGATGCGAGCCGAGAGAACAGAGCGAGAACAGAGGAGAGACGGGCCGAGGATCCCAGAGGATGCGGATGCAGCAGCCGCAGAAGCAGCCGCCGCCGCAGCAGCGGCAGCCATCGCAGCTGCGGTAGGAGGACCACCGAGACCGATGCAGGAGTTGCACAACCCCGGATCGACGCTGACGCACCACTGGGTTGTACTTCCTGTCATCGTGGGGGACTTCAAGTTCCCCCCGAACACTTTGCAACTACTCCCCCGCTTCCACGGACTCGCGACTGAGGAGCCCCATCTCCACTTACAGGAGTTTCTGATGATTTGCAGTACTGTCCACGACCGTCAGGTGGACCAAGACACGATCAGGATGATCGCCTTCCCCTTTTCCCTAGCAGACAGAGCAGCCACCTGGCTGAAGCATTTGGGGAAGTTCGTTTACACCTGGGAGCAGCTCCGCACCGAGTACTTGAACAAGTACTATCCACTCGGGCGGACCAATGCAGCGAGAGCCGTTATCAGCAACTTCTCCATGCTCCCCAACGAGCAATTCCATGAGGCATGGGAGAGGTTTCGTGAGCTGACTGACCGATGCCCACACCATGATATTTCGAAGCCCAACCTTGTGCAGAGCTTCTTCAGCGGGCTGACACCAGAGCTCCAGGGCTTGGTGAATGCTTCTTGTGGCGGATCCTACTTCGCCAAGGATCACGACCAGGTCTGGGCCATCTATGAGGAGATGGCCGAGAACTATATGGTGATGTCCCAGACCCGGTTATACACTCAGGGCAGACCCCAGCAGCAGCCAGGACCCGTGCAGTACCAGAGGATAGCACGGGTCGACGCCGGTCCATCCAGTTCATCCGCAGTAGCAGCAGCACAGGCAGAGTCGTCCGCTGCGGATATGGGCATCATTAGTGAGAAGTTGGATCGGATGGAGCTGATAGAGAAGAAGTAGTGCCAGGGCATCACTCAGATGGAGCAGATGGCACATACTCTGAGCGACATGAAGACCCAGCTCATGTGTCTCCAGGAGGCACAGACGGCTTCCCAGCCCCGTCTTCAGTCGCGAGGCGACACCGGCGGCAGCAGCAGCTCGTCTCAGCGCTCCAGCTCCTTTCAGCAGCCTAGACAGGTTCACCTTGTACAGGCGGAGCCGTACCAGCAGCAGCAGCCCTCTTACCAGTCACCACCATCTCCAGACATGCAGATGGTGGTATACCAGCCGGATCAGCCTCTGACAGTACTCCCGCCAGCCCAGTACGACGCAGAGCCGTTGATGGATGTCAACGGGATTTGGTATGACCGTCCTCAGCCTGGGATCCGACAAGACCATCCCGGATTCAGGTGGGGGAGTGGAGGTACCCAGCCCTAGCAGCAGTCATCCGGTCAGGGAGGGCAGTATAGCCAGCAGAGGGATCACCAGCAGCAGCAGCCCCCAGTCTACCAGTCACAGCAGCAGTCATCCTTCGTTCCCCGTCCCTATCAGCAGCAGGGACAGTCTTGGAGGCGTGAGCAGCAGGCTCACCAGCCACACCAGTAGCAACATCCTTCCTCTTACCCCTCTCACCAGCAGCACCAATTCCAGCAGCCTTAGCACCAGAGAGGCTACCCGTCGGGCTCCCATGGTCACCCATACGAGAGCCCTGCCTTGGACGACATAGCCCGCCTCCTCACGGACCAGAAGGCTACCTTTAGACGGGAGATGGACGAGTTCCGCCAGGAGATGTGGGACATCATGAGAGGGAAGGCCGCCATTCCTGCCCAGATAGAGCCGAATCCCAACAGCCTGAAGCGGAAGTCTGAGCAGGTAGTTTACACTGAGCACGCCACTCCTAGTGATCCGTTTGATGATATGTCTTCAGATCTGTTTGATGCTGATTTTGTTACACTTAGGAGCGGTAGAGCACCAGTAGGCGGCGCCTCGTCTGAGCGACAACACGAGGATCCATACAGGGCGCCAGATGAGGAGGAGGAGAGCGGTACTGAGGCCGCGCATGATGATGACGGTGGTACTGATGCCACCAAGGATGCTGATTCCACCGGCGGTACTGAGGCCGCCGCTTCACCAGTTCGAGGAGGTGGTACTGACACCACCCGAGTAGCCGAGCCAGCATGCGGTACTGAGGCCGCGAGACGTCCAGCAGAGCCAGCCCGTGGTGGTACTGAGGCCACCGGTGTTCATTTTGAGAGAGTTGTTGTTTTTCCTTCCACTGATGTAGCTCAGAACCATTTTGTGAATAAAGGAAAAGGTTTAGTTTCTTCTGGTCCCACTATGGTGATTGATGTATGTGCGGATCCGGCCGTCGAGCCATCTAGACCTATTCCTAGTCCTTCATCTGAGAAGGACCCTGTGATCCCCTTTCCTAGAGCCCTTCAGGTAGGGAAGGGGAAGAAAAAAGAAAAAAAAACCCAAAAAAGAGAGAGCAGGAGGAGTTCAGCCAGAGCATGATCGACAGATTTCACATACAGCTGACCCTTCAGGAGGCTTTGCAGTACATCCCCCTTCTTCAACGATCGTTGAGAGATAGGACCACAGTCAGGAGGAGGAGGAGGAACCACCAGTCCGAGATTCATGTGCTGATGAAAGCCACGTGCTTCGCGATCCAGAACCGTCTGCCGGCCAAGAGGCCAGATTCAGGAGCCCCGTATGTCAGATGTCAGATTAGTGAGCAGAGGTTCGACCGAACTCTATTGGATAGCGGATCGTCTATCAGCCTCCTTCCGGCAGCCCTTCTCGACCGCTTCGAGTTGGGCCCTCTTAGACAGAGCAGGACAGTCCTTTAGTTTGCTGATCGATCTGTCAAGAGGCTGAAGGGGTTGTTACGAGACGATATCGTCACTATTCAGGGCATGCAATTCCCCGTGGACTTCGTAGTGTTGGACATGGAGATCCCTGATTCAGTGGCTGATACCCCCATCATCCTCGGTCATCCGTTCTTGGCCACAACCAAGGCGGTGACTGACCATGATAGCGGGAAGGTATACTTTCGCGTTGAGGGCGAAAGTGTAAAAATAGAGACGGTCGAGGACTACAAAGCCAGAGACAGAGCATGCTCAGAGATCAACACAGATATAGAGCAGCTGACAGATGCCGGGCCAGACATCCACCAGGACTGTGATTTTGTGATCACAGACGACGAGGCAGCATGGGCAGACCCTGCATCACAGGCCATCCTCTCATTATCAGACACAGCTGATGCCGAGATGACAACAGAGGAGAGCTTGGAGAGCACAGCCCTGGTCCAGGATACTTTAGTGGCAGCAGAGCCGGTTCTTGACCGCGACACAGAATTCAGTGATGGTGGTACTGAGGCCACCTTGTGTGACGGTGGTACTGACGCCACCTTGTTTGATGCAGATCCCTCGGATTCAGAGTCTGATTGGGCAGATTGCGATGACCACATGCCAGACCTGAGTCCACCAGAGCCTACAGATGAGGAGGAGGTAGATACAGAGCAGATCAGAGACATCACAGTTGAGCAGCCTTCTCCAGATCCAGTTTGCAAGAGCTCGTTTTCTTTCTCCCAGGCAGACTTGGCAGCTTTCACGCACCTTCTTCCGAAGCCAGATTTGCCAGCACCCAGCTGTCCAGAGCTGAAGCCGCTCCCTACTTCGCTGAAGTATCGGTTCCTTGCGGGTAAGCCTGAGATTTACCCAGTCATCATCTCCGCCGATCTGACTGGAGAGCAAGAATCCCGTTTGATGGGGGTTCTTGAAAAGAACCGCAAGGCAATCGGATGGAGCGTAGCAGATCTCCATGGGATTAGTCCATCAGTGTGCTCCCACCATATTTATCTCGAGGAGGGGGCGAAGCCGTCGCGTGAGTTCCAGCGGCGGCTGAACCCCAACCTGAGACAGGTCGTGATGAAGGAAATATCAAAATGGTGGAGTGCGGATTTTATTTATCCCATTTCCGACTCCAAGTGGGTCAGCCCCTTGCATGTAGTGCCCAAGAAGACGGGCATCACGACTGTGATCAGTGAGTCGGGAGAGGAGATTGCTACATGAGTACACACCTCTTGGAGGGTCTGTGTTGACTACAGGAGACTCAACCAGGCCACCAAGAAGGACCATTTCTCCCTGCCTTTTATTGACCAGATCATTGAGAGACTGGCAGGGAAGAGCCATTATTGCTTCCTGGATGGGTACTCGGGCTACAACCAGGTGGCCATCGCTCCTGAGGATCAGGAGAAGACCACCTTTACCTGTTCCTTCGGTACATATGCCTTTCGACGCATGCCATTTGGGCTATGCAATGCCCCTGCAACTTTTCAGAGATGCATGCTGTCGATCTTTTCGGACATGGTAGAGGAGTGTTTGGAGGTCTTCATGGATGATTTCTCAGTCTACGGTGACGGATTCGACTCCTGTCTTGACTGCCTAGACCGAGTACTCCGGCGATGTATAGAGTTCCATTTGGTGCTATCTTGGGAGAAGAGTCACTTAATGGTGACTCAAGGGACGGTGCTTGGCCATATCATCTCCAATAGGAGCATGGAGGTTGATCCAGCCAAGGTTGATGTCATTAGAAAACTCGCACCGCCGTCCAATTTGAGGCAGCTACGGTCATTCCTGGGGCACGTTGGTTTTATCGGAGATTTATTCATGATTTCAGCAGGATTGTCCGACCGTTGACTGACCTCTTGACGAAAGACACCGAGTTCCTTGTCGATGACAAGTGTCTTTCGTCCTTTGCGACTCTCCAGCAGTGTGTGATTAAGGCTCCTGTCCTCCAGCCGCCTGATTGGTCTCTCCTATTCGAGATCATGACGGATGCCTCTGATTTTGCCGTAGGGGCCGTGCTGGGACAGAGGAGGGATGGAGTCCCGTTTGCTATCCATTACGCTAGCCGCACATTGGACTCCGCGCAGCAGAATTACATGGTCACAGAGAAGGAGATGCTAGCCGTAGTGTTCGCCCTAGATAAGTTTCGATCTTATATCATTGGATCTAGAGTGACCTTGTACACAGATCACACCGCCATCCGATACCTCATGGCAAAGAAGGATGCCAAGGCCAGACTTACTAGATGGATCCTTCTACTCCAGGAGTTCGACATTGAGATCAAGGATAAGCCTGGAGTCAAGAATGTGGTGGCGGATCACCTCTCCCGTATAGAGCAGCCTGAGGAGTCTGAGCAGATTGATCCCATTTGTGAGACCTTCCCAGATGAGGCGATCCTTGCTATCGCCTCACTCCCGTGGTATGCCGATATTGTGAACTTTCTCGTTGCTGGGAAAGTCCCACAAGATTGGCCCAGGAAGAGGCTTGAGACCTTCCTTGCGAAGGCCAAGTCCTACCACTGGGAGGATCCCATCCTTTACCACGAAGGAGGGGATAACGTCTGGCGTCGGTGTATTCCTCAGGAGGAGCACCATAGCGTCCTCACTTACTGCCACAAGCTTGAGGCAGGAGGACATCATTCTGGAAGGAGAACGACACAGAAAGTGCTCCAATCCGGCTTGTGGTGGCCTACCCTCTTCAAGGACTCTGATGAGTTCGTGAAGAGGTGTACTGACTGTCAGAGGATGGGCACTTGTGGACAACGTGATATGATGCCGATGCAGCTCATTCACTTCTGTGAGGTTTTTGACGCATGGGGCATCGATTTCATGGGTCCATTCCCTAAGAGTCAGGGATTTGAGTACATTCTGTTGGCCATGGATTATGTTAGTCGTTGGGTTGGGGCTATCCCCACCCGAGCCGCTGATGCGAGGACAGTTTGCAGATTTCTGAGGAAGCACATCGTCATGCAGTTCGAGGTTGCACGAGTTTTGATTTTTGATGGGGGGTCTCATTTCATCAACGACCAGGTGAAGGCCCTTGCTAGCGAGTTTGGTATAGACCATCGTGTTGCTACACCTTACCATCCACAGACGAATGGTCTAGCCGAGGTGTTGAATAGGGAGATCAAGACTATATTGCAGAAAGTCGTCCGCCCTGATCGAAAGGATTGGTCACAGCTTTTGGACTCGGTCTTGTGGGCATATAGGACGTCTTTCAAGACACCATTGGGCACATCTCCCTTTCACCTCGTATATGGCAAGCCGTGCCATTTTCCTGTTGAGTTGAGGCACAGGTCACTATGGGCAATTACTGATATACTTATGGATCCAGATGGTGTAGGAGACCAGAGGAGGGCAGAGGTAGCAGCCCTGGAGGAGCTTAGAGATACCGCCTTCTCAAACAGCCTACAGTATAAGGAGAGAGTGAAGGAGTGGCATGATTCTCACATTAGCCACAAGCATTTTGAGATTGGACAGAGAGTATGGCTGTTTGATGCGAGGCTTCGTTTATTTCCAGGGAAGCTACAGAGCAAATGGAAGGGACCCTACTTGGTCAGAAAGGTACACGACAACGGTAGCATTGATATATCTGAGTTGTCTTCTGAGAGTACCTTTCGAGTGAACGACCAGCGGCTAAAGCCATTTCTAGATCATGAGCCGCGGGTCGCTGATCTTGCCCCTATTCATTTTGCGTGAGATGTGGTCTTTGACTCACTTCTAATGCATCTCACGCCTGAGTTTCACTGATCTTCCGCCTTGTATAGATCCAGATGTCTATATCACTACATTCTTTAGTCCCACATCCCTTTCTTCATCTTCTGATTATGCTATACTTAGGGTGCACTCTACCCTAAGTATAGGGGGGATGTGAGACCTTCGGGTATTTCTTTTGTTTCTGTCTACCCCTGTTTTTGCTGCCCATACTTAGGGATATTTTACCCTAAGTATAGGGGGGGTAGACCCTGTACATTCTCCACTCGGTTTTCCCTTCGTGTACAGACTGCTATACTTAGGATTATTTGATCCTAAGTATAGGGGGAAGACCTGAGACCCTCTTGACTTTTTATTTCATCTATTCGTCTTTGTATATAGCCTTCCTTTTCACTTCCCTATACCTAGCACGAGTTATGTCTTCTTCATCGCTCTTGACTCTGAGGACATCGTTCGAGCTAAGTATAGGGGGGTGTGTATATATTTCATATATACTTTAGCCATAACTCGTACTTTGTGTGAGTGTATAAATAAATAAAATTGCTAAATCCCTAAAAATTACAAAAATAGCTAGTGTACAAATTATTTTTGTAAAAATGATTTCAAAAATCTTTTGTGTAAAGCTTGTGTAAATATTTTCTTATCAAAATTATTTATATAGTACAAAATTTTTCCAAAATGTTTTGAAAATCAAAAGTTTGCAAAAATCTTGTGTAAATGTGTGTAAATATCTTTTTGCAAAACTTGCACTTCATGCATCATTCATTCATGATTTCAAAACATTTTTAAAAAATTTTGCATGTTTATAAAATTTGTGTAAATAGCATCTTTTGTACATATGTATATAGTTTTTCTGGATGATAGTTGACATTTAAACTAGCCTGGAATCAAATTGAGGAATGGAGCTTTATTAAGATCTTAATCCACCTAATTTCTAAGAGGAACCTTATAGGGCTTAGGTTTAAGGCTTTTCAGGTCCATGGTGACTTAATTCTTTGAGTCCACTAGGCTATGATCACATGTCATCTCAATGAGCCTAAGTAGAGCACTTAACAACAACACATGACTCATATAGACAATGGCTTTACTTGGACACCAGCACTATGCACCGAGCTCTCTACGGATGAGGTGGTGAGGAGGCAATCTTCCCTGACTTGGGGTAGCATATGAGGGTAGTACTTCTAGGCGGAACCTCTCTTCTTCTTTTAGTGAAGGAAGTGCGTCTCAACTTGGTCTGGTTGCCATGAGGTCTAACGACGGGAGTTGTGGGTTGGAATAAAGCTTCAAAAGAGGGATAGTCTACTGGCTCAAGAGGAAAAACTCCTTGTATATATGCTGCACATGTATATGTTGTATAGATGCACTTTAAAAAAAATGCAAAAAGAAAATAACTCCAAAAAAGTGGTGGGTCTGATAGAAAATGATAATCCCACCGGAGTATATATATAGAGTGCAATAAGCAAAGCTTGGTTTCATGATCCACCTGATGTAGCTTGCAGCAGGGAGACTTGGCTACACTGGTCAAGCTCCCATGGGTACATGGCTACACTGGCCTTGACCCATTCTCTTATTCCTCCTCTTCTTGAGCCGTTTGAACTTGAACTTAGAAGGGAATACCCCGCTCCTCGAGGAAAGAGTGGCCAGATTGAGGTCATAGAGTTACCTTGTTGGGGAGGGTTATCAAGTTGCCATTTCTGAGGTGGAGAGCTTAGACCTCACATTCACAGGACAAGAAAAGATTCATGGTCTTCAGGGTTTGTGATTGATGACTTGTTCTGATCTGGAGCATTGAGGAGTCTTGGTTATAGATTAGTGGAACTTAGAGTCTGTTGAGTTTTAAACTTAAGTTCAAATAAGGTTCCGACACATTAATAATCCAAAGATCTGATCGAGCTCCATACCTTAATTTAATGAAGGTAAGTTTACTAATCAACCTTGATCCATGTACATTCTCTTTTTCTTTTTCTTTTCTTCTTTTTCACTTCTTTTGCAAATAAGTGTTTGCTAAGGTACTAGCAAAGTTAAGTATAGGGGGGTGATGAATACTCATTCATCACTCTTTATTCTTATATTTTAGCTACAGAAACCTTTGCAAATGCATGTACATAGATGTAAATATTAATAATTACCAAAAGCATGCATTGTGTAAAAACCAATAATTAGCATGTTTTTATGCAAAAATAAAAGAATAAAGATTAAAAAGAAAAAGAGGGAAATATTTAGAATAAATATTGAGCAACCTAACCCAAGGGAGGGCTCAGCATGGGCCTGACCGCATAAAAGCCAAAGTAGAGGGAGATAGGGGCTTATGTGTGTAAATATCTATGTAAATAAAATAAAATATTTTCCTCCCAAAAATAGCTTAAAATAGGCTTGTAAATATTTGTGTATATTTATAAATATAAAAACAAAAGAAAAATATAAAAATTAAAAAGAAAACAAAAATATCATTCATGTACATGATCACCATGTATATAGTCCACTCATATTTATTTAGCATTATAAATAAATAAAATTAATCTCCAAAATTTTTGTAAATATTCTACATTATATAGTGTAAATAAATAAAATAAAAACAATTAAAACAAAAACAAAATAAAAATAACAAAATCAAAAACCTAAAATTATATTGTAAATATACCATGTATATAAATGCACATATGTATTTATTTCACCTATGTATATAAATACTAAAAATAAAATAAAAATATCCTTTTATTCCATATTTCATGATATAAATAAAAACAATATAAAATGGGAATAAAATTGTATAAAAATAATAAATTAAAAATCAAAATTTAAAACCTATATATTGTATATATACCTATATATAACCCTACTATGTACATACCTTATTTTTACTTTGAAAAATTAATTAAAAATCACTAAAAAATAGAAAAAAAATAAAACAAAAATATTTCATGTTTTGACTTTTCCTTAATTCGGCCGTTTTCTATTTTTAATTTAGTTTTCAAATCTTTTCCACACGGCCTCTTCCTATTGGTCCAGGGGGTTGTTGACCGTTCGGTCAACTCCCCCCCAGGACCACTTCTCATGGGTCTTTGTTGCCCGACCCGCTTTCTCGGATTTCTCCCATCCATACCCGACCACCATTTCCTTAAGCCCCGGGTCCATCTTAATCGCAGCAGATCCGACACCTTCGCCGGCGCATCCGCATCGAGATCCGCGCCTCACGCAGCCCTACCCGATCATTCCTAGCCGGACCTGCACCCATACTTAATCTGAGCTCCGCCACCTCCATTCGTATCTTTGGCTCATTCGCTTCGCTACCTGTGGCCTCCACTGTGTTGGCAAGAGTGACAGCTTGCTCCAGCAAGTGTCGCAGCGAGGAGAGGGGCAGTGGCCCATTGATCCGGCGATCAAGCACCGCCGTGCTCTGCCCACATCCGGAGCTCGAGCCTCGGAGGGAGACGCTCCTCGAGGCCACGACCCAGAGTATCGCCAGCTCGTCCACAGTCTCATCGTCCACCCAGGTAGACCCATTATCCTTTCCTTTGCGCTAATTTTAGATTACCCCCAAATCTCGCCGTCGCCGTTCATCTCTGATTCCGGCCACCCCCCGCCTTTCACTCGATCATCGGACCATACCATTGGATTCGCCCTTCCCTCGCGCACGTTCTCCATCCTCCCATTCAACCCAGCTCGCACAGGAGCTGGGGTTCGAGCTCCTCCGTCCCCACCTTCGCCGAAGCTCGCCCATATCGCACCACCGACCACCTTCACCCCGCCTAACCGGTTCGAGGCAGTTTGCCCTCGACCCGCGAGCGTTCTGGTCTACTTTGCAGGTACATTCAAGCCCATCTGAGGGCTTGGACCATTCGGTCCAGGAGCTCTACCTCCGCCGACCTCGCTGGAGCTCTCCAGAGCTCGGCTGGGTCATTGGAGGCCACCATCAGTTGTGGAGCGTCACGCCGGAGCTTCTCCGATCTTCAGAAGCAGCAGGGGAGGATCTCAGCGCGTGCGTCGGGCCGGCGTAGCTCGCCGGCTGTTGAACAGGGTTTTTCACAGGTCTAAAGTAATCCACACAAGGCGGGATCACAATGTCGCTGAGGCGACCCGCGAGAAATCCTAATTCAAACAACAATTAACCCACAACAGATAAATCAAGCAATGAAAATAAATGTGCGGAGTTAAAATTTATTATAACTCTACAACAAGATATGTATAGTGTAGAGGTCGAACACAGGGAGCAAACAGGTAGAACGGGGCACTAAGGCACAGAATGTGTGAATGTGATCAAATGTCCACTACGCTATTTTTTTGTGGGTTTTTATTTTATTTTTTATTTTTTTTTATTTTTAATTTTATATTTTGATTTTTGATTTACTGGTTTTTATTTTCTTTTTATATTTTATATTTTTTTATTTTCTTTTTCAATATTGGAATATTTAAACTATGTAATAAAAGGGAGAAAGAGATATTTATAAAAATAGATAAAATTATCCAAAAATTTGCAACTAAAGTCTTTTTGGTCTTTTTATAATTTTCTACTATTTTGTGATTTTTAGGGAATTTTCAGAATATTTTTGGTATTTTTAAAAAAGGAAATACAAGAAAACAATGAATAAAAGTTGCTGGCCGAAATTAAATTGAGGATGAAAAATAGTAAACAGTGTCAAAAATTTCTCAAATTAATTTTCCATAAAAGAAGATAAAATAGAGAAACTACAGGAACTAAGTTTATATTTTTGGGATTTTTCAAGGATTTTTTAGATTTTTAGGAAGGTTTTTGGGCTTTTCTAATTTTTGAGAGTTTTGTTTTGTATTTTTTAATGATTTTTGGACTGGAGTTAGAACACAATAAGATAAGCAAAATATAATTTTTGGGGAATTTTCTGATGTGTTTTTATATTTTTTTGGGATTTTATGATGCAAACAGTGCTGAAAATGAGTATTTTTGATTTGTTATAAATATTAAAATGCAATAATTATGAAAAATAAAAATATGGCAGATACTACAATGCAACAGGAGCTTAAATCTATTTTTTGAGATTTTTTCAAATTTTCTAGATGCATGAAATAAATAGGGAAAGCATACAAAAATACAAGGCCTAACAAGGATATGAATGAAAATAGAGCGAAGTTTAAGGGCCAATATGCAAATTATACAAAAGTACACAACTGCATATGAATGCTTTGAGTCCTAAATCAACATTACACAAAATGACGGGGGAAATGACGCAAAATACCCACGCCCGAGGCGGTCGAACGGCTGCGGAGGGCGATGGAAGAACAAGGAAGCTCGCCGGCCAAGACGAACTTTCACCGGCCTATCCGCTCCCCTCCAACGTGCAGTGAAGTCCCAAAACGCCGCGCTTCCTCCTGGAGAGCCCCTCGAGCTGTCGGCGGCGTCAAAATGGTGGAAAGACCACCGGAGGACCACCACGGCGTCGGGGATGAGTTATGGCTCCAGCTACCTCGTTCCTTGGCAAAATCCGACTCCAGATGGAGTCTCTTGACCCCTGGGACCTACAAATAAAACACAACTACAACAGTAGATGGTCCTAGGGCAAATGTGGGTGATCGAATGGAGTAGGTGGCGGAAATGGACTCGCCGAAGCTAGCTCCGGCGAGGGGGAAGTGGATGATGAATGGAGCACAAATCAAGCCATCAAATATAGGAAATAAAAGGTTACACTACAACTAGTCTACAGCAAAGAAAAATAAAGGAAAACAAGCAAAGACGACCTCGATTGGCTTGGAAGAACCAAGAGATGGACCTCACGGCCAAGGGTCGGAGATGGGATTGGATACGCCTCCGCGCCACTCCTCCGCTCCTCCTAACGGCGAGGTGAGGTTGCTGTCACCTTCCTCTAACCTCAGCACATGAAAGAAGGGAGGAAGAAGGGGCCAAAGGAGTTCAAAATTGAAATGGAGGATTGGAGGTCTTTTTGAAAGAGTGGTCGAAGGGGCACAAAGAACGGTGCTTCTGGAGCACACCAGTGATGCACTCCCCGAAAACAACATGGGCGTGTATCCTCAATATATGGTGAACAAAAGTCAAGAAGGAAGCAATGCCAAATGGTGAAAGACGCGCTCTCCAAAATTCGGAGAAAACGCCAAAAAAAACGCAGTCTGACAAGCTTCAGAACATTGGGCAGAAAGTGGCCGAGATGGCATGAAGATCGAGGTTTATCGAGCAAATCTTCGATCTAAAGACCAAAGCAAGTACTGGGCGTGTATCATGGTTATATGGGGAGAAAAAGTGAATAAGGGCCCGAGGTCAAAATGTGAATGAGGTGAGCTCTAAAATTCCGAGAAAATGGCCAAAAACGCAGCTGACAGGCTGCAGGTGCAGACCAGGGAGTTGACCAGCGGGTCAACTTCCACCTGGTTGGTCCACGTGGACCAACCACAAAAATCCCTGGGAAAAACATTTGTAAATTCAATCAAAAATAGAAAATCAATTTATTAAATTATGGTTACAAAATAAAAAATGTTTATTATTTTATAAATTATTTTATTATGATTTTTATTTATTTTTATGGGGTGTATAATTACAAGTTACCATTTATACCCCTTATAGGTATCTATATTTATATAATTAAGTATTTTATTTTTTATTTTATGTCATTAATATATTTATTTATGTTTATTATTTTATAAATTTATAAAGTATTTTTATACACTTAAATATATTTTTATTTTATTTTTATGAAGTGATTTGTACACTTAATAAAATAAAAGTATAGTTTATGTAGGTATATTTACAGGTATAATACCTATGTATTTTATATACAAGTATTTTATTTTGAGTTTTCTTTAAGTTTTTGTTCTGATTTTAATATACAAATATATGATAAGTAATATTTAAAAAATTATAAAAATATAAAAATACAAAAATAATGAATAAATAATAAATTGAATATTTTAATCTGTACAAGTATACAATGAGGGTCCAAAACTCAACTTTCAAACCGTAGCTCCGCCAAATGCGAAACCACCGCCATTAAATAGCTTATTTTGTTCTATATACAATTAAAGTGAGTTTGATGCATTTGGAGTTTTCATTTGTGAGATACGGGTCTGGGAAGTTGGGATTCTGGATTTTTATTCAGACCATAACTTTTTATCTGTGTATTATTTTTCTGTGAAATCAATTTTGTATTTTTCTTTATTTAATTATCTACAACTTTCATGAACAAAGTTTATTTATTTGATGTATAAAAAGTAGAACCAAAAATAGGTCCTAAAATGAATAAAGAATGAATAAAATAAAAGGAATTTTATTGGTATTTTTGGCCCTTATCTCCCCCTACTTTATTCCTTGTCGACCTAGTCATCAAGATGCCTAGGTCTCGGGGTTTCGGGTCATAAAATATTTACAATATTTTCTTCTTTTTCTTTTCTTTTCTTTATTCTATAATTTTGGCATTAAAAACAATATTTTATACACTTTTTACACACATATGCATGAATGCTAAAATGCATGAATTATGCCTATTTACATGCATTTACTAGGATTTTTAAGGCCAAAATGATAGAATAAAGATGATGAAACGTAGATTCATCACCGGCCAACTGTTCTTCCAGCATCTTCCCCGACCGTCCGATCAGCCTCAAACCTCCAGTTCTCTTCATGACCGTCCATCTGAGGAGGTCCCGTCACCGTCAGATCCTTGGAGAGGCGTTCTTCACCGCCCGATGCGCAAGGTTTAGACACAGAGAGCCTCCACCCATTCGATCCTCAACGTGGCGTTGCCTCAGCCATCCGATCACTGTGAGGAGCTCAGCCTTGGAGCGCCAGCCGTTCTTCACCGTCCGATGCACCACGTGGCGTTCATCCAGCGGCTCCGTTAATAAAGGGGTAAATATTACTTAGGCCCCCTCTTATTTTGTCTTTACTATCGAGTCCTGTAATTATTTTAGATAGTTTATTTTAGTTTGGAAAAATTGCATAGAGGACCCTGCACTTTACTTTCCTCGCATTTATTCCCCTGTGTGTTTTGTAGCACGTGCTTCGACACGTGGTTGTCTGGGATATTTGCATTATATACCCTGTAGTTCTGGATGTTATGGATTGAATGAATACTTTTTGGATATTGCATTTATTCCCCTGTGCGTGAATTTATTGTGCATGTTCGTATATTCGTGGGTTATTTGCAGACTACCCCCTGGACTTTTGGTACCTGTTACCAAATAGTCCTCGGAAGTAGTTTTTATTACATTTGGGTCCTTGAGTGCCCCAAGCACGTGCGACGTGCGTGACTTCCTGGGTATTTTGCACCAGACCCCCCAGGACTCCTGGCATTTGCGTTTTGGTCCCTATGTACTGTGCCCTTGTGTTTGATTTTAAAAAAATAGCAACCCTACTCCAAATCCAATGAAAATTGGATACATGGCGCCTGCCATAGTGTAAAATTTTCTGGAAATTTTGCAGATATTTTTGCTTTGTTTTGATATTTTTAAAAATTCAAAAACATCTATTTTCATTACTGTCTAAGTTGAAAAATCACAAAAAAATAATAAAATTCATCTAAAAATTTCAAAAAAATTTCTTGCTATTTGTCTTTGCTTGCTTGATTTTCTAGCCAATTTTGGCTATTTTTCATAACTTAAAACACTAAAAATTGAAAAACACTTAAAATCGTATAAAAATTCTAATAAATAAAATTAAAAATCCAAAAATAATAATTTAGGTGCTCAAATTTTCCTTGTTTTATTCTCTATATAGGAAAATACCTCTAGGCTTATTGGGGACTCTTAGATATTTTATCTAAGTCCCTTAAGCTCGGCTGGACAATACCTACAGTTTCTGACCTTGTTTTATTTTTAGAAAATTAAATAAACATCAGAAAAATCCCAAAAATTCAATAAAAATAGTAAAAATTATAAAACACACAAAAATATTTTTATTAGAATTTTTAGTTGATTTTTAGTGCATTTAATAAATTGTTGAAAGTCCTTGTTTGATTGTTTTCTTTATTTTCTTAATATCTTAAAAATCCAAAAAAATATAAAAAGATTTAAAAACCACCAAAAACATCTTTTTATTTCTTTTTCTTTTCTTTTTGACTAATTCGTAGGCTGCGAGGCCAATTTGTGCTCCTTGTGTTCGACCCTGGTCGCTATATTAGGTTAAATTAATAGCAAGACCGCTATCGTGTTTCGAGTTGATTTTCTCTTTGATTGGTGGTCTAATTTTTCTTGATTGACACGGCCGAGTGATCGAGGTCGCAACGACCATTTAGCACCTTTACCTTAGTCGCTCGGATTTTCATGTCGTTAGGGCTTCTGAATGTTATGGTTTGAGGCTTTATTATTAAGAATGACATTTTAGCCCCTCCAAGTGTGAATCACGTGTCAGACGCGTACGATTAGGGATTTTTGCAACTTTGGCCCTCTTATTTTTAATACGTGTTATCATTTGGCCCTGGAACTTAGCTTTTCTTGCACTTTGGTCCTTGTGTGTTGTGGCTTGTTTATTGGCTAATAAAATAGCAAATTATTTCCAAATTTAGTGAAATTTGGACATGTGGCCTGATGAAAACCCATTCATCACTCTTTATTCTTTATTTTAGCTACAAAACCTATGTAAAACACATGTAGATACTTGTAAATAATAATTATCATTTAGCATGCATTGTGTAAATATGCATTATTAGCATGTTTTTGTGCATAAATAAAAGAATAAAGAAATAAAAGAAAATAGGGAGATATTTAGAATAAATATTGAGCGGCCTTATCCCAAGGGAGGGCTCAAGATGGGCCTGACCGCAAAAGAACTCAAGTAGAGAGAGAGATAAGGAAGCTCATGTGTGTACATATACCTGTTTATAAATAAAAATATTTTCCTCTAAATAAAAATAAAAAATGCATTTTTATGAATATGTATATATTTGTAAATATAAGATTAAAATAAAAATGAGAAAAACAAAACAAAAATAAAAATAAATAAAAATACCCTTCCTCATTGTATATATGCCATGTCTATAGAGCCACATATCTATTTATATATCCTTATAAATAAATAAGTAAAATCCCATAAAAATCTGTACATATTCCATATTCCATAATATGAATAAATAAAATAAAAATCACAAAAATAAAAATAAAATAAAAGAAATAAAAATAAAAATCAACATTGTATATATACCATGTACATAGATGTATATACCTATTTATTTCACCTATGTAAATAATTAATAAAAATAAAATAAATATACCATATTATTCCAAATTTTATTCTATAAAAAAAATAAAATTGGAATAAATTATATAGAAATAAATATTTAAAAATAAAAAATAAAAAATACATATGTATATACATATATATAATAATAATATTTTGTAAATACCTAAATTATATTTCAAAAAAATAAATAAAAATCACAAAAAAATAACTTAAAAATAAAGAAACATTTTTCATGTTTTAACTTTCTTTAAATTCAACCATTTATTATTTTTTATTTAATTTCCAAATATAATAAATGGCGCGCTCCATTGGTCCACGGGGGATGTTGACCCCCGGTCAACTCTCCCCCGCGGACCCATTCCTTGCGGATCCGAGCGACCGACCCGATTTCTACCTTTTTCCCCGCTCGATCCGATCACCAATACCTCAAACCCTAGGCTCCATCGTTCCCTGTGGATCCGAGACCCTCACCCGCATCTTTTACCTAGGGGTCCGTGCTTCACCAAGTCGGACCCTTCACCTTCTTCTCGGACCTGCAAGACTATATAGCTGAAGCTCCGCCGCACAATTCACGCCATCTTTGGCATTGCTTCTTCCACCCAGGACCTCCACCCGATTCCCTAGAGTGACAGCTAGCGATTGGTGTGTTGCAGAGAGGAGGAGGAGCTCTCCGCCACTGATCTGGCGTCTTCTTGTCGCCGTGCGCCGCCCAGAGCAACGCCCGAGCCTCGGGCCTCCGACGACCCTCGAGGCGATGACCAGAGCTCCCAGGGCTCACCCACAGTCGACCACATTAATCAGGTATACCCCATTTCCCTATCTTTCTTGAATTTTGGATTACACCCAAATAGACCCATCACCGACTCCGATCGATTCCACCCACACCACTCATCGACTCGATCATCAGACGACACCCACATCTTCGCCATACTCCTCTCCACGTTCTACGCCTTTCCGTCCAACCCGGTTCGCCCCGGAACTGGGAGTCCACCCTCCTCCGCCGTCGCATCGCCGGAGGGTGCGGCCCCGACGCATCCACGCACCCATTTTTCCCCTCACAGGGTCGAGGCACTTCGCCCTCGACCCAACGTGCTTGCTGTGCTATTTTTCAGGTCAAAGAAGACCCATATGAGGGTTAAAGCATCCAGGCACAGGAGCTCAGCTCCGCGAGCTCCTCGGAGCTTCCCGGCGTCATCAGAGGAGCTCATCAGCTGCGGAGCATCGAGTCGAGTCTATTCCACATTCCAGCAGCAGCGGAGGTCCAGCGCACCCGTGGTGCTTCGACGAAGTTCGCTGGAGCCTTGTTTCTTCTAGGATCCTCCGCAGCCGTCCGATCTTCCCCGACACTCCAGATTAGATCAAATCCATCCATTTGAGGAGTCCTGTGACCGTTAGATCTCCCTGGGGTTTGATCCGGAGCGCACGTTCACACGAAGAGGAGCCCGTGATCCCTCACCGTTAGATCATCCACGTGGCCCCCTCCTCACCGTCCATCCAGGCGAAGGGTTAGCTGCGTAGCAGCCACCGTCCGATCTCACACGTGGCTGGCCCTCGACCATTAGATCCGAGCCGACTTCTTCGTAGAGGCACAACACCCCTCAGCCGTTCGATATCACACGTGGCATGCCTCCAGCCCTCGGATAATAAGGGGTAATTTATACTTAGGCCCCTCATGTTTTGCATTTACTTTTTAATCCTGTAAATATTTATTTCAGTTGTTTTATTTTTAAATAATTGCACTTAGGACCTTAATGTTTCGTGTATTTGCATTTTCATCACTGTATGCGTGAGACACGTGCTTCGTCACATGATTTTTGGTGAAATTGCATTGTCTGGGCTGATGTTTTGATGTGTTACTGAATGAAATATACTTTCTGATATTTGCATCCATACCCCTGTGAACACTTTTATTCGACATGTGCTGAATTTCATGGGTATTTTGCAACTTCTTCCCTGGACTTTTAGTACGTGTTGCTAATAAGCCCTTGGAAGTGAGTTTTATTACATTTAGGTCCTCTGTGCCCAGACCACGTGCAGCGCACGTGGGATCGTGGAATTTTTGCACAAGGGACCCCCATCTTTCTGAACTTGTTACTTTCCAGCCCTTAGAGAGGCTTTTTGCATTACTATGGATATAATTCCATAGTTGAAAATAGGTCCCCGCTTTATTGTAAATAGGTCCCTATGCACTGTGAGCCTATTTTTGATTTAAATAAAATATCAAATCAAGTCTAAATTTCGTGAAAATTGGACACGTGGCTCCTGCGACAGTGTAAAATTTTCACTAAAAATTTGGTACATTTTTAGGCTTTTAGTATTTTAAAAATTCAAAACAACTATTTTTGCCTCTGTCCAGTTTATAAAATCCTAAAAAAATATAAAAACCGTATAAAAAATTCCAAAAAAATAAGTTTTGTTTGTTTTTGTGTGTTTGAATTTCTATGCATTGTTGGCTATTTTTGGATTTATAAAAACTTAAAATATTAAAAAACCCTTAAAAACTCATAAAAATTCTAGAAAATTATAGAAAATCCAAAAATAATAAACTCTTTTTTCTAAATTTTCTTTATTATTTCTATTTTTCATAAAAATTATCTCCAGGCTGTGACAGGACCATTTAATATTTTAAATTGGTCTTTGAAGCCTGGCTGGACAATCCCTCTCTGTTTTTGCCTTCTTTTATTTTTAGAAAATTCCATAAAAAATATAAAAATCTCAAAAAATTCACCAAAAAAAGTAAAAAACATATAAAACATAAAAATATTTTTGTTTGAATTTTTGGACCATTTTTGTTTATTTAAATAATTGGTTGAAGTTGCTTTGATTTGTCTTATTATTATTTTCCTTATTAATAAAAATCCAAAAAAAATATAAAAATATTTAAAAACCACCAAAAAATATTTGTTTTTATTTTGTTTTATTTTTGACTATTTCATAGGCCACAAGGCCAACTCGTGCTCCCTGAGTCCGACCCTGTGTGCTACACCAGGCTAATCTCATAGCCAGGGCCACTATCTTATTTTTTCTTGATTTTATATCTCTATTGGTGGTCTGTTTCTATTTTTCTTGATTGACTAATTGATCTCCAAGATTCGGGTCGCAACCACCCGAGAGTGATTTTTTTATCTGATCCCAGATTGATTGAGAGAAATATTCGGGTCATCAGAATGGCGCCGTTGCCGGGGAGCACGGCTTAGTAATCGTATTTTTTCGGTTTCTGTTTTATTTTGATTTTCGCGGTTTTCCGCGGCTTTTTCTTCGTCCGTGGCTTTTCGTGGCTTTTTGGTTTTTCTTTTAATTTTGTTTTTCTTTTATTTTATTTTCTTTTGTTTTTGGTTGTTTTGCTTGTTTATTTTTATTTCTATTTTTGCATATATACCCTGTTTTGATTACTTGCTTTATTTTTATCTTGCTTGACACACTTTGTTGA